>JAGFBZ010000540.1:30000-348442 GCA_018398805.1 Hirundichthys speculiger
CAACACTTAAACTTAATCCCACATAAACCACAAATTGAAAAAATGACAATAAATTGGTACATTCACAAACCCACTCACCCCCCCCACCTGTGTGACACATTAACACCTGAATGAAGGCGTGGTCCCACTGCAGGTGCGCTGGGATCCAGCTGCCAGACAGCTACATGCAGGTGAGCAAATGTACACCTGTTTTATTGAACAACAACAAATGAAATGTGACCAGTGGGTACCACACTACAATAATACTACAATAACACTACAATAATACTACAATAATACTACAATAACACTACAATAATACTACAATAATACTACAATAACACTACAATAATACTACAATAATACTACATTATACTACAATAAACCATCACCTGGGGGGTGTTAATGTCACAGACATTAACAGTTTTTTCTGCTTATTGACCCAGAATTACTTTTCATGCTTTACAAATAGTTAATAATTCCATCATGTGTTTACTGCTTGTTTTGAATTATATAAAAATCAGCAATGTTTGTTCAAGATATTCCTTTATTTGTCCCACAAATTTACAATTTAAAATTTACAATATAAACTCAGTTACCGACCCAGAGTCCCTGAGACAGCAGAGCTTCTCCATTTAAGTCTTTTCGCTTGTTTCCACATGACAGGGAGCTTCTGGGTTTACTGGGTTCTCAGGTCTTTGGCGTAAACTGGTTCCAGTAAATGTACTGGGAGCAGCATGAAGAGTCCCACCAGGAAAACTGCACCTGCCACAGCCAGGAGCAGGTAGCGGCCGATGAACAAGGTGTCTATTACCTGTGGACAACAGAGAGATTTAGAACTAGTACCAACAACATTTATACAAAATAACTCATGTTTTATTGGACACAATATGTTTTAAAGCATGAAAACATTAAAGGTTACAGTTATAATTGCATAAATTCTCCATATTTTATTACTTTACTGTCTTGGAGTTAAATTAGCATAAAATGCTTAAAACTGAATTCTCAAAAATTAAAAACCGAAAAACACATAAAATGAAAAAAAAAAAAACAGAATTTGAGAAAAAATAAAACGTATTTCACAGGGCCCTACAAGTGGTAACTTTTTATTTCAGTGTTTCCTCTATTATCCACTAGATGTCATGAGAGGCCTTTCAAAGACGGATAATAGACTGTAAAATAATCCCCACTTAACCTTTAAGGCAGAAATTAAATGTTCTAAGTCTGACTTGTGTGAAACTGTCGAGACTCAGAAGGTTGTTAAAAAAAAAAAAGAAAAACACACACAAAAAAAACAGGTGTATGATCCCTGGGAATAAAAAAAAAGATTAATAAAACAGGGTGTATGATCCCTGGGAATAAAAAAAAAGATTAATAAAACAGGGTGTATGATCCCTGGGAATAAAAAAAAAAAGATAAAAAAAAACAGGGTGTATGATCCCTGGGAATAAAAAAAAAAAGATTAATAAAACAGGTGTATGATCCCTGGGAATAAAAAAAAAAGATTAATAAAACAGGTGTATGATCCCTGGGAATAAAAAAAAAGATTAATAAAAGAGGGTGTATGATCCCTGGGAATAAAAAAAAAAGATTAATAAAACAGGTGTATGATCCCTGGGAATAAAAAAAAAAAGATTAATAAAACAGGGTGTATGATCCCTGGGAATAAAAAAAAAAGATTAATAAAACAGGTGTATGATCCCTGGGAATAAAAAAAAAAAGATAAAAAAAAACAGGGTGTATGATCCCTGGGAATAAAAAAAAAAAAGATTAATAAAACAGGGTGTATGATCCGTGGGAATAAAAAAAAAAAGATTAATAAAACAGGGTGTATGATCCCTGGGAACGACTGGGGCGACTCCAGCCGTTTCTGACCAGCGGCGGTTAAACTGGGCCAAAGATGGCCGCAGCTGAGTTCTTCCAAGTTCTGAATTCAGAATAAAAAGGTAAATTAATACAGAGGTTCGACTCCTCGGGGAGGAGAGTAACACGTTTGCAAAGATTAAGAATTAAAGAAGTGATAATTACTGGTAAAATAAAATAAAATATAATAAGGTAATATAGAATATAATAATAATAATAACAACAACAAGATGCATCATAGAGTAATTAGTTGTGTGTTGCTCTGTTTTGTGTGAGCTCATACTGTGGAGACGTTGGTATTTTACTGTGTGTTTATGTTTTTAGCCGTTCCCAAACTTCAGAACACCAAGGCCCAGTTTGAAATGGTAAAAATGTCTGCGGCCCACCAGAACCTTTAAACACCACTATGATCAACATACAGGACTGAGAGTTACAGTCCAATATTAATGTAAGCGTTCAACAATAAAGGTGACGCTTGTCATGTTAAATCAAGATTACAGTAGAATAACACTCAGTTTGTTTTATTACATCTAAATATTTTTCAAATCATGTAATAAATATTTTACAGTAATTAATTAATTAAAAACATATTTTTTATACTAATCACCCCTCACGGCCCACCTGTGGTACCATGAAGGCCCACATTTTGGGAATCACTGCTTTCATCTATTACGGTGGATAATATTTATTTTATCCATCCATCCATTAACTTCCGCTTGATCCAGAGTGATTTGAAAACCACAACGGACCGGTACAGAGTCACCACCACAACGGACCGGTACAGGAGTCACCACCACAACGGACCGGTACGGAGTCACACCACAACGGACCGGTACGGAGTCACCACCACAACGGGACCGGTACGGAGTCACCACCACAACGGACCGGTACGGAGTCACCACCACAACGGACCGGTACGGTACGGAGTCACCACCACAAACGGACGGTACGGTACGGAGTCACCACCACAACGGACCGGTACGGAGTCACCACCACAACGGACCGGTACGGAGTCACCACCACAACGGACCGGTACAGAGTCAGCACCACAACGGACCGGTACAGAGTCAGCACCACAACGGACCGAGTACAGAGTCACCACCACACGGACCGGTACAGAGTCACCACCACAACGGACCGGTACAGAGTCACCACCACAACGGACCGGTACAGAGTCACCACCACAACGGACCGGTACAGAGTCACCACCAGAACGGACGGTACAGAGTCACCACCACAACGGACCGGTACAGAGTCACCACCACAACGGACCGGTACAGAGTCACCACCACAACGGACCGGTACAGAGTCACCACCAGAACGGACCGGTACAGAGTCACCACCACAACGGACCGGTACAGAGTCACCACCACAACGGACCGGTACAGAGTCACCACCACAACGGACCGGTACAGTACAGAGTCACCACCACAACGGACCGGTACAGAGTCACCACCACAACGGACCGGTACAGAGTCACCACCACAACGGACCGGTACAGAGTCACCACCACAACGGACCGGTACAGAGTCACCACCACAACGGACCGGTACAGAGTCACCACCACAGCAGACCGGTACAGAGTCACCACCACAACGGACCGGTACAGAGTCCGCACCACAACGGACCGGTACAGAGTCACCACCACAACGGACCGGTACAGAGTCACGACCACAACGGACCGGTACAGAGTCACCACCACAACGGACCGGTACAGAGTCTCCACCACAGCAGACGCTGCACCAATCCGTCTGTCGATCTCCTTTCTCCCATCACTCGTGAACAAGACCCCGAGATACTTAAACTCCTCCACTTGAGGCAGAACCTCACTCCCGACCCGGAGGAGGCATTCTACCCTTTTCAGACTGAGGACCATGGTCTCAGATTTGGAGATGCTGATTCTCATCCCTGCTGCGAACCGCTCCAGCTAGAGCTGCAGATCCCCACTCGATGGCGCCAACAGGACCACGTCATCTGCAAACAGCAGAGACGAGATCCCGACACCACCGAACCGGAACCCTTCCACTCCTTGGCTGCACCTAGAAATTCTGTCCATAAACGTTATGAACAGAATTGGTGACAAAGGGCAGCCCTGGCGGAGTCCAACTCTCACCGAAAACGAATCCGACTTACAACCGGCAATGCGGACCAAGCTCCCACTCCATCTGTACAGGGACTGGACAGCCCGTAACAACGGGCCCAGCACCCCATACTCCGGGAGTACCCCCCACAGGACCCCCATACTCCTGGAGTACCCCCTACAGGACCCCATACTCCTGGAATACCCCCCCACAGGACGGCATACTCCTGGAGTACCCCCCGGAGACGGCATACTCCTGGAGTACCCCCCATAGGACCTCGTACTCCTGGAGTACCCCCTACAGGACCCCATACTCCTGGAATACCCCCCCACAGGACGGCATACTCCTGGAGTACCCCCCGGAGACGGCATACTCCTGGAGTACCCCCCATAGAACGGCATACTCTTGGAGTCCCCCCCATAGAACGGCATACTCTTGGAGTACCCCCCATAGAACGGCATACTCTTGGAGTACCCCCCATAGGACGGCATACTCTTGGAGTACCCCCCATAGTACGGCATACTCCTGGAGTACCCCCCATAGTACGGCATACTCCTGGAGTACCCCCCATAGAACGGCATACTCCTGGAGTACCCCCCACAGGACGGCATACTCTTGGAGTACCCCCCATAGAACGGCATACTCTTGGAGTACCCCCCATAGAACGGCATACTCTTGGAGTACCCCCCATAGTACGGCATACTCCTGGAGTACCCCCCATAGTACGGCATACTCCTGGAGTACCCCCCATAGAACGGCATACTCCTGGAGTACCCCCCACAGGACGGCATACTCCTGGAGTACCCCCCACAGGACCCCCCGAGGGACACGGTCAAATGCCTTCTCCAAGTCTACAAAACACATGTGGACTGGTTGGGCAAATTCCCATGTTCCCTCCAGGACCCTAGTGAGGGTATAGAGCTGGTCCAGTGGTCCAGGACCAGGACCGAACCCACATTGTTCCTCCTGGATCTGGGACTCGACAATATCTATTTTATATTCCAGGCATTTTAGATGTTATAATTGGCTTTGTAAACTACTCGCAGCAATGTATATGAATTCTTAAAAAAATATGTTGTTCGAATTTTGCTTGTGGAGTTACATGAAGCGAATGATCTTTTGTTCTTTAAGTTTTATATTTGAAACTTTAGGAAATGAGGCTTTTAGTATTTACGCGTAGTAAGATAAATTTCAGTAGATGTATTGGTATGTAGTATAGTGGTGGTGTAGTATAGTGGTGGTGTAGTGGAGTGGTAGTGTAGTATAGTGGTAGTGTAGTATAGTGGTGGTGTAGTATAGTGGTAGTGTAGTAGAGTGGTAGTGTAGTAGAGTGGTGGTGTAGTAGAGTGGTGGTGTAGTATAGTGGTGGTGTAGTATAGTGGTGGTGTAGTAGAGTGGTAGTGTAGTATAGTGGTGTAGTATAGTGGTAGTGTAGTATAGTGGTGGTGTAGTAGAGTGTAGTAGAGTGTAGTGGAGTAGTGGTTGTAGTAGTAGGTGGTGTGTAGTAGAGTGGTGGTTGTAGTAGAGTGGTAGTGTAGTATAGAGTGGTGGTGTAGTAGTGTAGTAGTGGTGGTGTCGTGTAGTAGAGTGGTGGTGGTAGTGTAGTGTAGTGTAGTAGAGTGGTAGTGTAGTAGAGTGGTGGTGTAGTAGAGTGGTGGTGTAGTAGAGTGGTAGTGTAGTATAGTGGTGGTGTAGTAGAGTGGTGGTGTAGTATAGTGGTGGTGTAGTAGAGTGGTGGTGTAGTAGAGTGGTGGTGTAGTATAGTGGTGGTGTAGTAGAGTGGTGGTGTAGTAGAGTGGTGGTGTAGTAGAGTGGTGGTGTAGTATAGTGGTAGTGTAGTATAGTGGCGGTGTAGTATAGTGGTGAGGGACTTGGTGACCCAGAGGGACTGGTAGCAGGTGTGCATGTGGATGTGGGCGGAGCCTTGTGCTGTGATTTCCCTCTTTGATAGCTGCATTGGCTTCCATGGAGCCTGGACTTAGCAGTAACCCCTGAACCACATGACCTTCCCCAAAGGAAACATCATTGAAACTGGATAAGATGCTTAACGTTGTCTGTCTTCAGTTTCCACGAGACTGACTCTGGTGCTGGTGATGATGTGGACAACGTCTGCAAAGCGAGGTTAGCTCTCGTGTATGGACACAAAAATGAAAAAAAAGAAAACACTGTTGAAGGAACTTTTATGGCTGATACAACACTAGTATCGGCCACAATTAAGGCACTGACGTATGAACTGTCTGTTTCCAACGCTGAAGATGACGTCTGAGGAGACACAAAGGGGGGAGCTGTAGGGTCTGGGCTCTACGCTAACGGAATTCTCAAAAATTTAAAAACCGAAAAACACCGAAAATGAAAAAAAAAAAAAACGGATTTCATAGGGCCCTAGATACATATGAGAAACATGTCTAATCTCTTGCTGTTAAAGAAAAATAAAATATCACAGTACCAATTATGGCAGTCCTATACTTAGGAATGGGGGGGGTCATTGATACAACACCCCTCCCCCACTTGCTCTCACACAGTGATGCATTAATAAAACATGAACCACACACTCTGGGCTCCTGCCTGGTGCCAAATAAGCTAATTAAAAAGTGAGATGTGTTAAATACATCCATCAGAGATGGCATATATCATCTCTTCTTCTCAATCACCACCAAACGGGTTTTACGCACACGCACACACACGTGCAGACACACATGCACACTCTGGTTCCACAAAAGTCCCTGTTAAATGTGTTAAGACCACGGCTGGGCTCATGCTGCTTTAAGGGTGTTTTCTCTGTATTCTTCTCTTCATAATGAAACTATTAACACACAGTAAGAGTTACCAGTGAAGTGCTGAAAAAAATCTTTTCATGGTAATTTATAAAAACAACAAAAAAAAACAAATCTCAATGATTGTTATGCTTGCATCATTAGTCAGACATCTGCTATGTTTCTCAACAAAAAAAAAACAGCACCTAACTTACTTCACGTTCCTTATGGTTTGTTTTTCTATGATGCAATGTTCATCATGTGAGCAAACTGAGCAAACATTTTATCTAACTGTATTTTTCTATCCTAATTTCCTGTATCATTATTGAAAACACGCATTCAATATTTGCAGGGAAAAATGCAGGTAAACCCACAGACCAATTACTGCAACTAAAGCTTATTTGAGTTAGTAGTTTGCATAACTGGAGTGTAGATAACAATGAGTTTGGAGGTGTGGCTTAAAGCTACTTTGTACTTCTAACTTGTGTCAGTGCATTCATTTTTTTATGTATATTTAACAGGGCTGGGCAAGTTAGACACTAATATTTTAACGCCGACATTTATTTTATTGCGCGTTAACGCATGTTGCTCACATGCTTTTGTTTTGAAAAGTCTGTTACTGGCTGCTGTGGAACCGGAAAACAGTAAACATAAGGAAAAGCTAAACAGGATCTCAACAGGATAAAACAGGATGACATTAATGCCCTGGCAGTGGCAATAAGCTTTATTTTATTTTACATTTTTTAAGATGAGATTTACACTAAATATGTGTTACTGACAAGTGCTGATGTTAAAAGTGTTTGAACAACAAATGTTATGACACTTTAGTTCATATGGCAGCAGAACGTTTAAATAAAAGTGACCTTTACACTACTTTTGAATTCATTATTTGATTTTGCGATTAATCGTGATTAAAAATTTTAATCGTTGCCCAGCCCTGATATTTACTTTTTGCAAACTTCTGAAGTGAACTTTTTCAGTTAGTAATTCTGATGCATGTATTTCCATCAGTTCAAGGAGCCTTTATTTTTTATATCAGTCAGTAATGAACCTTATTTAAGTTAATGTGAGATATCAAATAGGTTTGTTTGATAGCTTTATGAAAATGTTTAAGAGGCTTGACAATAGTTTTTCATTGGAAAAAATAAATATCTGTTCATTTAAAGAGTCAAAGCTGTTTTTGGTTTTGTTCATAGTATTGATGTAATGATCTTAAGTATTTGTGTGTGTTATTGGGTAGTGCTGGGCAATAACCGGTATCGGCCTTTAGGAGCTGAAAGTTATCGGTATCGGTTATTAAAAACAGCTATCGTACATCCCTAGTTTATTCTTTACGTTTATTCCTCTGTTCAGGTCTAAGATGGTAATTCATTATAATAATATTGTAGAAAAGTCAGAAAACATGGAAAAATGGCCACTGTAATTTGAGTAGGTTGTTTATCTGCACTAATCTTTCACTTAATTCAAGAGCATCAGTGGAAATAAAAAATATATATCTGTTGTCAACCCTACACCATCTCAACATTGCTTTTTGGTGCTTTCCCTATAAAACACCTATCTGTGTATTTTTCTCTCTGGACCTAAAACATTTGGTGGGAATAATCCCAAATGGTTTTACATCAGCATTTGTTTTCAAATGAGCCACATTACACTTTCATTAAGCACTGGCCAAAATAAAAGGCAACATTTGTACAAGCAGCCATATCTTTAATGTAGTAAATGGTCTGATTTGAAATATTTCTTTCCATGGATTTGGAGATTTTACACTACTTCTTCATACACTAAACAAAATGATGATGTGAATGATCATTTTGAGGTGGTGAATGATTAGGGTGTGTAACAGTGATCAATGGATGAAGCTCACCTCTTTCTCTCTGTAAGGAGGGGGGGTCTCTGGGCTGCGAGGAAAAAACACCAGCACTAAAATGACGGTGAGAGCCAGGAGGGAAACGGGGATGACTCCTAACCTGTAAGATGCATACAGGTCAATGAAAGCATCTCCCACTTCTGATTACTGGTCTGAGTGGGACTGGTAGTAAATCCACCATCATCACAATCCCATCAGAAACTATGGCAGCCTTTACTGTGTTGGAATATTTCACCTCATTTGTTGTTACACTGCATGATAGTGTGGTCATAATTAAGTCCTGGTGGCCCCAACTATTGATCAATAACAACACAATTGTTTCCCAGTATTGATGATTCAGACTCAGAAAATAACATATTTTCTTAAATAAGATGTTTTTCTTCATTAATCCTTTGGTTTTTTCGCTGTTTTCAACAATGTCACAAATGTGCACAATTTTTTTCTGTGATAACTCAGACCTTATCAAAACACTAATTTAACAAACAAACAAACAAAAAAACCCTTTGTGTTGTTTTAACTTATTTGTGTAAATTATTTGGCCAGCAATCAAACCAACATTTAAGTGACAGAAGTTTCTTCCGAACATGGTATTAAGTATTCAAACGTGGGGCTAATTCTCTTGTATCTTTGATTGGTTTTTAACTGTTTAAACTTTTTTTTTTAACTGTTTTAACTTTAACGGGTTTTTATTATTTGTTTTGTTCCTGTTTTATGTCTTATTTTATTTTGTGAAGCACTTTGTGTTGCATGTTTATGTATGAAAAGTGCTATATAAATAAAGGTTTGAATGATTGATTGTACACCGTGTTGAACTTAGTTTTACGTTAGATATTCATCAGAAATTCACTTTATGTCATTGGAGTCATTTTGAACAACATCCAAGTTACGTGACTAATATTTTTCAGCAACTCCCCACCAGAGCTGAATCACGGAACTACAAAAGACTTTGTACTGCATTTGAAATATTCCTCAATTTAATATTTTTTGCAAAAAAATGTTTGACTTTTGTTTATTTTAATGCATTAATTCAGTATCTTCCACCACATAACCCAGTGATGCCAAACCTAAACTAAAGTACTACAAGAAACAAACAAAATAGGTTGCTTTTAATTCCATTCAAATGATTATTTTTTGGGCTGAACAGTTTGATGAAAATATTTAATTACAGCTCCTCTGAAAAAAAAATACAATCGTAATTTGATCTGTGATCATGAAGTTCAAACTCAGTATAATAATAGAGCATTACTAGATTGATGATGACTTTGTGTGACTCTGGTATGACTCAGTTGTCCTAACGGACAACAAATTAGCTAAAACTCAACATTTTTCCACTCCATCTAAACTTTTTTTGTACATTTTGTATAATATTCTAAAAGGCAACTATGTGCATAATTGGGATTGTTCATGAAGTGTTCTGATAAGTTTTTAAAAGCCTGGATTTAGTCACTGTGTTGACGGACCAGCATAACTTTGTGGCAACCAGAACTGGTTATCTCCCTGTGCCACCATGGGACTTTTCCCATTACAAACCACCCAGCAATCATGATGCTTTACTGATGGAGCACAAACATCATCACTTGTTGCACACAAAGTGTTAAGTGACTTGTGTTGTCCATTTTAAATGATGGTTATGGTCAGCGTTCACTTTCTACACAAACTAGTTAACTTCATAGTTCACAGTAGTTCTGGGCAATATGACGATACATATCACGGGGACGATATAAAAGTGTGTATCGTGCCATTTCTCTTCTATCGTTTCTATCGTTTCTATCGTTTCTAACCTAATTTTATCAATTATTACAGCAAATATGTAATTAAATAACCTGCAACGATAAATTTGTTAGAATCATATCTACTTCTACAAAGTAGCCTTTCATGTTTGCACTTTTATTCATGGTTAATGCCTTAAACAGAGTTCTCTTCAACCCTGATGTTTACATTAAACACTTTATATTGGTTTGCAAACTTTGCGCTACAAGGTTACAGATTTCAGAAAGTTGAAAAATAATTTGTGTTTATTTTTTATAGCTGAACTTCAGTGTAAAAATGTGTTTTTCCTCTCAGAAACTGTTGTGCACATTAAAAAAAATGTGAAAGTTACTGTACCTCTGTACCTACCTGTTTTTGCTGCACTAAAATGTATGTTTGTGACAGTTCAGCTAAATGTCCTTTCAAAATAAAGTTGAAAAGTAAGCAATTAAATTTTTGTCAAACTTTTCAGAGAATAACTGAAAACATACTTTATTATGGTATATCGTGATATATATCGTTATCGTGATATAAAATAGTCCATATCGTGATATATGATTTTTTCCATATCACCCAGCACTAGTTCACAGAAATTAAAATGAACTAGTTCAGTTTATAGTTCATATGCAAAATTTGGAACAAGAGTTCACCATTTCAAAAAATGAACCAAATAGTTAATTCTTTATTCAAAAAGAATAAGAATAAAGAACTAAAAATGAACTAAATCATTCGTTTTTAGTTCTTTTTAAAAAATTATTTTTTAATGTTGCTGCAAGCAATTATTTGTCAAAATGATTGCCACTGCCTATATACTACACCACCTCAATTATTTTATCCATTTTATCTGTCGAAAACTATGTGTCCAATTCTGAATCCTGAACCAACCAGGGTTCACATTAGCATTAGCATTAGCATTAAAGGGACAGCCCATGTAAAACTGTCCTTTCACTTTCAGCTTCTATCTACAGTAGATTAAAAATATGATTAAAAAACGTCCTGCCAAATAGTCTTTATTATGAGACAAAAACAGATCCTTAAGGTGCAAATGCCCCCCCCATTTCAATATTTCAGTCCCCGGGGCGCTCCTCCGACTGTTTTAAACGTTTGATGACGTAAAGGGCAGTGTATACTCTCGCGTCAATGTGTCGCCGTCAGCTTGTCGCAGAGATGCCGCCGTCACTTTTGATTTATACTAGCGCGGTCTCCGCTATGTTATTCCACGCCACAACGCGAGAGCGACAATCACGAACTAGCTAAACTTACTAAACTTATCTCTTGTGTTTTTCCACTTCCTCGCCGTCTCAGCCGTATCCAGACCCACATTCATCTCTATCTCCCTCCATGAATTACTAGAATATGTGCTGTCTTTGTAGTGTGGAGAACCAGAACCGTACAGATGTGGGTACTTCCTCATTTCTGCAATGATGCGCTCTTTTCTACGCGGATGTAGAATTGACCAATCAGAGGCCTCCTTTCGCTCCTCTCTCCTCCCCCTCTCTGTGTAGGGTCTGCGCCGAGTTAAGCCTGATTTATACTCGAATGTCAGGTCGTCTGCGTCACCTACGTAGACAACGCAGAGGTGCCCCCCCCACCCTACGCAGAGACTCCCATGCACCTCGCAGAGAGGGGGAGGAGAGAGGAGTGAAAGGAGGCCTCTGATTGGTCAATTCTACAGCAGCATAGAAAAGAGCGCGTCATCGAAAAAATGAGGAAGTACCCACATCTGTACGATTCTGGTTCTCCACGCTACAAAGACAGCACATATTCTAGTAATTCATGGAGGGAGATAGAGATGAATGTGGGTCTGGATACAGCCGAGACGGTGAGGAAGTGGAAAAACACAAGAGATAAGTTTAGTAAGTTTAGCTAGTTCGTGATTGTCGCTCTTGCGTTGTGGCGTGGAACAACATAGCGGAGACCGCGCTAGTATAAATCAAAAGTGACGGCGGCATCTCTGCGACAAGCTGACGGCGACACATCGACGCGAGAGTATACACGGCCCTTCACTTTTTTGGAGAGGTGCGCGGGAGTCTCTGTAGGGTGGGGGGGGCACCTCTGCGTTGTCTGCGTGACATTCAAGTATAAATCGGGCGTAATTGTTAGCCTGACAGCAGCGACAGCTGGGTTGCCAGGTTTGATTGATTACATATCAGGCTCATTTGTGGTGGATTTATTTTAAATGGGGTTCGCTGGAAACCTGCAACGGTTTTGACCGTGCGTGAACTTTGAAAGAGCGTCGTTCACGCACCGCGCTCGTGACGGGGAAAGTGAACGCGCTCAGTTCACGTTCGTAAAAAATACGAACTAGTTTGTGAACTTTCGTTCAATGAACACGTTCAGGTGCAACACTGGTTATGGTACATGGTTGTTGCCTGGTGTCATGGCAACTGGACTGAAACATGATTTTCACAGCATCCTATTCATTTGCACATCTCCTTTATTAAATCTAACGCACACACGCACACAAAAGACCTGGTTAAGCTTTGTAGCGATTTGGAAGCTACTGAAGAGATACGAAAAGGATATTGATCCCAAATGAATGTTTGTCGAATATTCAACTAAAACTAACTTCACTGTGGTCTCTGTAGTATATGGGGTTTCCTTCATAAATATTAATATAATTAATATATATTAATATCATTATTTCTATTAGGATGTGTTGTTGTGGAGGCTGATCATTCCAGCCTCCACAACAACACATCCTAATTGATTATTATTGCTGTAATTTATTTATTGTTGGAAAAAAAAAAAAAAAACCTTACTACAATGTTGAATATCCCTTCAGGGATTAATAAAGTATTTTTCATGTCATTAATATTTCCCAGCATGTGTGTTTCTCACTCACTTTGCAGATCCAGGAGCTCTCAGTAGCATCGTTGAAAACACCAAAGCCACAACACAAATGACGACGATGACGAAAACACCAGTACCGACCTGCAGGACGGTGGCCGCCATGTTTGTTCAGCAGTTTTCTCCAAGGAAAGAACAGTAAATAGAGATCTGATCTTTCTAACACATCAAAACGGGCTCTGCTAAGTAACGTTAGCAGCAGCAGTTAGCTCTTCGGTTCGTTTGTTGTGAGGATAAAACTCAGACTCTTTGTTATAAATACACCTGCCAGCAGCGCTGCTTCAACACCGACAGTTAGTCGATGTTAAAATAGAGTCTGTTTTCCGTAAAGGTGACAACAGTACCGCCATTTAAAAAGTAGCGCATAAACTTATCGCTCTCCATTCCGTCCTGAGTTTCCTGGTAACCGGAAACTGGAATGTGATTGGATAAATGGACCGCAGGACCAGCCAATCAAATGCGTCGTTACTAAAAAAAACAACAACATGGGAGGAGAAAGAGGAGGAAGCTTTAAGCACCGTTACCCGGACAACAAAAGAGATTATTTAACGGAACGAACGAACGAGGTTTTCACATTTATGGATATAAGCACACTCAAGAAAAATAAGAGTTAAAACTGCCAAAGTCTGTGCACAAGTCAACACATGTGAACTGGAACTGAAGTAAAGTTGACTAAAGCAGTAGAAGATTAATTCTGAACATTAAAACCAAACAAAACATTTATGGTGGATAACTGAAATAATAATGTTATTATAGTAGTAACTGATAATGATTTGAAAAAAGAACAAACACGTCAGGTGCTTGCTGACTGCACTGAAAAAAATGTGGAGTATTATTTTAGTTTTTGCACTTAGAAATTGAAGTAAATTCTACAAGAGCAATCATCAAGTAAAACCTTATTTACAGGATACAATTACTTTTACAAGCAAACCTCAGGTAATTTAATGGTCATTGAATTTTACTCTCTCCTTTTTTGTAAGTTTTACTTAGACTCTGACTGTTTCAAACTGAAAAATCTCACCCATAATCAATGGATTTTCCAGGTAATTTTAATACCCTTTCAAACCTTTATTTATTTATTTTTGACGGGTAACTTAAGTTCATGGCATAAATGACGCTCATCATCAGGACGCAGGCCTTTGAAACAGATGAGCACCTCAGCCCCTCATGGACACATCAGTGTCAGGTGCACCTTCATCCACAGGTGTGACTGACACAGGTGCTCAGGACCTGCTCAGTCTGCTCCTTTCTGATGATATCCTGTAAAATACACGTGAATCACATTCTCATTTTGTTTTTCATGTCAGGGATATGACTTAATTCATTGACATTTTCAGCCTTAAGTATCAATTACTTTGCTCAATTCTGTCAATTTTCATTTTTTGCGTTCTGTGCATTAAACAAAATGAATGACCACAAAATCATTTTTTTTAGGTGTGTAAACTACTTTTATTGAAGTAATTATTTTAGGGGCTCACTTGCTTTTTCCTCCAACACTGTGGATGTTTAACCAGTGTGTTCAATAAAGACACAATAATTTATAATAGTTTGTGTGTTGTAAGCTTGATCACATTGTGTTTGTTATTGAAACTTAGATGAAGATCAAATCACATTTTATGAAAAAAGGAACACAAATTAATTAATTCCAAGGGGTCCACATATTTTTTCTTGCCACTGTAGATAGCGGGAGGGAGGGAGGGAGTGAGAGAACATTATTCTACCCACTGGGAGGGTGTAGTTCCTAATGCTGACCGACAGGGGGCTGCCAGGTCTGAAGGAGCCGCCATGTGTTTGTGGGAGCTCACTGGAAAAAGAAATGTTGCCTTCAGGGGACACTCGTAACTTCCATGCATCAGGGTCCATTTATAATTCAAACAGAGAGCACTGTTATTAGATTACTAAATCCTGGAAACAATTTAAAGGAATGAATACCAAGAGAAATAATAATGTAAACAGCTGCTTGATTTTACTGCAGCTCATACAGTTTAAACACAAAACACAATAAAACTGAATGAAGGGAAAAGAACTGGTTATAAGATTATTTCACAGCCACACTTGTAACACACAAAGGTCCGTTAAAGTAAATGGAAAATAAGAAAATCTAACTGTATTGGTTGTACAGTTTTTAAGTCATTATTAAATAAGTAAATACATGTTCAGTTCAGTTTTTGTTCAGGTGATTGAAGTTCTTGGGAGACTTTGTAAAATGTAAATCAAAAACAGAATCAAATATGATCAAAACTCATAAACCAATAATTTATTCACAAACAGACAGAGAAAACAAACCAAATGTTTAAACATCTTTTGAAAAAAAAATAAGAGAGATCATATTTTTAATTTGATGGCAACAACACCTCTAAGACAAAGTTGAGACAGAGTCATGTTTAGCGCCGTGCACCGTCCCCTCTCCTTTAAAGTATAATCTATAAACATGTTAGAAGTGGCTCCTCTTTGTCATGTTCTTTGTTTCAACATGTTCCAAATGTTTTTAGTAAACTCACCATACTTTTATAACGGGGGTGCAGTATGTGCTTTAGTGTTGTCTTGCTGAAAGATGCGAGGTTTGCTAAATTAAATAACCCTTACATTTGTATGTTTGTATTTTGGTTTAATATTTTTATATTGTTTTCTATATAAACACACGTCTCACACGCACATGTGTGTATAATATACACGTGTCTTTTTCTTTCATTGCTGTATTTCCCACGGACACCTGAAGGCATCGGCAGCCGCGGCGCTGGGAAAGTGAAGGCTGAAGATGGAGGTGGGAGGGGCCTGGTGCGGGTGACGTCAGCGGCTGTGTGGAGGAGTATAGGCTGTGCTGTCAGGCCAGTGTCAGTCTGATGAAGATTGGCATGCAGGTAAGCTGTCATTCATTGTCATGTCAGCGCGTGCAGCAGAGCTCCAGCCGTCTTTTCTCCCTCTCAGAGACAAAAGGCAGGACACATTCTTCATCCAGGCAGACAGGCGGCCCGGCCAGAGAGGGGGGGGAGGGGGGGGGGGGGAGGAGACAGACAGGGAGGGAGAGAGAGAGAGAGAGAGAGAGAGAGAGGGGAGGGAGGGGGCGGAGAGGAGGGGGGAGCAGAGAGAGGGAAGGGGAGCAGATGCGTCGGTGCTGGACTCTGCTGTTGTTCATGTCATGGTTGGATTTCTGGAAGCTGTCTGTGACGTCATCTTTACATGCTTTTATGTCATGCTTGGATTTCTGGAAGCTCTCTGTGATCCTCATTTTTACATGCTTTTATGCGCCAAGGATTTTTATTTGTAAAACTGTGGAATTGAAAGAGTAAAAGCTCGCGGACTGAGCGCACATGTGAAGGAACTGCTGTTGTGCTTTGTGATCTAGAGGACGCACACGGACCTTCCTGTTCATTTACTGTTGCTGAGGGGTTAGGGGTTAGGGATTAGGGGTTAGGGATTAGGGGTTAGGGTTAGAGGGTTAGGGGTTAGGGTTAGAGGGTTAGGGTTAGAGGGTTAGGGTTAGAGGGTTAGGGGTTAGAGAGTTAGGGGTTAAGGTTAGAGGGTTAGTGTTAGGGGTTAGGGGTTAGTGTTAGGGTTAGGGGTTAGGGTTTAGGGTTAGTTAGGGTTAGGGGTTAGGGTTAGGGTTAGGGTTAGGGTTAGGGGTTAGGGTTGGTGTTAGGGGTTAGGGTTAGAGGGTTAGAGGGTTAGGGTTAGGGTTAGGTTAGGGTTGTTAGGGTTAGAGGGTTAGGGGTTAGGGGGTTAGAGGGTTAGAGGGTTAGGGTTAGGGTTAGGGTTAGTTAGGGTTAGGGTTGAGGGTTAGAGGGTTAGGGTTAGGGTTAGAGGGTTAGAGGGTTAGGGGTTAGGGTTAGAGGGTTAGAGGGTTAGGGGTTAGGGGTTCGGGTTAGGGTTAGGGGTTAGGGTTAGGGGTTCGGGGTTAGGGTTAGTGTTAGGGTTCGGGGGTTAGGGTTAGGGTTAGGGTTAGGTTAGGGTTAGGGTTAGGGTTAGGGGTTAGGGGTTAGGTTAGGGTTAGTCAGGGGTTAGGGGTTAGGGGTTAGGGGTTAGGGTTAGGGTTAGGGGTTAGGGGTTAGAGGGTTGTTAGAGGGTTAGAGGGTTAGGGGGTTAGGGGTTAGAGGGGTTAGAGGGTTAGGGTTAGGGTTAGGGGTTAGGGTTAGGGTTAGGGTTAGGGTTAGGGGTTAGGGGTTAGGGTTCGGGTTAGGGTTTAGGGGTTTTAGGGTTAGGGTTTAGGGTTTAGGGTTAGGGGGTTAGGGGTTAGAGGTTAGGGTTTAGGGGTTTTCGGGGTTAGGGGTTAGGGTTAGAGGGTTAGGGTTAGGGGTTAGAGGGTTAGGGGTTAGAGGGTTAGAGGGTTAGGGGTTGGTTAGGGGTTAGGGGTTAGGGTTAGGGTTCGGGTTGTTAGGGGGTTAGTTCGGGTTCGGGTTAGGGTTAGGGTTAGGGGGTTCGGGGTTAGGGTTAGGGTTAGGGTTAGGGGGGGTTCGGGTTAGGTTAGGGTTAGGGTTGGGTTCGGGGGGTTAGGGTTTAGGTTAGGTTCGGGTTAGGGGTTAGGGGTTAGGGTTAGTTAGGGTTAGGGTTAGGGTTGGTTAGGGGTTCGGGTTAGGGGTTAGGGGTTAAGGATTAGGGTTAGTGTTAGGGTTAGTGTTACTGTTAGGGTTAGAGGGTTAGGGTTAAACTGTAATGTGAATCCCACCGTGGTTTATTGCGGGCTTACTTTAGTTTTATCGTTCCTACTTTCAAAGTTACAGTATCCAGGTGAAAAGGCTTTTATTTTGATTTGTAAAGTTGGTGTGTAAAACAGGGCAACGATTTTACTGTTAATTTGATTTCGTTTTCAGTTAGAAATGATAATTTGGACAGTTGTGGGACGGTTTTTGTTCACCTTCAGCTGGTAGCCTAATGTTGCATTTTTGGATGTGTGGGATTTTCTTTTTTGTGTGTGTTTACTGCAGGCTGATTTTACTGAATGTGTTTGAATACATATATGTGTATGTGTGTAAGTAATATGTATAATTGGGCATGTGTGTATGGGTGTATGATTGCTTGGCAAACCAATTAATGTTATCACTGTATTTTCTGCTGGTATCTTAATGAGAGTGCAATAAATATTGATGTCATGTAACTTTGATAAAAGAATAAAACTAGTAGTGCCTAAGACTTTTGCACAGTACTGTGTGTCTGTGTATGTGTGTGTGTGTATATATATATATATTAATGGAAAAATGATTAGACCCCCCTTGTTTTCTTCAGTTTCTTGTTCATTTTAATGCCTGGTACAACTAAAGGTACATTTGTTTGGACAAACATAACGATAACCACAAAGATTGCTCATAAGAGTTTTATTTAAGAGCTGATATCTTACCATTTTCCATGGTTTTCTTGATTATAACCTAAATCACTTAAGTTTTTACATCAATAGCTATGGCGTTGTACTGCCAAAAACACTGCTTTTATGCATTCAGTGTTTTCTTTTCTGTCTGTTTTAGTCACATGATGACGTTTAGTGGTACCAGGTATTAAAATGAACAAGAAAGTGAAGAAAAAATGGTGGTCTAATAATTTTTTCAATGACTATATATATATATATATATAATATATATATATATATATACACACACACATCTTCCCATATGTGTCTTTGTATGAACATGTAATAGTAATAGTGCCAGACTGAAGTGTTTCTGCATCTCCTGCTTTCACTCAAACCTCCCAACACTGGTTGTCTTTGTGCGCCCCTCACTGCTTTCTGTTCCTACTGACAAGTTTATTCCACGGCTCCTCGACTGATTTGCTTGTTTTGAGTGATGTAAAAAATAGTTTAAATCAGCCAGACAGCTCATCCATGACTGAGAGGCCCCGGTGAATTGAAGGAAAACTGCTGGATGTGTCGTGTTTTTGGGTCTTCTGTGAGTCACATCGAGTTGATCTGCTCAGTCATTATCAGTTTTGATGACTGCATACTCCCAGCCACCACAAAATGTTGCTAAATTTAAGGAAAGAAAAACAAAAGTAGAAAAAAAACATGAAAACAAGTGTGTGTGTGTGTGTCAGTGTTTCCGCTAGAAAAAATTGGCACCGGACAATGTGACCGGCAGGTTTTCAATTTACCAGACAAATGTTTGAAATTCTGGTCACATATGAATTTATTGAGGTTAAAAATAAATCATATGCAGTAGTACGATATCAATGCAAGTCATTTAATAGTATTTTTATTGAAAAACAGGCTATTTGGAATAAAATAAGTCCCATCAATTGACTCACGAGCGTAACTTCAAAAAAATACATAAATATTGCAGAAGCTTGCGCTCTTCTGACACATGAATGAACATAAAAAGATGAAGGCCTATATACTCTAAGATAAAACAATTTGCAAACAAATAAAAAAAACACATCTGGACTGGCAAATAACATTTTAATAATGTGCCCATGCTGCCAACTTGAACCATTACCCATTTAATTACAACTGAAATTGTGCTTGGGAGGAGTATTTTCACCGGATATTTTGACCGGAGAGATTATAAAATACCGGACTTTGGCATATTTTACCGGACAAAGTCTGGCAATTACCGGACAACAGAAACCCTGGTGTGTATATATATATATATATATATATATATATATATATATCTTATATATATATATATATCTCTATATATTTATATATTAGGGCTGGGCAACGATTAGAATTTTTAATCGCGATTAATCGCATTATTTCCCTGATTAATCACGATTAATTGCATTGTATACGCAAAATCAAATAATGAATTCAAAAGTAGTGTAAAGGTCACTTTTATTTAAATGTTCTGCTGCCATATGAACTAAAGTGTCATAACATTTGTTGTTCAAACACTTTTAACATCAGCACTTGTCAGTAACACATATTTAGTGTAAATCTCATCTTTAAAAATGTAAAATAAAATAAAGCTTATTGCCACTGCCAGGACATTAATGTCATCCTGTTTTTATTTAAAAAAAAAAAAAAAGTCTGTAACTTTACCAATCCGCGTATCATTCATTCTTTCCATTTTCAATCAAAAAAAATAAAAATAAAAAGTGACATTTTATTACGTTTTTCGTTTTTTAATCTAACACAAAAAAAAAAAAAAAGAAAAAAAATGCCTGTTTGATTTATATTTTAATTTTAGACTTGGATCAAAAATACGAAATTAAAAAACGGGCCACAGAACTGAGTTAGTTTTATAATGGAGGACTGGACTTTCTGTTGTCATTACACATCTGAGCCACTAGATGGAGCTGCACTGCAGTAACCAGCTAGAGAACAGCAGGACAGTGAACACATGGAGCAGATCTGATGGAACATGGAGGAATGACCACAAACGTTTGGTTGTTGTCTAGAAAAATCTTTTTTTTCAGACAGAATTGTTAATATTTCTACCTGAGTTGCTACCTGAACTGTAAAGTTCACTGATTTTTACCGTTCTCATGTCTGTTTTAGCTTTTCCACATGTTTACCTGCCTTCCGGTTCCGCAGCAGCCAGAAACAGACTTTTCAAAACAAAAGCATGTGAGCAACATGCGTTAACGCGTGATAAAATAAATGTTGGCGTTAATAAATGAATGAGTTAACGTGATAATAACGTGTTAACTTGCTCAGCCCTAATATATCTATCTATCTATCTATCTATCTATCTATCTATCTATCTATCTATCTATCTATATCTGCCATTTTCATTATTATCTGTCTGCCTTAAACTACAACTACCAATTCAAAAATAAGCACCCGTTGCAGAAAGAAGTGTAATCTGCAAATCAGGAGTGTGTCATCTTAATTAAGTACATCTGAATCATTTGTTTCCTAATCATCTGTTCCTGAGTAACCACAGTGGTGATTTGGACCACTTCAGCTCACTTAATCAGAAACGCTTGGCGGGTGCAGAGCGTAAACCCACCAGGATGTAAACCAGCACTCCCAGTAACAGTTAAGACACTGTTGTTGTTGGTACAAGTCACAGCTGAAGGTCCGTTACCTTTCACTCCTTTCAAACAACTGTGTACCTCTGTTGATGAATAATTCAGCTGGGAATCGACTTCGGGAGAGAATATAAATGCATCATCATCCTTAGAGGCGTTTGTTCTTTGTTGGGATGTACCCAAGAATGAGAAAATGCCAATTTAGCTTCCTCAGCGAGCCCTGCTGGGATCTTAATTGATGATTTGTGTCATTGGACAAACAGCCTGGGGGCATCTATAGGGGCTAGATTACTCTCCACGACCATTTGCATATTCCCATTTCTACGATCTGGATAAATGACATGAAGAGGTTTGATGCTGTGCAGTCCTGCAGCTTTTGGAGGATAATCACTAATAAAGAGATTCACTCACTCTAAATGAAGGAAGTAAACAGAGCGAGGAGAGCATATGCTACAAGCCAATTTAAGCATTTCTGGATAGTCATAAAGCAGTTCAGGAAATTAAGCCATGAGCAAAGACTTATAATTTCTTTCAGCTTTCCCGGTAATTTCACCTTCCATGGTGCAGCAGATCATTTAGTTAGGGCCCGAGCACCGAGGGCGTGATTATTATTATTATTATTATTATTATTATTATTATTAGGGCCCGAGCACCGAGGGTGTGAGGACCCTACTGTATTTCAAATGTTTATTATTATTATTATTATTATTATTATTATTAGGGCCCGAGCACCGAGGGTGTGAGGCCCCTACTGTATTTCAAATGTTTCTTATTATTATTATTATTATTATTATTATTATTATTATTATTAGGGCCCGAGCACCGAGGGTGTGAGGACCCTACTGTATTTCAAATGTTTATTATTATTATTATTATTATTATTATTAGGGCCCGAGCACCGAGGGTGTGAGGCCCCTACTGTATTTCAAATGTTTATTATTATTATCTTTAGGGCCCGAGCACCGAGGGTGTGAGGACCCTACTGTATTTTGTATTTGATTTTGTGCAGGCATGCCCTTATTTTAACTAGAGATGGGACTGAGATTAGGTTAATACTAATGTGACTGATTAAACAAAAATATGAATGACAGCCCCATTCAAACAAAAATAATAATTCATTAATTAAATGTAAATATTCTGAATTTATATATCACATTTTCTTAATGTTTTCTGCCCTTTTACAACGTCTTTCTCATTCACACACTCATACGGGGGGAAGTTTGTGGTTCACTGTCCTGCTCAAGGACACTTCAGCACACGTACTTCTGTTACAACATTTCTACGCTGTGAGAGAACGCGCACAACATCCTGTGATGCTTGGGTGATGCGTCTCGGCCAATCAGAGCTCAGATTCTAGAGTTCTGGGCCAATCAGAGCTCAGATTCTAGAGTTCTGGGCCGCCTGCGTTTCTCGTGTTGCTAACAGGAAGCTGTGAGTCATCGTTTGACGTTTCGCTAGCAGCTGCGGCCTCTCGTCTGCTGTGGGATGGATTTCTGCGGAGTTTCTGCGATTTTTTCTTGATATTTTATTATATTATATATTTCTGAAAAATCCGCAAATAACGAAAACCGCGGAACTTAAAGCGCGACTTGGCGAGGGATCACTGTGTTATGAAATATTCAAATTGTTTAGTTAAAAAATCTATTTATATATCTAGTTTGGATTTTAATTTTTAAGTATTTTGAACTTGAAATCCTTACAGTTTTGCTGGTCAGTTTCAAGTTAATTTCTTTTGAATGTTTTTAATACATTTTTTGTAGGTTTTTCTTGCTTTTCTTTCTTTATATGCGCTGATAATATTCAGGAAAAAAATCTCCAAGGTCAGTGTCAGCCTAAAGGATGCATATACATATACATATTTATTAATACCGGTATATATTGTTCAATAATTCATCTGTAAATTGTACATACTGTCTATACTGTCTATATTCATCTCTACACTTACCTGCTGTATATTATTATAGTCTATATCCTGCTAAATTATCCTATACTAAGTCCTTACTACTGCCCCTTACTGTTCATTCTGTATATCATAGTGTATATTCTGTATATTCTGTACTTTCGGCTCTTGCACTTCCGATTAGATACAAAACTGCATTTCGTGACCCTGTATTTATACATGTAATGACAATAAAGTTGAATCTAATCTAATCTAATATACCATAATCGGATATTGCATTTCCAACGTTAGCCAATCATTACACATGTATTTCTAGACTGTGCGTTTTTATGTATTAATGGTCTATTTGATGTAAATACTGTCTTTAGTCTGTTTAATACTAATTGCTACTGGTTGTTGTATGCAGTAGTTTCTAGATTATAGAATAGTTGAGTCCAGTTCCCCAATAGCTTTCAAACTGGTTTACTTTAATATATGTTAGCCAACAGGAGGTGGACAGGTGAAAGACGGCCGAACAAGTCATGCAACTCCAGTTGGATTACTTTGAAAGGAGTATGTTTTTCTCCCCTGGAGATGAACAGCAGATCGTTGAGAGAACATAAAGAAACATAAAGAGTACAGGATCCATTGACTCTGTTCTGGAATTAAAAGGGAAAGACTGCAACATGTATTTTCATACGCCGTTCCAGAAACAAAGCTCTGTGATCAGAATATTAAAAATGGTTGAATCTGGCTGCTGTTGGTCATGAAGCATAAATGAAGTGATCCCAGCTCCCCGGTGGCTAACGTGCTAACGTAGAGCCACGCCGACGCAGCAGCAGCTGCAGAATCAGCAGCGGTAAACATGCTGTCTGATGGCCTGATCCGGCCTCTGCCTCCCCTCCGGAGCAGCGGGGGTCAGGTGGGTTTAGTGGGCGTGACCTATGAAGGCCCACGAGGAATCAAAACATGCAACGCAACACAACTACATGGAGGACTGCGCATGAACGGACATGGAAAACTCATATCTACAGGACACAGATGCAGTCTGCTGATACCCGGCACACTCAAACCTTATAAATTATTCTGAACACCCTCCCCATTTTTACAGCAGAAATTAAACTAGGTAGGAATGTTAAAAAAAAATAAGATAAGATATAAAGTACAACTACATTTTACAATCTTTACAGTGATTCCTCTTGGGTTTAAAGATCTCACCATTACCACGAAAGTCAAAAAGAAAATTAAAGCTGCAAGCAGCATTAATTGGGCCCTCGACCCATCGCCACCCCCCTCCCCCCAGGTGTCCACCACCTTCCCAAGCCAGTCGGGAATCAAGACAATAAAGTGATAATTCCATTTGGTTATAAAATGTAAAAGCTGCTGCCCAGCTTGAATCCAAAGGTATGAAAACAAAAAACTGTAGTTGAATCTTCTCAGAGCTGAGTTCTAAGTTCCCACATCAAGGCTACACTTATTTTTAAAAACCACACATTTCACATTACTACACTCTTGGCCCTTTTCCACTAGTACCTACTTGGCTCGACTCGACTCGGCTCAGCTTTGGAGGTTTTCCACTAGGTCATAGTACCGGCTCGGCCCTCCTTTTTTCGTACCTACTTGGCTGGGGTTCTATCCGGGCTGAGTCGGGCCGAGAATACAACCACGCCGCGGGCCATTGATTGACGGTGAAGAGCTGTTTTTTTTTGCCGCTAGTTGCATAGACTAGCTTCTTGGAGGACAACACACAATTCAGGTACCAGGCTTCCTTAGCTTCTGGCACCAGCTCCTAAACGGCTCTCCGTCCCCCTTTCCTCTCTCCGTCCCCTGTTCCTCTGTCCGTCCCCTGTTCCCTGTGTCCAGACCCTGTTCCTCTGTCCGTCCCCTGTTCCTCTGTCCGTCCCCTGTTCCTCTGTCCAGGCCCAGAGACTTGAATTTGCCTCCATTCTTCTGATTGCAGGGAGAAAAAATCGCCGGCTGCCTCGCCTGCGTTCAAGACCGCTCAGAGATGACGTGTTTCTGTGTGTGTGTATTACTTTAACTAAACAGCAGTTAAATCAATCTTCTAATAAACTGTAAAGTAAACTTACCTTGGAGCAAATGTAGGTGTGTTTTGTAACTTTCCCCACGTCCAGTTGCTTGTGTGGACGGAGACATAACTGAATCCACAGCCTGCATTTATCCACCGGTTGTTTTGGTTTGGGAAACGGAATATGATACGCATCGGAAATATAGCTGATTAACACAGTCCTTAACGCAGGAGCAGCAACAGTGTCCAACTTAGCGACAGTAACTAGGGGAAAGTGGGAGGGGGCGGGGCTTACCGAAGGGTCAATTCACGTCTATAGACATCAGTGGCAGTGAATGAGTGTTAATGATGTCACCAACTGCAGAACCATTGACTTCAGTTATATTCTGTTTCAATAAAACATTAAAAAATTCAGTCAAAAATAAATCCTGGACTTTAACCCTTTTGCTCGAGTCGGTAGCGTGATCCTCCATTTTACATTAAATCCAGGTTCCATGCTTTCACTGTGATCCTCGATTCGCTTACTGTTTACTCAGGTGTGGGCTCCATCTAGTGGTGCAGATGTGTAACTACAAGAGAAAAGTGTCTTCCATTTTGAGACGAAATCCATTTTTGAGAATATGATATCTAGCATAAAATATCGTACTATATTCGGCCCAATACGGTAGTAACATATTATAAATATATCTGAAGTCTTTGATTAGGATTGAATAAGATAATTTTAGTTTGTGATATTGCTCGGGGGCATGATCTGGGTCTCTGAAAAGTGCCAAGAGACAACTTGCATTGAGGAGACGCTATAAAAAATAAAATTGAATTGAATTAAACCTGTGGCCTTGTGATTTATATTTGACAGTGATTTCTCACTAGAGTAACTTGCTAGAATTACCTTCTACTAGATGGCAGCAAAGACCGTTCTTTAAAAGTAAACTGAATGTCTGACAACAGTTTTTTTTTTTAAAGAAAATTAAATCTATGAGGTAAATATTCTATATATTCAATAATGCTGACATATTCAGCTATATTACTGCTCAGTTTAGTAACTCTGATTGAAAAATTAGGTGTCATAAAAATATGTTAAGCTACCAGAAATAGAAGCATTGGTTATGATTTCACATTTTGAAAAATATACAGTGGTGGATTAATACAAGTTTCTATGTATGTATTTACTTGTTCAGGGTGGAAGAATCATCATTTGTATGGATTTTGGGGCAGATAGGACAATGCTTGTGCACATTCATTGTGCAGACAATGAATGTGTGTGCAAAATCTCATGAATTTTTGAGTATGTTAAGGCCCCCAAAAAGGCGATTCTTTCGTCAAAATAATAATAACAATAACAATAATAATATTAATATTATAATAATAATAATAATAATAATAATAATAATAATAATAATAATAATAATAATATATGGGGGGATTGTTGCCAAGCCCAACAATTCCCCCATAAAGCAATTTACAGATTGCGATGAAATCCGCGTTCTGGATCAGATCCAGATCAGCGATTGAAATTTGATAGAGGTTCCCATTGTCAATCCCTGAGTCAAATTTCATGAGTTTTGGGCAATAATTAACGGAGATATTGAGAAACAAAATCTTTGGCCCCACTGACCACAATGTTATCGAAAATTTGAAAGTGATCCAGAATCCGGGATTTCTTCCGGATCACACCCAAAATAAAATCAGTTCTTCCTTTTCACATTTCTGACAACTCCTGAAAATTTCATTAAAATCCATCCATAACTTTTTGAGTTATCTTGAACACAGACAGACAGTTAACGCTGGTAAAAACATAATCTCCTTAGCGGAGGGTAATAAACATTAAAAATACAACAGGGTCCTCGCACCATCGGTGCTCGGGCCCTAATGACAGCGTTTTTACAAAAACTGAGCAATGTATGTATATTGCCTGTTAACTTTCCCCAATGTGGCATATATTCTTTTAATAATGTTGAGTAACTAGTCTGAAAATAATAATAAGACATTTGCACTTACTTGAATTAGGCTAAGTGGCTAATAACAAGGTTTTTAGGTTCCTATTAATGTTATTATTGGTATTTTAGTAAGCAACCTTTAACTGAAATTGAAAGATTCAAAATGTCAACACTGTCCTCGTAGCCTGCAGGGAATTCCTAGTGACAGTGAGGCCCGAGTCAGTCGAAAAAACACCTTTTTTTTTTTTCCTAAATTTGTAGCCTGGACGACGCCTAGCATGGAGGCTACTCGCCGCAGCTCCAGGGGACTTATCCCTGCGACGCTGGACGGTCCAGTTTGTGCCCGCTGTTTGGTGATTTTGCGGTCGGATGTTGACGTGCTGTCTGCGGGGGCGGACCGGTCCTCTTGCGGCTGGTGGAGACCTGCCGCCGTGGACATGGACGGGGAAGCTAATCCTGAACTGCTACCCGCGGCAACCACCGCCACTGGATCCGGGCTGCAGAGTCAACTGAGCCGGGACGGGAGCCCCCGACGTCGCAGCGGCGGCATGCTGCCCCCGTTAAGCAGTCTACACACCGGGGTGGGTCAGCTGACCTGGCGGGGGCCATCTGGAGACCTGGTGGACCCAGCACCGCCAGGGATGACGCCAACAACCTGGTCCGCATGATGAACCGGGTTCTGGGACGGTCGGCTCCGTCGCTAGCTGGACTGAGGGAGCTCAGTCTTCCCAGAGGAGACGGTCTGGTTCATCAGAGTTTGGTTCATCGGAGTTTCCTCCTCTGACCTGGAGATATCTCACCTAATTCACCATTGTGGAGGTTTACTGGTTCTAACGGCTGTTAACTGGTTTTTAACGGCTGTTATCTGGAGTTAGCACTCGGACCACGGGACCGGGACATGAAGAAGGAGCGCTGGACGCCGGCAGCTCCTCAAGTCCACCAGACTGCAGCGTCTGGTGGACCTGAAACTTGAATTTCCCCCTCGGGGGAATCAATAAAGTATATTTGATTTGATTTGATTTGATTTGAGAGGATCTAGCAGACAGGAGAGCAGTTGTTTGGCTGCAGAGGGATTCTTTTTTTCTGATCAATTTTGTTTATTAGTAAAAATTATTTTTATTTTTATTTGTATGAATCTGTTGTTCAAGTGCTTATACTTCTGTTTTCATACATATTGCAATGTTTCTCATAATTTATATGAAGGCACAAGTGTGAATCATTAAAATTTTAATTTGTAATACATTTTTGGGCATTCCTTTTTGTTAGAAGTTACAGTTAAAGTTTCTGTAATGAGATTCTTTATCCTGCTGAGATCCACAAATGTTTAAATAAAACATGCAGAAGACATTAAGTTTTGGACTGTGATTAACATACCAGACAAATAACAAGTTGATCATGTAATGTGTTATCTAAATAGGCCTTTGTCTACAATATTAATTCAGTTAGAAAACTCACAGTTCTAATGATTCCCAGTTTAAAAATCCTATCTGCTTTGCTCTGAATTGCTATTCCATTTCCAACCACTTTTTGTTGACTCTTCACGCAGAAGAGCTTTTAAAAACACCGATTATTGTCAGGGGAGCCCGTTGAATTATGTAACACTTTGAATAGAAATAGTGCACTACAGAAGTTGTGACCTCCAAAAGGGTTCTCTCAAGAAGACATGCCCACCTTTAACAGTCCTCACTAAAGGTGTTATTCAGCTGTGTTGCTCTTTCTGCCATTTTAATCCCATCTGAATGTTTTAGCTGATTGCGGTTCAGGACACAGCTGACTGAAGGACAATATTCTCATTCGTTCTGTAGCCATTTGTTATTTCTGGTATTTGACTTAAAAGAAGAGGCTCTCTCCTCATATCCATTTGTATAACTTGTTGTTCATCCTCAAGTGGTGTTTGAGGACGCCCGCTCCAACACTTATGCAACTTCTTTGGCGAAACAGCAGCTTATCAGTGGACTTGAGTAAAATCATTGTTCAGTTGCAAGGATGAAGCTATTTGCTGTAATTTCCTTTTTGTGATCACTCTTAGTTGCAAAGTACTTTTAGTGCTGTGTGCTGCTATAAAAGTGCCAGTATTTTATGATCGCACAGGCTTCAGTCAAAGTGCATTTTTTTTGTCCATGTGAAGGTTATATCTCTTACGGTGTTTCATGAGTCACCCCTTTAATTATTCATGGAGGACAATGCTGTTTTATTTGAGTGTTATATCTCATGAAGGCTTTTGACGTCCTGGATTTCTGCGCTGTTACTCCTGTGTTGCAAGAATCCTGTCTGTTCGTCTGTCAGTGTGTATATATATACACAGTCATGGAAAAAATTATTGGACCACCAATTTTTCTTCACTTTCTTGTTCATTTTAATACCTGGTACCACTAAACGTCATCATGTTATTATTATTATTACCTTTATTTAAACTCGGAGATACATTGAGGTAGAGACCTCATTTACAATGCAGCCGAGTGAAACAACAATAACAACAATTAAGGCACTTAGACACAAAAAAATGCCAAAGAGAAACTTACATAAAAGTAACGACAAGAATTTAAAAACACAGTAAAATTACAATTAAAATGTAAAAAAATAGATAAAAACATGAATAATTAAAATTTAATTTAAATTTAGTTAAAATGTAGTTAAAATGTAGAACAATTAGAACAATGTGACTGCATGATGACGTTTAGTGGCAGAGACAGCAGAGACAGTTCAGGCGGACGGCCACGGCGTCGGCGGACAGGAACCAGGAACTGGCAAGGCGGCCGGTGTCGGCAGACTGGAACCAGGAACTGATGAGGCAGGCGGCGCCAGCGGACAGGAACCAGGAACTGGCGAGGCGGACGACCACGCATCGACGGGCAGGAACCAGGAACAGACGAAGCGAACGACCACGGCATCGGGGGGCAGGAACCAGGAACAGACGAGGCGGACGACCACGGCGCCGGACGGGACCCAGGAGGCGACGTGGTGTCGACCACTTCGAGAACGAAATCGGGCGAGCGTGCGTCGACCACCTCGGGAACGGGGACGGATGGAGCGGCACCGGGGACTGAAGTCAGTGCCTCCAGCTCCTCTTTGCACCTGACCAGGTCGGCCCGGAGTGACTCGATGGCTGGCAGGGCGAGAAGCTGGGGCATGTCGGCCAGGTGCTGCAGGAGGAGGTCGTATATGAAACTCCACCGCCTCACGTCCGGGGTCTTCAGCAAAGAAGACGTGAGACGGAGGAAGAATTCACAGAAGCCCTGGACCTCCTCCTGAGTCGCCAGACGATTGTCTGGGCGGCGACAGAAACGGGGCTGGGCGGTGACGGCTGGGTTGGTAATGCGGGAATCGGGAACGGTGGAGGACATTTGTCCCAGACCACCTTGGGAAAGGACGGAGGAGGTGCGTCCAGGACCACCTCCGGAAAAAACGGAGGAGGTGCATCCGGCACTGTCTCGGAGTGGAAAGTGTCCATCTGGACCGCCGCGGAGGAGGGAGCTGGAGAAAACATCATGAATGTCTTCCTCGCCTCCTTCGGGCGGATCCCCTGCGCGCCCACCTGGAGCCCCTCAACCTTGACAGTTCCTCGTCCTTGGACTCCTCCACACAGGAGGAGCTCCGGGCTGCCTTGTGGAGGTGGTGGAGGACCGGCCATCCGTGGAGTCGCCCCACACCGCGAGCGCCTGACTCGCCTTCTCCGAGGCATCACGTCCTCTTCCTCGGAGGCGAACTCGGCCAGGAAATGGGCTGGGCCAAACCCCGAGCTCCAACTGGCGCGCTGGAAGCTCTTGGGCCCCCCCAGGGCCAGTCGGGTGCCTCAAAAGGCATCGGGACAAAACACAAAAGTCAAAATCCAAAAACATAAACTTAACTTAACCCAGGGAGATGACGAGAGGTAACACGAGCAAGACTGCAAACATGTAACTCACGACAATGGAGCCACAGAGAACAGGGGAAAACGACAGGACTTGAATACACAGAGGAACAAACGAGAGGCAGGTGGAAGGAATCAAGGTAACGAGGGGAAGGAAGCAAAGCAGAAAACAATAGAGACAAGACAGACCTTTCAAAGTAAAACAGGAACCACTGAAGACAGGGAGAGACGCTAACTAGACACAGACGACCCAGGCCATGACAGTCAGAGGACCATTTATTGAGTCTCTCAGGAGTTATGTATGTCCTCATTAATCATTTATGTTGTAGCGGTTTCATGCGAGTATTACTAGTTTGTGTTTGGCCTTTTATACAAGCTGTCGCCCACTCAGCCTCTCTAATATTTCTCTAAATATCTGAGCTCCATGCCCTTCTTCTGTCATGACTAGATTCCTCATCATGTGAGACAAGTACCGTATAAAGTGTAGAGATTTGTCGTTTCCCATTCATGTGTTTTAACGCAGCGTCCTCAAGGCAGGTCGATGAAATGAAGTGCTTTAATCGTAAGTATTTTAAAAAGTGTTTTTTTTTTTGGAATTGAATATTTCAAGCAGAGATCGTTGAATGTTAGTAAGGTGCCCTGAACATATAAGTCGCCAATTTTTTGCATCCTCCTGTCAGCCCAAACTTGAAAACCACCATCTGCCCTGCCAGGAGTAAACTGTGCATTAATTCAATTCAATTTTCGATTCAATTTTATTTATATAGCGTCTGTTACAATGTCAATTGTCTCTAGGCGCTTTACAGAGACCCGAGCAAATATCATAAACTAAAAGTATAATACGTTTCGCGGCATCAGTCATCTCCATCTTTGGCGTCTCCTATGGGTGCTTCTGGTGTTAATCACGGTGACGGTAGAGCGGAGTGGCCGTAGCTCTTCTAGTACCGCGGCTAAATCATTCCTGTGGGCTAGCCGGATCGTGAGCAACATCGGCTACCGAAGTATTTTTTGAACGCTAAGAGCCACGGGTTTTGGAATTGCGATCACAGTCTTTGAACGTTGTTTGTTTAGACATCTTTTAGAAGTGGTTAAAAGCGTTAATGACTAGGACTTTTCAAACTTTTAGCAAACCCGTGAGGAGATCCATCGTGGTCCGTGGCTCCACAGCGTCCATGTTTTTTCTGTCTTCTAATAAAATTTAAATGTTTTCTCTGTTTCTCATTTCATTCTGGAAAAAAACATAAACCAAAAAAAAAACAAAATTGGAGTTGTAAATTAGTATATTTTCTGTAAACACTTAAGCATATAATCCTTGCAGATCATTACTTAAACTAATTTAAGGGAGTCGGTTTAAAATCAATCAATGGTCTTCTTTCAAAGTGAGTGTGTGTTTTTGTATATTTTTTGCTAGGGATGCACGATAACTGTTTTTTAAAACTGATAACTTTCAGCTCCTAAAGGCCGATACCGATAACCGATAACCGATAACACACACATATACCTAAGATCATTACATCAATACTATGAACAAAATCAAAAATAGTTTGGACTCTTTAAATGAACAGATATTCATTTTTTCCAATATAAAACTATTGTCAAGCCTCTCAAACATTTTCATAAATCTATCAAACAAACCTATTTGATATCTCACATTAACTTAAATAAGGTTCATTACTGACTGATATAAAAATAAAGGCTACTTGAACTGATAGAAATACATGCATCAGAATTAATAACTGAAAAAGATTAACATTTAAAGGATTTTGGCTTGTGGTTCCATTTAAATTAATACTTTTAATTAAATCAAATGAGGTTCAGTAGTTTTTATTTTTTAATCTCATGGAAGCTTTAGATGAGAGGAATGAGGGAGAGGAGAGACTGCTGCTGGCTTGCGCACGTTAGCATTAGCGTCCGTTAGCTCGCGTTAGCGTGATTTCAAAACTCCATGGAAGTGATTGTTATGTTGTAGGTGGCTGATCAGGTTTTACGTATTAAAGCTTGTGCTTTCCTCCTCGTAGAATTCACTCGGAGGATTCGTCACAAATAACCACCAAACTATCTTCTTCTGAAACTTTAACCAAGTTCCACGCCGCCATGTTTGTTGTGATCAGCGCTGTGCTGCAGGCTGCATTCAAGGTGTAACGTAAATTCCTCCGTTCCCTCGTTTGCTAGTCGTTCTTTCAGCCTTTTCTAATTTTTTCTTTTTTTATGTGTAACATGTGGGAAAATAATGGTTATATTAATTCAAGTCAGCAGCTACTAAAATTATGACCGAGTTAACGAGTTGTTTTCTGGCATGAGGGGGTATTCTTGATTTTCCTTATTGACTAATTGTTTTTCTGATTATGCCGACGTCACTTGAACATAACATTCACTGCTGGTCATTCAAGGCTCAGAGGGAGCGAGACACTGCTGTGTTGACAGAAATATAAATGTTATCGGGGCTATTCGTCGTGATATCGGACTTATCGGGATGACGTCATCATTTCCTGTTATCGATAGTTATCGTGCACCGTTATTTTTTGCTGTAGTGGACTCATGAAATCTTGGTGGTTTTGACTGGAAACATGTTTATACACAGGTCAATATTGTCAGAGGCACATCTGTGGAAAAAAAATAATTTCTGCAGAATTATATTTGATTATTCCCAACATCAGCGATCCATGAACTGCGTTGAATACCATGACTGTCATCTTGGCCGTATCCATGGCCCTTTCTTTCCTCTTTCCTCATTACGTTAGATTTACAACATCGTGACTTTGCTCTGAGTGTAAGGAAACAGCGAGCAGCACTGACATCAACCTGCAGAGAGAGTTGGTGGTTAGTTTGGTCTGTTTTCTTCAGTGCAGCATCAACATGAAGACGTACCTTCCAGGAAAACGGTCCTCATTATGCTGACTTTTAGTGTCAGCCTGAAAACCTGACAACCCTGTCTAGAGTGTTGTGGTATTGTTCATGAGAGCGGCCTTTTGGGTAAATCTAGGCTTTAACTTGTCTCATGGAATTATGTTTTGCCTTGAGGCTTAATTCTGCAAGTAATCATGAGTCAATCCCAACACGCCGAAGGAGACTGAATAAGAGAGGTTATGGGATGAGTATGACTCATCAGAGAGACAAAACTCCTTCAATGAATGTCTCCTTATATAATGCAAATGATGTATTTGCACCTTCTTTAATATTTAAAGACATAAAGTAGTGAAAAAGTAAATAACCCCTCTTTTAATTATATGTTTTGTGTGTATGTAAAAAAGCATGTGATTGTTATAGGTCTTATTAATAAGGAAATGAAAGAAAAATCAAAATGAATGTACAATAATGGGAAAATAAAAAGTCATCTGGGTAATATTAAGTACCCCTTTACCCAATAGCTTCTAACCTTTAGCACCAATTGGTTAAAGTAGTCATTTCCTCTCTAACTTTATCAGTTTTTCACATTGTTGTGGATGAAATTTGGTCCATTCTTCATTACATTCTGATTTAGATTTTCTGCTGCGCTTTAGATGTTTGTCGTGCTGCATGATGTAATTTCCACCAAGCTTTAGATGTCAGATGTCCTCCCAGAATGCTTTGTTTTACAGATGAGTTCATGGTCCGTTCAATGACTGCGAGGTGTCCGAGGAGCTGTGGCTCCCTAGCAACCCTAAACCCTAAACCATCACCTCTCAACTGCCAGGCTTGAACGTTGTTCTGTGTTTGCTTCATCAAAAATGGTTAATAATTATTATTTATTTTCATTTGTGTGAACAGTTCAGGGTCTGACAGGAATGTCTACCTCTGGGAGGTTTCTTTAATGTCTTTCACTTTATCTTTCTTGCTGTAAAGAATCTTCTAACCCTTTCTACACTGATGTGCTGCTACTAAGACCTTTGCCTGTTTCTTTCCCTCTTAGCGTTGTGTTTAACAGACACCTGAATGCTCCAGAGCATCAAACAGCCAAAACGTCTGTACTTCTGCTAAATTAATGAAGGGCTGATGATTAGTAGCATCTGGCTTCTATGTTCCCTCCGAAGTCCTAAGCAGTAATGGAGGACTTAATGTTGCCTGTATTATTATTTTTTTCTTTTTGGTCCACAAAGATTAGATAAACAAGCAAACAAAGTAACAAAAAAAAAAAAAATTTGCACACAGCTGTTTTCTCTCCTCAATAAATAGCTCCTTTGTTTTTTACTGCCAGTGCCTTGCTCAAGAACCATGAAGCATTTCTTTCCCTTGAGCGAAATCGATACCAATATATTAAACGCTTTGTTTCCAGGCTGTCTGGATCCATCAAACACAAGTTTCATTTATAAGAAAAGTCAGAAACATGTTGTTACAACCGTGTTTCCTGTGATTTGTGGTGGCAGGCACATAATCTGTCAAAGAAAGCTGTGCCCTGTTAAATCTCCTTACAGCGGCGCAGGCTAACCGCACGGCTAACCGCACGGCTAACCGCGCGGCAGCTGAGATTCTAGAAGTGCTAATGATTAATGACTCTACAACGAGGGTCTGATTTGCGAGCGCTTCGACTCGAAGCGCCATTCCTTCCTTTCAGCGTCCTCTCTGATTTGCAGTCGCCGCCGACACCCGAGGCTTCGAGTCGCGCCGCCTTTCAAGTTCTAATGTAAACATGTCGGATTTCTGGAGGGCGGGAGTTCGCACAATTATCGTAACGACGCTAAAATCAGTGCATGCAGAGAGAGGTTCAGCTACTTAAACAGGTCTGTTCACGGTGAAATGTCTTTTCTTTAAATGCTGAAAACAACAGGGCTCGTCTGTGCTTTAATGAGAAAATATTCTTTAAGTTTTTTAGGGAGCACAGACACGATTCCTTATTTTAATTGGAATTCCTGCGAACTGAATGCAAAAAAGGAAAAACAAGCTGAATCCCCAGTTTCTGAAAGCAGACTTCTTTCCACTACAAAGAATAATTACTTTCCCAGCTCCAGCGCCATAATTAGTTACTACTCTTTTATCTTATCTAAGTGCGCATAATTATCACAGTCATCATATTAGATTATTTCATGCATAATAAATGAACTCACACTGCGTGTGGGGTAATTAGCATGTTAAGATATGAGCCGCGATAAGAGGCCAGTTAGCTCCAAGATTTCATTGTTGAAGACGTGTCTGAAAAGAAAAATACGGATTGAAATAAAATATTTGACCATAACTTTTCAGAGTCTCTCAATCAAGAAAATATTCTGGAATATATTTTGATCTCTTGGGGAGCTGTGTGATGTTTTTAAAATCATTTTTGTCTCTAAATCAACAGCAGACAGCTTTTTATGTGAATTGGAGTTTATGTCTTGGTTTGATGTAGTTTCAAATTTATATTTTATCATTATTAAGTTTATTTTTCAAGGTTTCTTTCATAGTGACTTTAAATTTTAGTTTAAACCCCACCAGCAGACTTTCAACACAGGCAGAGTGGTTTTAATATTATTGACAGACAGCAGCAGCTCTTCCAATTCAAATAAAGTAATCCGACTGCTGGACGTCTTTCCCAGTTTAATGACTGGAACCAGTTATTGAATCTGAGGAGCCAATCAGGGTCTTTCCCAGTTTGATGACTGGAACCAGTTATTGAATCTGAGGAGCCAATCAGGGTCTTTCCCAGTTTAATGACTGGAACCAGTCCTGCAGTTATTGAATCTGAGGAGCCAATCAGGTACGAGTCCAGCTGTGATGCCTGAGGTCAGCCTGAAAATCCCATCAAAACATGAGACTCCTAATTTTATTACGCAATCAAACTCCAATTTTCTTAAGGTTCTCATAAAACACAGCGAGTAGTTTTAATGTGTAAAAAGAACAGCATGGTTTCTAAAATATTATGTTTGATATTAAATATTTTCAAACATGTTTCAGAGTTTCTCTCTGCAAAAACGAAGCCTGTTAAAAAACGTTTGCTCTCATGATAAAATCATCAAGTAGAAGTGGAAAGTTAGAGGCCATAAACTTTCAAATAAAAAGAAAATAAAGCATCTTTGACACTAACTGTTCTTTGTTGGCCCTTTAGCGTTTTTGGCAGTTATACCTTTAATGAACCAGTGTCAACATAAAACTAATTAGCTAGTTCACCACTGAGCTACTTTCATATCCAGACTGGAATTAATGACATTATTGAAAAAATGTGTCACAACTGTTACAACTAAATCTTATTTCTTTTACAGATAAATTGCAACCTTTGTATGAATTAGCAGCAAGTTTCTAGATTCTCAATTAAATTTTTTATTTAAATGTTTTTCAGTTGTGTGAAAATGGAAAAGAATCAGAAAATGATCAAAACTCAATTGATTAAAATAAATGAAGTAACAAAAATCATCAAGTAATTTATGAATAACAGTCATGTAAAAAAGTTAGTACATGACTCTTATTTATAAAAGTGGAGCATAGATCAACTCCTAATAAAGGTTTAAGTTTTAGGCAAATACAACATCACATATTTTTTAACTGTGACATTTAAAAAAAACAAAGCCAGAAGAAAATTAAATCTGGGCAGTACTTAATACGCCATTCTTCAACAGCTTCTAGATCTATATATATATATATATATATATATATATATATATATATATATATATATATATATATATATATATATATATATATATATATATATATATATATATATATATATATATATATATATATCTATATATATCATGTATATATATCTATATATATCTATCTATCTATATATATATGTATATATATATATATATGTCTATCTATATATACCTCTATCTATGTGTCTCTCTCTCTCTCTCTCTTCTATCCCCCCTCCTTCCTTTAACCTGGCCGCTACAACTTTGAAAAGCTCACAATTTTATGTTTTCCTGCCATCTGTTCTTTTAATTATTTCCAGTTCCTCCAAGCTATTTATTAAATAAATCGTCTCTGCTCTTGACCACCGTTTACTGCGTGCCGCCATCTTGAAACTTTGTTTTGAAAACAAGCCCAGCGCGGAATATAAGCATCATGGCGACAGACGGGCAAGAGAACTAGCATGCGCAGAAAGACGGGAATTAATTTAAAGAGGAATGAGTGTAAACATGACCACGGAATTATTTAATTCGGAATTAAAATGGGAATAAACCAGCAGCTTACTTCGGAATTAAGTTTAATTCGGAATTGACATTTTCATATGGAATTAAGTGTTTACATGGTAACTTTTATTCAGATTTACTTTAATTCTGAATTAAACTTCCCATGTAAACGCACTGATTGTCATGATGAGTTTAAGAACATTTACACAATTTGGTTTTGATTTTAGACTTGTCTTGTTTTAGATGCCTGAGTTGTTTTTTTTCACACTGTAGACATGATTGTACTGGAATCGGACCCATGAGTTGGACAGCAGTGATGAGTTAGATTGGCATATACACAACGCTTCTATGTACCTCTTTATACATGTTGACTCCAAATTTTCTTCGCTTCATTAGCAACCTTTGGTGTAACCAAATTTTATCTCACAAATCAAAGTCTTGTTTCCTCTCTTCCTCGTCCACTTGGACTCATTTAGGACTCCAGTAGTGGCAGTGAAGGACTGGTGGAGGAAACTAGACCAGTCTCTTTGTTTGCTCAGTCCAGCCTGACTCATCACGGCGGTGTATTTTTAGCTGTAGATTCCTGTTTGGCTTCCCCCCAAATGTTCGCAAGAGAATATCATGTTCTGTGACACGGCGAAGGAATAATCAGTGTGGACTCTCAGCCAAGAGAAGGACACAGAGTTAGGGACTAGACGGATGTTAGGGTGCTCTGACTGGTGAACGTACACTGAAAGTGTTTTTATTTTTGTATGTGTGTGTCTGCCTGGATCAGCTGCACGGCCGTTAAACGGCGGCTCAAACCTGGAGTGACGCCGTGGCGGCTCAAACCTGGAGTGACGCCGTGGCGGCTCCAACCCGGAGTGACGCCGTGGCGGCTCAAACCCGGAGTGACGCCGCGGCGGCTCAAACCCGGAGTGACGCCGTGGCGGCTCAAACCCGGAGTGACGCCGCGGCGGCTCAAACCCGGAGTGACGCCGTGGCGGCTCAAACCCGGAGTGACGCCGTGGCGGCTCCAACCCGGAGTGACGCCGTGGCGGCTCAAACCTGGAGCGACGCCGTGGCGGCTCCAACCTGGAGTGACGCCGTGGCGGCTCCAAACCTGGAGTGACGCCGTGGCGGCTCAAACCCGGAGTGACGCCGTGGCGGCTCCAACCTGGAGTGACGCCGTGGCGGCTCAAACCCGGAGTGACGCCGTGGCGGCTCAAACCCGGAGTGACGCCGCGGCGGCTCAAACCCGGAGTGACGCCGCGGCGGCTCAAACCCGGAGTGACGCCGTGGCGGCTCAAACCCGGAGTGACGCCGTGGCGGCTCAAACCCGGAGTGATGCCGTGGCGGCTCAAACCCGGAGTGACGCCGTGGCGGCTCAAACCTGGAGTGACGCCGCGGCGGCTCAAACCTGGAGCGACGCCGTGGCGGCTCCAACCTGGAGTGACGCCGCGCCGTGGCGGCTCAAACCCGGAGTGACGCCGTGGCGGCTCCAACCTGGAGTGACGCCGTGGCGGCTCAAACCCGGAGTGACGCCGTGGCGGCTCCAACCTGGAGTGACGCCGCGGCGGCTCAAACCTGGAGTGACGCCGTGGCGGCTCAAACCTGGAGCGACGCCATGGCGGCTCAAACCTGCTGTGACGCCGTGGCGGCTCAAACCCGGAGTGACGCCGTGGCGGCTCAAACCTGGAGTGACGCCGCGGCGGCTCAAACCCGGAGTGACGCCGTGGCGGCTCAAACCCGGAGTGACGCCGTGGCGGCTCAAACCTGGAGTGACGCCATGGCGGCTCAAACCTGCTGTGACGCCGTGGCGGCTCAAACCTGGAGTGACGCCGTGGCGGCTCAAACCCGGAGTGACGCCGTGGCGGCTCTAACCCTTGAGGAGACGCCGTGGCGGCTCAACCCGGAGTGATGCGGCTCCAACCGAGTGACGCCGTGGCGGCCAACCCGGAGTGACGCCGTGGCGGCTCAAACCCGGAGTGACGCCGTGGCGGCTCAACCTGGAGTGACGCCGTGGCGCCGAGTGACGCCGGCGGCTCAAACCGGAGTGACGCCGTGGCGGCTCAAACCCGGAGTGACCCGTGGAGTGACGCCGTGGCGGCTCAAACCTGGAGTGACGCCGTGGCGGCTCAAACCTGGAGAGACGCCGTGGCGGCTCCAACCTGGAGTGACGCCGTGGCGGCTCAAACCCGGAGTGACGCCGCGGCGGCTCAAACCCGGAGTGACGCGCGGCGGCTCAAACTGGAGTGACCGTGGCGGCTCAAAACCTGGAGCGACGCCGTGGCGGCTCAAACCCGGAGTGACGCCGTGGCGGCTCCAACCTGGAGTGACGCCGTGGCGGCTCAAACCCAGGTGACGCCGTGGCGGCTCAAACCGGAGTTGACGCCGTGGCGGCTCAAACCCGAGCGACGCCGTGGCGGCTCAAACCCGGAGCGACGCCGTGGCGGCTCAAACCCGGAGTGACGCCGCGGCGGCTCAAACCTGGAGTGACGCCGTGGCGGCTCAAACCTGGAGTGACGCCGTGGCGGCTCAAACCCGGAGTGACGCCCGTAAACGGCGGCTCAACCTGGAACGCCGTGGCGGCTCAACCTGGTGACGCCGTGGCGGCTCCAACCTGGGCTCAAACCTGGAGTGACGCGTGGCGCTCAAACCGAGTGACGCCGTGGCGGCTCAAACCCTGGAGTGACGCCGTGGCGGCTCAACCCGGAGTGCGCCGTGACAACCGGAGTGACGCCGTGGCGGCTCGGAAACCCGGAGTGACGCCGTGACGGCTCAAACCTGGAGTGACGCCGTGGCGGCTCCAACCCGGGCGAGTGACGCCGCGGCGGCTCCAACCTGGAGTGACGCCGTGGCGGCTCAAACCCGGAGTGACGCCGTGGCGGCTCAAACCTGGAGTGACGCCGTGGCGGCTCAAAACCGGAGTGACGCCCGTGGCGGCTCAAACCCTGGAGTGACGCCGTGGCGGCTCAAACCTGGAGTGACGCCGTGGCGCTCAAACCGGAGCGACGCCGTGGCGGCTCAAACCTGGAGGACGCGTGGCGGCTCAAACCCGGTGACGCCGTGCGGCTCAAACCTGGAGTGACGCGCGTGCGGCTCAAACCCGGAGTGACGCCGCGGCGGCTCAAACCTGGGACGACCGGAGCGACGCCGTGGCGGCTCAAACCTGGAGCGACGCCGTGGCGGCTCAAACCTGGAGCGACGCCGTGGCGGCTCAAACCTGGAGCGTCGCCGTGGCGGCTCAAACCCGGAGTGATGCCGCGGCGGCTCAAACCTGGAGCGACGCCGTGGCGGCTCCAACCTGGAGCGACGCCGCGGCGGCTCAAACCTGGAGTGACGCCGCGGCGGCTCAAACCTGGAGTGACGCCGTGGCGGCTCAAACCTGGAGTGACGCCGTGGCGGCTCAAACCTGGAGTGACGCCGTGGCGGCTCCAACCTGGAGCGACGCCGTGGCGGCTCCAGTTACTCCTGTGGGAAAAGCTGCTCTGCTGTTATGAGCCCTGAATAATTCCAGGAATTAGCTTGAGATGCCAAACACAAACAGCAAAAAAAAAAAAACATTTTAACCAGCTGTTCTACATTAGGAGACACGGTTGATGCGTAATCATTTTGAAATGAATTGTGGGTAAAAGCATTCAGGTGCAGGTTGCTGTTCCAGTGACCAGGTGACCTGATTTCCTGTTTGTCAGGGGAACAGAAGTATTTCTGATTGTTGCACATCCTGTCGGTCACTGATCTGTAGCGCTTCCAGCTATAAATGCTAATTTAGCTGCTACTGTATGAGCCTCGGAACAATAAAGTTATCTTTAATGCTGGAGAACGTTGTTGAACTGTGAGGTCACATGGTTGATTGATCAATATAAAGGTTTTTGGCCGCAGTAACCGGTCCGTTTCCATCCGAAGACATTCCTGTGCTTCACTGAAATGAAATCATGCCATAATGTCACTTTCACTATTAGCACTGAGAGTCTGTGCATGCCAGTTGATCCTGCTGTTGTCATAGCAACATGATCCACTAAACGTCTGCGCAGCTGTTGTTATGGAAATCCTTGAACAGCTGGGGGGCTGTAGCCTCAGAGGGGATTGTGGGAAACGGCTCTTTTGGTTCTCCCTTTACACCTTGAACCAAAAACTCCTACTAGCGAGTAGAAAAGGATTTAAGACCCTTCTGAAGTTAACTTTCTGTTTATGATCAGAGGAAAAGTTTAGGAAGAAAGCTTTGAATATTCAACTATCTATCTTCCAGGAACTGCAGTAAATAAATTAACATTCTCCCCCAGAGTTTGCCTGGAGCATTGCAGCATGTCGTCTTGCTGATATGAACAAATGTTCTTTATAGTACAGCAGCGCGTCATAAAACACACAACTCTCACTGAGCAGTCCAATAGCATCAAAATAAAACCTAAAAAATATCAGTTTTTAAAATAATATTAAAATAATCAAACAATAACTAATATTATATTATAATATAAATAATAATAAAAAACTAAAAAAGAAATACATAAAAACATATCACTAAATCGCCAACTCATCTTTCTCCCACCACTTCAACTAAAATTAATGTTAATCAAACCTAATCCTCCCACAAAATATCTTTCTCTCCCTCCCCCCCTACTTTCTTTTACTCCCTTCTTCCCCTATCAAAACACCTACCCCCTCTCTTCCCTCCTTTCTTCCTCTCTCCCCTTCCGTCTCCTTCTTACCTCCCACCCCACCACGCTCTTTCCACCACTCCCCCATTATCTTCTTCATCCTCGCTCCTCACTCCCCTCCTTCCCCCCCCGTCCCCGCCTTTCCTCCCCCCTCCCCTCCTACCTCTCTTCCTCCCTCCTCCCTCTCTCCTCTCTCATCCCCTACTCCTCAGTCTTTTTCCCTCCCCTCCTTCCTCCCCCCCCCCCTCCTCCTTTCCTCCCCTCCACCCCCTATCCTCCCTCTCCTCCCCCTTTCTCCCTCCTTCCCTCTCCTTCTTCTTCCCCCCCCCTCCCCCCCTCCCATCCCTCCCCTCTTTCCCTTCCTTTCCTTTCTCCCCCCTTCCTCCCCCCCCCCCTCCCTACCCCCTCCCCCTCCCCCCCCTCTCCCCCCCCCTTTCCCTCCCCCCTCCACTTTCCCCCCCCCTCCACCCCCCCTCTTCCCCTCCCCCCCCTCCCCCCTCCTCCTTCCCCTCCGCTCCTTCCTCTTCTCCTCCTCTCCCCCTCACTCTCCTTCCCCCCCCCCTCCCCATCCCTCCCCCCCCCCCCCTCCCCTTCTCCTTTTCCCCCCTTCTTTCCTCCTCTTCCCCCTTCTCCCTTCTTCCTATCCTCCTTCCTTGCCTCCCTTTCCCACTTTCCTTCCCCCTCCTTTCCCCACCCTCCTATCCCCCACTTCTTCCTCCACCTCCTCTTTCTCCCCTCTATTTTCTCTCCCCTTCTCCCTCCTCTTCATCTCTCTCCCCCCTCTCCACCCCCCCTCCCCTCCTCCCCCCCCCCTTTCCCCTTACCCGTTTCCTTTTCCCTCCCCCCTCCTCTTCTTCCCCCTCCCCTCTGCCTCCCCTCCCTCCTTCCTCCCACCTTCCTCTCCCCCCTTCCCCCCCCCCTCTTTCCTTTCCCTTCCTCCCTTCTCTCTCTCCCCCCCCCCCCTCTTTCCCTCCCCCCCCTCCCCCCCCTCTTATCTTTCCCTCCCCCTCTCCCCTTTCCCCCCATCCCTCGGCTTTTCTCCCCTCCTTTCCTATTCTCCCTCCCCTTCCTCCACTTTCCTTTCACTCCCCTCCCTACTCCTCCCCTCCCTCCTCCTCTTCTCTCCCCCCCCCCCTCACTCTTCTCCCCCTCTCCCCGTTTCTCCTCCCCCCTTCCTCCCCTACCCCCCCTATCCCCTCCCCCTCCTCCCCCTATTTTCCTCCTGTTCTCCTCGCTACTCCACCCTCCCCTTCACCCGCCTTTTCTCTCCTCTCCCCCCTTTCCTCCTCTCTTCCTCCCCCCCTTTTTTTCCCCTCCCCTCCCCTTCTCGTCCTTCCTCCCCCCCCTACCCCTTCCCACTTCTCCTGCCCTTCCTCTTCCTCCCCCTCCCCTCCCTCTCCCCTCCTCTTTCTCACTCCCTCCCTCTTCCTCCCTCCCCTTCTCCCCTCTACCATCTCTCCCTCTTCCCCTCTCCCTCCCCCTCCTTTCACCCTCCCCTTTCCCCCCCCCACCTTCGTCCCCCCCCTCTTCCCTCTCCCCCCCTCCTTCTCCCTCCCCTCTCCCCGCCCGCCCTTCCCTCTCTCTTCCCCCCCCCTTCCCCCCTTCACTGCCCCCTCTTCCCTTCTCGCCCTCCTCCCCCCCCTCCCGCCTCTCCTCCTCCCCCCCCCCTCCCCCCCTTCCCCCCCTACCCCTCCTCTCTCTCTCCCCCCCCCTCTTTCTCCCCCCTCCTTTTCCTCCTCTCCCTTTCCCCCCTCCCTCTCTCTTTCTGTTTTTCCCCTCCTCTCTTCTCCTCCCCCTCGTTCTCCCTCTCCTTTACCTCTCCCCCTTCCCTCCCCTTACCTCCTCCCTCCCCCCCTTCCCTCCCCCTTTCTCCCCCTCCTCTCCTTTTTCCCCTCCTCCCTTTTCTCCTTCTCCCCCTTCCCCCCTCTTCCCCTCTCCTCTTCTTTTTCCTTCTCCTCTTCCTCCTCTCCTTTATCTTTATCCTCCTACTCCTCCCCCTTCACTCTCCCCCTCCTTCCCCCTCCTCCTTTCCCCTTCCCCCCTCCCTACCCTCTCTCTCCTACCCTTCCTCCTCCATCCACTCTCCCCCCCTTTCTCTCCCCCCCTCCTCTCCTTTCTTCTTCTCTCTCCCCTCCCCCTCCCCTCTCTCCTCTTCCTCCTCCTCTTACCCACTTCTCCTTTTCCCCCTTCCCCCGCCCCCCCCCACTCTCCCTTACCTCCTCCTCGCTCCTGTCCCTCTCCTCTCCCTCTCGTCCCTCCTCCTTCTCTCCCTCCCTCTCTTCTCCCTCTCTCCTCCCTTCCCCTCTCATCTTCCCCCCTTTCTCTCCCCCCCTCCTCCCCTTCTCCCCTTCCCCTGCCCCCCCCCCCCTCTCTTTCCTCCTCCCTCTCTCTCTTCCCACCTTCTTCCTTTTCTCCCCCTCCTCTCGCTCCTCCCTCCCCCCTTTCCTCCCTCCTCTCTTCCCCCTCGCCCTCATTCCTTCTCTCAACTCCCCCTTCCCCCTCCCTCCCTCTTCCTCCCCACCCTCCTTTCCTTCCGTCCCTCCTCCCTCTCCTCCCTCTCTCTCTTTCTCTTTCCCTTCCCCCCCCCCCCCCCCCCTCCCCTCCCCCCCCCTTCCCCTCCTCCCCCCTCGTCCCCCTCCCCCCCCCCCTACCTTTCTCCCCCCCTTTCCCAACCCCTCACCCCTCCCCCTTTTCCTCCCTCCCTTTGCCCCTTTCTTCTTTTCCCCCTCCCCCCCCCCTCTCTCCCCCCCCCCCCTCCCCCTCCTCCTCCTCCCCCACCTCTTCCTTCCCTTCTCTCCCACCCTCTTCTCCCCCTCTCCTCCTCTCTCTCCTCCCCCCCCTCCTCCCCCTCCCCTCCCCCCCCTCTCTTCCCTCCCCTCCCTATTCCCTCCTCCTCCCCCCCCCTTTGTTCTTTTCCCCCCCTTTCCCCTTCCTCTCACCCTCCCTTTCCCCTCCCTCCTTTCTTCCCCTCGCCACCCCCTCTCTCTCCCCTTCTCCCCCCCTTTCTCCCTCCCCTCCTCTCCCCTCCCCTTCTCCCTGCTCCTTTCCCCCCCCTTTCTCTTCTCCCTGCTCTCTCTCTCTTCCGTCCCCCCTTCCTTTCCCTCTTCCCTCTCCCCCCTCTCCCCTTCCCCCTCCCCCCCCCCTCTCTCCCTCTCTTTCTCCTACCCCCTCTCTCTTTCCTCCCTCTCCCCCCTTCGCCCCCCCCCCTCGCCCTCCTCACACCCCTCCCTCCTACCTCTCTCTCACCTCTCCTCCTTCTTCTCCCCCCCCCCCTCTCCCCTCTCCCCCCACCCCCCCCTCTCTCCCCTTCCCCCCTCTCTCCTGCTTCCTCTCCTCTCCTCCTCCCCTTCCCTCCCTCCCTCTCTTCCCTTCCTCCCTCCCCCCTCTTCCCTCTTTACTCTCCCCCCCTCCTCCCCCTCTTCCCCCTTTCTTCTCCCTTCTCCCTACCTTTTTCTCCTTCCCCTTACCTCCCCTTCCCCCTCTTCTTTCCTTTCCTTTCTTCCTTTCTCCCCCTCCTCTCTCTTTCTCCCCCTCCCCTCTCTTTCTTCCCCCCTTTCCATCCCTCTCCCCCCCTCCTCTTTCCTTTCCTCCCTCCCTTTCCCTTCCCCCCCCTTTCACCCCTTCTCTTTACCATTCGCTTCCCCCCCCTTCTCTCCTTTTTTCCTCCCTTCCTCCCCCTCCTACTCCTCCCCTTCCTTCCTTCTTCTTTCCTCTCTTCTCTCTTTCCTCCCCCTCCCCCCCCTCCTCCTCACCTTCCCCTCCCCTTTCCCCCCCGCCCACTCCCCCTTTCTACTCTCTCACTTCACCCTCCCTTTCCCTCCTCCCTCTCCCGTCTCCCCCTGCCCTTTTCTCTCCTCCCTCCCCTCCTTCCCCTCTCCCTCCTCCCTTTCCCCCCCTCCCTCCCCCTCCCTTCCTCCCCCCCCCCTTCCCCCCGCCCCCTTCCCCTTCTCTCCCTTCTCCTCCCCCCCCCTCCCCTTCTTCATTTCTCTCCTCTCCCTCCCCCCCATCTCCCCCCCCCCTTCCATCTCCTCCCTTTCTCCTCTTTCCCTCCCTCCTTCTCCCCCCCTCTCTTTCCTCCCCTCCCCCCCCCTCTCCCTCACCTCACTTTCTCCTCCCTTTTCCCCCCCCTTTCTCCCCCTTCACTCCTCCTTCCGTCCCCGTCCTCTCTTTTTCCTCCCTCCCCCCTCCTCTCCCTTCCCCCCCTTTCCCCTCCTTCGCTTTCCCCCTTCCCCTCCCTTCCTTTTCTCCCCCTCTTTCTCCTCCCCCTCCCATCTTCCCATTTTTTTTTTCCCTCCCCTTCCCTCTTCTCCCCTCCCTCCCCCCCCCCGCCTTCCTCCCCCTCTCTTCCTACTCTCCTTCCCTCCCCCCTTTCTCACTTTCTCGCCCCTTCTCCCTCTCCTTCCCCTCTCTTCTCCCCTCCCTCCTGTCTCCCTCCTCCTTCCTCTTCCCCTCCTCCCCTCCCCTCCCCCCTTCCCCCCTCCCTTTTGCCTGCTCTTTCTCCCCCTCTCCCTCCCCCCTTCCTTTCCCCCCCTCTCTCCTTCTCCCCTTCACCCCCCCTGTTTTCCCCCTCCCTCCTCAATCCTTCCCTCCCCCCTCCCCCTATCCCCCCCCCCCCTTTCCCTCCCTCCCCCCTACCCCCCCCTCCCCTTCTTCTCCTCCACCTCCCCCTCTCTCCCTCCCATCCTCCCTTCCCCCATTACTATTTTTTCCCTGTCTCCGCCATTCTTCCCACACCCCCACCTCTCTCTCCCCCCCCCCTTTTCTCCTTCCCCCCTTTCCCTCCCCCCTTCTCCCTCCCTCCCCTCCCTTCTCCCCTCCTCCCCCTCCCTTACCCCCTCTCTCCCCCCCCTCTCCCCCTCCCCCCTCCCCCCTCCCCTTCCCTCCATCCCTCTCCCTCCTTCTTTCTCCCCCCTCCCCTCCCGCCTTCCCGGTCCCCCCTTTTCCCCTTTCCCCCACCGTTTCTCCCTCTCTCTCCCCCCTCCTTTTCCTACATCTCCTCCCCCTCTTCCCTCCCTTCCCCCTTCTCCCTGTCCCTCCTTCCTCTCTCTTACCCTTCTCCCCTCCTACCCTCTCCAGTTTACCCTCCCTCTCACCCTCTTTGCTCTCCCTCCCCCCCCTCCCCCCCACTTCCCTCCTCTCCCTTCTTCTCCCCACTCCCCCCCTCTTTTCCTTTCGCCCTCCATCTCCCCTCCTCCTAACTCCCCCTTTTCCTTTCCTCCTTCTCCTCCCACCTACTCCCCTCCTCCCCCCCTTCCCCCCCCGCCTCCCTCCTCCTCTTTCCTTCCTCCCTTCCCCTTCCTCCCCTTCTTCTTCATCCCGTTCTCCTCTCTCCCTTGTTCCTTTCCCTCCTCTCCTCCCCTCTTCTTCCCTCCCCCTCCTCCTCTACTCTCCCTCCCTCCCCTTCCCTCTCCTCTGTCCTCTCCTCCCTCCCTACCTTCCTTTCCTTCCCCTCTGCCCTCCTCCTTCCCCTCCCCTCTTGGTTCTGGGTCCCCCCCCCGCCCCCCGCTTCCGTCGCGGCTTCCCGCGCCTCGCGGGGCGTGCTTGTTGACTGTTTCTCTCTCTCTCCCCCTTCCCCTTCTCTCTTCTTTCCCTCCTCGCCTCCCGGTCTCCCCTTTCTCACTTTCCCCTTCGCCCGCCCCCGGGCTCCCGGGTTTTTTTGCCTTGTGGTCCCGCTCCTGACTCGCTCGTCGCCTTCTGCCCCTCCTCCCTGGCCGCATCCCCCGCTGCTCCTCCACTTCCGCCCGCTCTTCTTGTTTTCCTGTTTGCCCTTATTGGACGAACTGATCAATCCAGGTGTGTCTGAGCATTGCTGTGAGGTCAGACACACCTGGATTAATCAGTTAGTTAATTAATGGCACACAGGAAACAAAGCAGTAGTGCAGCTGTGCATAAAGTCACGTTGACATAATGTGAACGTTCATTATAGCCTAAATAAAAACACTAAAGGGGTAAATATGAAGAGGATTTATTTGAAGGGACTTACATATTTTTTGTTCATTTAACATTGCTTTTTTTTAATTTTTTTTTTTACAGTTTTTCATCTCATTTCACGTGACTTTTCTTTATTCTTTTAATGACTTGTTGTACTCATTTGTTGCTTTTTCATTTGTTGACTTTCTTTGCGTGCTGTCACACACTCACCTGGCGACATCTACCACCTAAACTACCTGTGACAGGTGACAGATCTCAGATTGGGAATGATTTTTTTTTTAAACTCCGCCTGATTCGGTATTATTATTTTTTAATAACGCAGGTTAAAATAGATTTATGGGAAAAACAAGAATACGGGAGGACAGGTTTGATTTAAAAGCATGAAATCACATTTTATTCTGTTTCCATGATGCTTACTATGAACACGAGTATCATTTCTTTCTTAACTATTCTGTTGTGTATTTTAATGAGATTATTTACCAAAACGATCCATTTTGCTGTGGAGTAGATTCAGTGGAAGGTTTTTGCATTTGTCCGTCTTCAGTTTTGTCCATCTGTTAATCTCTGCGTTAGACGCATGTGTAGTTATGACTTCCGGGAAACGATGTGCACCCTAAACATGGCCACTAAATTATTTCGATATGTTTGCCTTGGTGACACATGACAAAAGTGCAGAAATCATAGAAAAAAGGGATTTTTTTTCCCAAGTTGATGGTGGATTTTGTGGCCCTCGCCACTGGAGACAAGGCAGAAAAAAAAAACGGTTGAAATGGTCAAATTTTGATCGCATTTGGCGACCAGTTAGTAGCCGTTTTATGCCCTGAACTATTTCAGCATGGAGACAACAGCAAGATCAACTAAGTGTGTTAGCAGTTAGCTGCTTGTTTATACCACCTCAGTTCTGTTTAGGGATGGGCATAATTAATCAATTAATCAATGATTGATCATTAAGAATTTGGTCGAAGAAATGAATTTTCGTCGATGAACCGAATGATTTTTTTTTTTTTTAATTTTTTAAACAATCTGAATGTAGGTTATCAGTTCACGTCCTCAAACAATGCGATGCATTTCTCTGTGCACCGATATAAATTTGCCACCAGGGGGCAACATTTCACCATCACCCTTCCCTGGCTGGACTCAGTTGTTACATGCGAGCTTCTGTAGGTCATCGCCTAATCATGAAGCGGTCGCGGTGAAGTGTGGCGTGGAACCATTTTAGTTTAGAAAATGACCAAGTGTACTGCAATCACTGCAATGCTAATTACAAATACAATTAATCGACAACGACAATGATGTATCACTTGAACAACGCGCATCCAAGCCTTGTAAAGGACGGTGGAGGCGGTTCATCATCAGCCTAGCCTAGCCTAGCCTAGCCTAGCCTAGCCTAGCCTCAACTCGGTGTTAGCACGGACCAGAAGGAGCTGCAGCGCACATCGAGCACACAACAAGCGCATCTTTTTAAGAAACAAAAAGCCTGTAATACTGGCGCCTTGATATAAATTGTCCTTGTTAAGTAGTCTCCTCGATATCTCTTATTTTATTATCGTTGTTTTTTTAAAGAAAAGAAACAGGAAATGTCACGTTATTCTCGACCACGAACATCCGGTTCACTGAACACATCTGGGCATGCGCGGGCCATAGCAACCAGGCCATAGCAACCAGGCCAAAGGGGAAAACAAACGCCACGCCGATATCGAGAATATTTGTGATAGTTTTCAATATAAAAATGTTAATGATTAATCGATTATTAATCATTAATTCTCCCGACGATCGAAGAATAAATCTCGACCAAATGCCCATCCCTAGTTCTGTTTAATCTGATGATGCTGCAGTTGCATTTTTTTCATGGCTACTGTGCCGCTGCAGTCTGCCAGACTACAGATTCATATTTGTTTTGTACTCACTTAAGGTGTTGCCACACAACTGAGGTCTGGCCTGAAAGACAGAACTGATCACGGCTGCACAAGAACTGGCCCTAAACACGAGATCCAGTTCATCTGGGGTTAGAGTTAGGGTTAGGGTTAGGGTTAGGGTTAGAGTTAGAGTTAGGGTTAGGGTTAGGGTTAGAGTTAGGGTTAGAGTTAGGGTTAGAGTTAGGGTTAGGGTTAGGGTTAGAGTTAGGGTTAGGGTTAGGGTTAGAGTTAGGGTTAGGGTTAGTTAGAGTTAGGGTTAGGGTTAGTTAGAGTTAGGGTTAGGGTTAGGGTTAGAGTTAGAGTTAGGGTTAGGGTTAGGGTTAGAGTTAGGGTTAGGGTTAGGGTTAGAGTTAGGGTTAGGGTTACCAGACACCAGACCGGACCCCAGGTGCAGGCTGGGACTGTGATGCCCTGAAACTGTGCAGCTCATTGCTGCAGGGTGTAAGATGATCGGGGGGGTTGATCTTGGCACTGGGAGCTGAATTGATGGCTCCAGTAGATACCAAGAACAACATCAGAGATGTCTGTCCAGAAAAGTGCATTACTGGGAACAGCTAAGCTCCTGAACCCTCAGGCTCCCAGGCGTCTGGTAGAAGTGCGCTGAAGCAGGGAAACATTTAAGACGTGCAGGACAGGGGCCCTCAGGTACTGGAGCTGGAGGCCCCTGGAGACCCCTGGAGACCCCTGGAGGCCCCTGGAGACCCCTGGAGACCCCTGGAGGCCCCTGGAGGCCCCTGGAGGCCCCTGGAGACCCCTGGAGGCCCCTGGAGGCCCCTGGAGACCCCTGGAGGCCCCTGGAGAACCCTGGAGAACCCTGGAGACCCCTGGAGACCCCTGGAGGCCCCTGGTATACAGCCTAGACAGACCCCCTCTGCTATCAGTTTTTAAGAACTGTCTTAAAACCCACATCTTCTTCTAAGCCTTTGGCACTATCTGGACCACTATCAAGACGTTTTAGATGTTTTTATTTTTTTGTTTTTTATATTTTTCTACTAGGTTTTAATTTTTTTTCCTTAATTTTTATGTTTCTTGAGAGTTATGTTTTTTGTTTTTATTTATTTATTCTTCTGTACAACACTTTGGTCTACTGTGGCTGTTTTAAAGCACTTTATAAATAAAGATTGGTATAGCACATTTTGGCTGGATGTGTCTTTAACAGTTGGCAGTAACTTAAATTCTCTGAATAAAAGTTGATTATTTCCCAGGATTCTCTGGGCCTTTTTCAAATATTTACTTTCAGATATTTATCAGATCATTTACAGGTGTTTTTTTACAATTTTGCTGCATTCCTGATGCTATGGAGATGATTTAATTTCATGAGGGAAAGAAGTGAAAACCAGGACACAACAAAGAAAGTCAGGACTGATTTTATAAAACAAGAGTAAAACATTCTCACAAATATTGTCAACTTTAAAATGTCTAAGTTTGTGCTGGAAATGCATCCACTGATGTTTTTTCTTTTTTTTCCACAAACAGCATACAAACAGAGATTCAGAGGGCAGCTTATCGTCAATGACAACCAGATATTTTGACTGTTGTACAGCCCCTGGTGGTTGGTCACTGGTGATGATGGGAGAATTGGATTGATTCTTCTTTAAATGAATGATAATCGTTATTGTTTTGGACACATTAATGTCCAGAAAAAAATATACACTGGTCTGTAGATTGAGACGCTACAGGGCTATGATCTTGTTGTCACCACTAAATAAGGACTGAATTGAAAATGTAATAATCTGTTTGGGAGACCTGATGAATTTCTGGCTGACAGATGTTCCAGATGTGTCCTTTCAGGGGGGGTGGGGGGGGGGGGGGGGGGGGGGGGGGGGGGGGTTTAGGGGAGACTCAGAACCCACTACAGAGCTGGTTGACTTGAATGTTGTACATGTGACCTGGTGCAGGATAAGCAGAAGAAAATCCAAATAAAAAATGGAAAAAATACTCTTTGTAAAGAAGTCGATAAACGAAATGTGCTTTGCCATAGAGTTAAACAGTGACACAAATGAACGTGTGTTCATGTGTTCATGAACCCTAACATGCACATTGGGACAAAAACACATGCACATTGGGACAAAAAACACGTGCACAGGGAGAACATGGAAACTCTGCAAAGGCCCCAGCTGAGATTAGAACAAGGAAGTGTCTTGTAGTGAGGTGACACTGCTGACATGGCACCAACGTGGAGCCCATAAATAAATCGAGTGAGTATTCATTCATACTGTATATCTTATCCTCCTCCCATGCAAATGGCTGACAGAAAAAAAAAACATAATCTATAAATAACTTCTGCAATGATATGGAGTCTGAAATCTGTGCAATGCAAGTTTAAGTGGTCTGCTAACCATCAATAGCTACTGAGCTAACTGTGACGCCACTAATCACAATCCTTGTCCAGGTGTTTAACTGAGATCAGTTTTTCACTTTCAGTCATGAAGATACCGGAATATCTGAATGGCAAGATTTAATAATATTACTTATAGTTAATGATATTTGCTTGGTGGTCATGCTCTGGGTCTCTGAAAAGCACCGAAAGACAATTTTTATTGTAATGGATGCTATACAAATAAAGTTGAATTAAATAGCCTTGTTAAACATGTGGGGAGAAAGCAAACTACATATAAACGGTGTTCAAGAGCAGAGACGATTTATTTAATAAATAGCTTGGAGGAACTGGAAATAATTAAAAGAACAGATGGCAGGAAACATAAAAATTGTGAGCTTTTCAAAGTTGTAGCGGCCAGGTTAAATGAAGGAGGTTTCACAGATAGAGACCCCACCCAGGTCAAAAATAAGTGGAATGTTGTTGCTAACCGAGTTAGCTAAGTTTGTTTTCTTCCGGTAGACGTAAAGACGTCCGCCCCCCCCCATCCAATCAGAACCCTTCCCAACCCCCAGACCTAAAGAGGAGTTGGATAAAGCCGAACTAACGTGTTTTCCATGTAAACCTTAATTCGGAATTACTATTTCCATGTAAACTCGAAGGGAAATAGTTTAATTCGGAATTATTTAATTTGGAATTATTAATTCCGAATTAAAAAACATCATGTAACCGCAGCCATTGGTGCCTCTGATCCAATCTAACACTTGCCCTATAGATTAAGTATACATACAGAGGCAAGGGAAGTCTGCAAATCCATTGAAATTTACTGGTTTTATGAATTTATTTGTCATAAAATGAGATCTGTTCATCATCTCAGTTCCAATAATAGACAAACCAAATGTATCTAACCTGATAACACACAACACATTTCTGTTGAGGTATGGTTTAGTACTACTTTCATTTATAAAATCTAACATTTGCTGTTCATAAGAAGCATCTGCTGATTGAACCATGTCTCCTCAAAAGGAGATCTCTGAAGATATAAAATCAAGAGTAGCTAATCTGCTTTAGCGCTGGATACAAAATCAAGTCAGAGATTCATCATCCATCAGCCCACAATTACACAAATAGAAATGGAGACAGTTTTGTAGTCTGGCTACATCAAACCACGTCTCCAAGGACACAATTTAGAATCCTCAGTGAGGTAAAGAAGAACCCGTGAGTAAGAGCTAAAGACTTGAAGACATCTCAGGTCATAAGTCTGCTGTATGGAAGTCATTGAGTAGTCAGGGTTTCCATGGAAGAAGCTGATCCTTTAAAAAACAAAACATTTCTGCACACCTGAAATCTGTCAGAGAGCCTCTTGGCTATCAACAAGGCAACTGTGAAAATGCACTAGATTATGGAAAATTGATTACTTCTGACTAGACAAGTGTAACTCAGTGGCTGCGGTTACATGATGTTTTTTAATTCGGAATTAAAATTAGGAATTAAATAATTCCGAATTAAACTATTTTCCTTTGAGTTTACATGGAAATAGTAATTCTGAATTAAGGTTTACATGGAAAACACGTTAGTTCGGCTTTATCCAACTCAGCTTTAGGTCTGGGGGTTGGGAAGGGTTCTGATTGGAGGGGGGGGGGGGGGGACGTCTTTACATCTATCGGAAGAAAACAAACTTAGCTAACTGGTTAGCAACAACATTTCACTTATTTTTGACCTGGGTGGCGTCTCTATCTGTGAAACCTCCTTCATTTAACCTGGCCGCTACAACTTTGAAAAGCTTACAATTTTTATGTTTCCTGCCATCTGTTCTTTTAATTATTTCCAGTTCCTCCAAGCTATTTATTAAATAAATCGTCTCTGCTCTTGAACACCATTTACTGCGTGCTGCCATCTTTGTTTTGAAAACAAGCCCAGCGCGGAATATTAGCGTCATTGCGACAGACGGGCGAGAGAACTAGCATGCGCAGAAAGACGGGAATTAATTTAAAGAGGAATGAGTGTATACATGACCGCGGAATTACTTAATGCAGAATTAAAATGGGAATAAACCAGGTACTTACTTCGGAATTAAGTTAATTCGGAATTGACATTTTCATATGGAATTAAATATTTACATGGTAACTTTTATTCGGCTTTAACTTTAATTCTGAATTAAAGAGGAATTAAACTTCCCATGTAAACGCACCCATTGTGGCAGGTTCCTTGTGGCGGTCCACAAGGCAACTGGGAAAATATTTTGTTGACTCAATTACAAGGAATATGGGGGTGTGATGTCATGTTTGTCGTGAAGCTCTCCGTCCAGGTGTACCCCACCTGTCATCTGATGACGATGGGGATAAAAATGCTAAATGCTTTCTAGACACCATCATGGTGACCTCAAAGTGCTTTACGTTGGCTTCTCCTGCACCCGTTCACACCCCAGTGGGTAGCTGCTGCCATGCTAGGTGCCAGGTGTGGAGCCAGGATCGAACTGCCAACATTTCAGTGAATGGACGACCCGCTCTACCAGTTGCTACAGCCACCCATGAACTTCCAGCCCCCATCCTCCCGACATTTCTGTCTTTTAAAGTTTTTCCAAAAAGTACAAAGCTGAATCTCATGAAACTTAAAGGAGAGTCCCACTACATTTTGGTCCAAACCACCTTCTTAACAATTTCAAGAGAGGGTATTAAGCACCTTAAAAAAATCTAAGCAATATTTAACTAACTGAGTAATTTTGTTCCACTGACCCCATCTGTACCTGTGTCCATTTCTAAAGGCTGGTGTGTGAGGGATGCTGGGCAGATTCAGGAATGCTAATGTTTCCTCTGTTACTTCTCTGATTCCCCGGGTGGATTCCCTCGTCGCTCCAACTCTGATTTACTCTGATGTCGACAGGAAGGTCAGCTCGGTCCCAGAGGGGTCAAGAAGAGAGAGAGAGAGGTCGTGGATGGTGTTTGTGGGGGGCTTCAGGATACAGATACGCTGCTGGAAGATCCCAGACAGGTCGGGGGGAGGGAGGGAGGGCTTCAGGAAGGATTACTGAAAGGCTAAAATGTTTTCTTTATGGCTGAAAGAAGCCCAAGAAATGTCTCCTCTGGTCTAAAGGGTCTAAAGTTTAGAAAGGAAGCTGCAGCTCGAGCCCAAATAGCTATTTGTTTCCTTGGTCTTTGAGTTTGTGTTTACTGTTTCTCACCTGTCCTAATGTCTTTAATGCTCAAGAAAAATATAATTGTAAATTGCTGTCATAGCTGGGCTTTAATCGGCATCAAGAGAGAAGATTGAATGACAACTTGTCTGAAAATGGATTGCTGATTTTCTTTTTAAACAAATGATGACATGAACGTCCAGGGGCAGTCAACAACCTCTGGACGAGATTATTTGCAGATAAAGGGCCCTATCTTACACCTCCTGCTACCCAATACCTGCAAATTGCAGATTTAGGAGCCTCTGCCAACCGAAATGCAATCTTCCGCTCCCTAAAGCTGCTACCCATGATGCCGACTCCCTTACGCACATTGTGGGCGCGGCAATGGGCGTGTCTCTTGCGCTTTCCACAAATTTGGTATCTTGCGGTACCTGTATCTCGCAGATTTTGGGTATATGCTCTTTGGGTATTGGGTATATATTGGGTATAATATAGCGGTTGGTGCAGGTAATATCACAGGTTTCGGGAGGTGGAAGATTGCGTTCTTTGTGGGGGAACGCCCCTCCTGCTACCTGCTATCCCTTAATAGCAGCTTTAGGAGGTTTGGCGCAAGCTAGGGCTCAAAGTGTCAATTTCTAAGTTTAATGCTAATTTCACCTAATTTTTATTTTTATTTCAACTGTGATGATTCAGATTTCATAAGGCTGGGTGGCCCATCGTTTCTTCCAGCATAACTTGATTTAAGTCTTTCCCTCAAAGGTTCTGGCTGCATATTCTTTGTTGGGAAGGAGAATCTTGGTCGGCTCGGTACGACACAGATGTTTAATTGCGATAAATGTGATATTACAGCTCCCTTGCAGAAGCAGTCTCTAGCAACAAGGGGAGTGAGAACAAAACAACAACAGTTTATACAGAAATGTGCGTCACAAGATGGGGAGGAGCCACGGTTTAGTTTTCTGTCCCTTCTGGGCTGCTGTAGTTGGTAAATGAAAAGAGACCGACAGACTGATTATTGAGAGCTACTTTTTCTGTTTATTTATTTTCTATGGGATGGGACTACCATAATACTCATCTGGTTTGGACCAGATTAAACACTGTATGGCCGGAAGGGACAGACTTAAAAAGGAGAGAGAAAGGGAGCATCAGCAGGCGGCCCAGGTGAGCAGCTCTCTGCTCACCTGGGCTGCACCTCTGACACACCTTGAACACTATTTCAAAAAGAGCCTCAGTGACAAATCTGACAATCGCTGGATCTCATTGTTCTGGTGACTCGGCATAATGTTCTTGCCTGATGAGGATGTTCTGCATGTGACCTCACAGCCAATATGGCGGCCGCCGAGAGCGGATCGGCTACAAGCCCAGACTGACGTGACATGGCACCGGAATAGTTTAGCGTTGATGATCATTCATATCATCAAAGCTATCAGGAATACTTATAGTTATACAATCAAAGCTTATTTTAGGATTAATTTTTGATGTCAGGAGGCCTTTAAAACATGTTGGAAGAAAGAAACATATATGAAATGTGTAAATAATTTCCATGTGGAACCAGACTGCATTATGGGATGTTTCCTCCTCGAGTCATCTGAGGCTGATGGTTGTCATCAATCTAATATGGACCAGAATGAATTAAGACTGCTGTATTTAACAAAGTTCATGTCAGGAGAGAAACAAGGCAAGAAGAAAGATGAAGAGGCAGGTTGGAACCAGGTTGGTCTGATATTAGGAAGAAGTGTAGGAACAGCTACTTGAAATGAGGAAGATGGGTTCTCTGGAGTGGTGGTTCTCAAGCTTTTTGAGTAGCGACCCCAAATTTACCATCCACTGCTGTCTGCGACACCCCCCCCCCCCCGCCCCCTAACCCTAGCCCCATAATGTGATGGCTGTGTGTTTGAACAGAGCAGTTCCTTCTTGGCTTTATGTTACACACGGCCAGCAAAGATCACTCAACTCTATACACCTTTTCGACTTAAAAATTGTGGACATGCGCCCCCTAGTGGCCCCGCCATAACTGGAGGGTGCGGTGCTCCATCAACTAACCCAAACACAGCAGCGTGGAGCATCTGTTACTGATAACGCAGACATGTCTTGGATTGATGATGTTAGGCAGTGGCCTCCAGTTACAGATGAAGGTAGTTTATCGCTGTTTTTAATGATTGGTTATGGAAATAACATGATCTATTCCCATAATCAAACACTAAAAACTGTGGAACGCTGCAACGCTGGCTATAACTAACGTCAACAAGCCATAAAGATTATGCTACTGTAACGTTAACGCTAGCGGTAAATTAGGCTATGTGTTAACGTTATATTTAATTTATTTAATCATTCTCCTAATTCATTCATTTATTCATTCATTTATAGGCTTGTTCTAGTGCCGAGGGCTACAGTAGCCTCATACTGCTGTTCTTTCAGCCAGAATCGTCCGGGACTCTCAGTGAGACTATGAGTAGTACGAGATTAAATGTTAACGAAAACTCACCCGGCTGTATTCATTTGGAACAAAGTCCTTTCTGTTGATATTTTTCACCCACGTCTTCCTAACTTCTTGTTCTGCAAACAAGGCAGTCTTCGTGCAGTAAAGGCTTGTGTATTTCACATACTTTCTTCTTCCATTGTTGAATTTTCACACCATTGTTGGCACAGTTTATGACGGAACATGTATTCCCACTCGACCGACTCAACATTATAAAAATATATATTTGTAGAAAGAGAAAAACACTGGTTAATCTGCGAGCCGGTGAAAGTGTCGCTCTGTAGCACAACCCAGCAATGGTGGACGGGGTACTTCTGGGGGGCTGGACCGAAAAGGTCTATAGAGTCATGATCTGTATTTGTTTTTCACGTATGTCAGCGCAGAAAATGTTTTTTCGCACAGATCTGTGGATGCAAATGGAAAGAGTACATTGGTTGCAGCTTTTGACAATGCTGCGTATTCTGTAGCTGCTGACGCCCAGAAAGCAGTCTGTGATGTCAGAGGAGAGATCTAGCAGGGCGTCCAGCAGCTAGGCTCTTGCCGATCATGCTAGCATAATTTTTGGCATAATCTGAGGAATTGAGCATAATTTTGCCCTTTTTCCAAAAGTAGCTCTGCTAGCATAATCCGTATATTTTCTTGTCTTAATAGCACAATTTTAGAATAATTCAAGAAAAACGAAGATCTCAGCTACTAAAAACGATAGATTACTATTAACAGTTGGTTCCACTCCTATTTTGGACTGAGATTATTCAGTGTTAAATTTGTTATCCAGGGCTTTGTCAGAAACTGCATGGTTTAGGTTTCACTGTATTTGTTTTTTTTTCTTTTGAAACCCAGCGCACGCTGCTAGCGCGCACAGTTCGTTGTTTACTCTAAATTTGCATACTTCACCATGGTAACTGGAGGCCATTTGAGTGCAAATCCTTGCGCAAACTGTGTCACGCGATGGTTAGCAAGCTATCCGCGGATAGTTATCCACCACGCTATCCAGGCTTTGTGCAACCTGTTTTTGTTAGCTGGATAACTATCCGCTGGATAGCAGATTTATCCGCCGTATAGGCCTAACCACCGGATAAAGTTACCCAGGTTTTGAACCACCGGGCCCAGAACGTCAGGCCAGGGTTAATAAAATACATTTTCAAACTTGTCTTGTGAGTTGTGAAGTTTGTGCACGGAATAATTTTTTTAAAAACTAGCATAATTTTGAAAAGCGAGCATAATTTCCCCGTTATTTCCCCCTGGCCATTAGACTACTCAATGGACAAATAAACCCCCACCCCATGGACATTGGTGCATAATCTCCCTTTGTAAATATCTGTGAAATATATTTTTTCTGTGCAATACATTTTTCAAATTCAAATTCTGTGCAATATTTTCAATCTCAATTTCTGTGCAATATTTGTATATTTGTATATTCCAGAGTCATATTCATATTCATATATATATTTTTTATTGCTACTACGTAGCTCTGCACTGGACTTGAACCTGCTGTTTACACCGGATTCTGCTGTTTTACATCCTGGTTTTATCTATTTATTTTCTACACTGCACTCACCACAGCCTTTAGGTTTTTTTAGGTCTGTAGCACTACAGTATTGTATTGTAATTTTTTTAAGCTGTAACACGGAAAGCCAAGCAACGACATTTCGTTGACGAAAAACCTCACTGCCGTGTGTTTTTTTGTGCAATGACAATAAAGAAAGTCTAAGTCTAAGTCTAATTTGGGCAAAAAATGAGCACTGCCACTAGCATAATATGCTACTTTTACTAGCACAACCGGCAAATGCCTACCAGCAGCTCTGATGGCAGGTGATACGCAGTGGAGGTGGTGAAAGGCTGGCGTTTCCAGTCCTACTCCTCCGGCGCGTCATCATTCAGGAAGTTCTTACTGAAGCTTTCTAAGGTGGGAGGCAACAATTCCTTTCATGGTTTGAATGCTGATGTCGTAACTGTACATGAAGTCATCAAGTTTAGGGAACATTTCAACACTACGACCCCTTCCATCGCTCCAGCTTTCTCTTAAATGTTGTGACCTGATCAGAGAGGTGAAGGGCATTGTGTTTGAGCCTCGGAGGGACACGTTTAAGCTGTTTAGTCTGTCAAATATGCAAATATGCATACGTCAGCAAGGGGAGAAATATAAAAAATATATGGACCTCTTCACGCAGTTCAAAGAGCCTCGTTAGGAGAAAGCCATCAGACCTCTGTGTGAAAGAGAAGAGCTTCGTGGTCTGAGGACGGCGAAGAGTCGTGATTTAACGAAGTTAACGACCTTAACTGATGTTTGGAGAATGTCTCGGAGCTCTGGCTGGAGACAACTGCTTCCCTGTGGATCATACAGAGCAGAAGTTTCACATGGGGAGCTGCCTCCAACATACAGGACCTGCAGAGCTCCAGCACCGTCTGTGCTCACAGATATACACAGTACTCGAGTTGTAAAAAAAATTCAGGGGGGATGGTCAATGTTTTTCACTTTAAAACAAAAGTGGGAGGGGCAGGAGTGTAAATTCATTATCAAAACAAAACACTGTAAATAAGACTTCTGAATCCTCTCAAATCAAGTCAAGCCAAGTTTATTTTAAGTGCAAAATCATAACAATTATCTCTTTTTTGTGTTATTAAAGACAGTACAGAAGTACAGAAAAACTCTCTCAACATTTTACAATATTTTTCCTTTTCTCCCCTCTGGTGCCCAGTTTTTAGTTTCTCAGTTTCAAGTCTCAGTATCTCATAGCAGTTTCCAAAGACTGTCGTAATCATGTTTTTTGTCGACAATTTTTTGTGTTCTTGCTTTCTGATTGTTAGCTAAGCAGTGACTGAAGATTAATAGATTAATGTGCCTTATAGCCACTGAAATAATGAGCTACATACTAATAGGCCTACGTATGAATTACAGTATAGGTTAAAATCACATTTATCATATTCACTGTAATATTAAATTACAGGCCACAGCAACAGGTCCCAGGAGGGGGGAAAACTATTTAATGTCACCTGCCTTGAACATCTGAATTTTAGCTAACATCTTCACTTATTTTTGTTGCCTGATGAGTCCTATTGATGAAAATAATATAGCCGTGTGAAAAATACTTCATCATTAATTCCGGTCAAATATTTGAGACAAACTCTCGTCTAATGCTAACAGTAAATATCTGTTTTACGTTTGCCACGCTCATAAACCAGAATCTAACGTGACTGAATGACAAGTCCTGTGTTTCATCAAGCTAGTTAACAAGAGAGATGAACGTTAACATGAGTTCATCTCAGCTAGCTTGCAGGCTACACAGCAAGCTTGGAAAACTAGCTGTGTTGTTATTGTGCAACCTGTGGCGAGTCTGGCGACTTTTGTATAGATTAATAAAAAGTAGTGATTGAGATTCATGATTTATAGCTCACCTGTCATTTGAGTCTTTTTAAAAAACTCCCTGACATCTCGTTATCCAGCCGCTCGTTTCCTCATGCTCACGTTGCAGTGCAGTTACTCCTCAATATGTCGCTCTGCGCAGCAGCTCGTGCTGCTCCCTCAGGCATCAATTAACCAATTATAAATAACAATCACGTTGCGTCATTGCATGTTCGCGTGCCCCTGTGCCCTCAGATTTTATTATTTCTTTTACTCAACATGCGAACTACTTTCTAATGATGAAATAATTATAAGTTATATTACCAACATTTACTGTAAAAAGGGGAGGGATGGAAAGGGGGGGATGGCAGTTTTACAGGGGGGATGATTTTGATTGTTTTTATTTCAGGGGGGATGCCGTCCCCCCTCATCCCCCCTCAACTCGAGTACTGGATATACAGCTCTCCCATCTCAGTCCCTCTTTTTCTACGTTACAGTCGAGTTTGTTGAAAATGTCCCGTCCAGTGCACGTTCCCTCCACTGATGAGCAAAATAACAGATCCTCGTGCATTTTCCCTTCGTAGCTGTAACTCACAAAGACCAGCAGCTGCGCATCTCCTGAACGGTTGTGTTTACTCTCGCAGCAACGTGTCACAGTTAGCTCGTCGCAGGTACGACGCAGTTATTTTTGATTTATGCTCAGTTTTGAAGCCCGGTCTGCATTTTGTTATTCCACGCCACAACGCCACTTCCTCACCGTCTCGGCCGTATCCAGACACACAACATGAATTACTAGAATATGTGCTGTCTTTGTGGTGTGGAGAACCAGAATCGTACAGATGTGGGTACTTCCTCATTTCTTCAATGACGCGCTCTTTTCTACACGGATGTAGAATTGACCAATCAGAGGCCTCCTTTCTCTCCTCCCTGGGACACTACCTGCGGCACTGTCTGTGGTCACTTACAGTTTTTTTGGGAGGTGCACCAGAGTGTCTGCGGTGGGGGGGGGGGGGGGGGGGGGATACTCACTCACCACTGCTTTTTTTCTTTTGAGCTCTTGCTCCCTGCGCTGGAAAACATCCTTTGGTTTATTAATGAAGCTGCTGTGCTTTGTTTCTAAATGTCTCTTAAGTTTTGCTGCCTTCAAGCTTTCAGAGCAAATGACACACCGCGGGTTATTCTCTGTTGTTTTTTGTTGTGTATGAAAAGCCATATTTTAAAAAGTCGGGCTGTTATTTACAGAGCCTGGACTCTTTATCAGCTGCCGGTGTCGGCCCGGTGTCGGCCCCGGTGTCGGCCCCGGTGTCGGCCCCGGTGTCGGCCCGGTGTCGGCCCGGTGTCGGCCCCGGTGTCGGCCCCGGTGCCATACGGACCCCTGCTGCTGATCCTTTTGAGCTGGAATAGTCTTTTTTTTAAGCCATCCCTCCATTTTTACAGCTAATAAACTTGCTGTGGCTCTGGCTAAAGCAATAGCGCACTTTTTTTTGTTTGTTTGTTTCCCTCTTCTTCTTCATTTATTTTTCCTGCTGTGCGTCCCTGACCACCGTCTCACGTGCACAGTTCAGGTCATACAAATGATAGGCTACAATGAATTTGGGACAAACAATGAAGCAGAAAACAACTAAAACAACTCCCTGTTTGAAATGATGTATTTAAATATTAATAAAAATGTTAATATTAACATTTTTCCAAAATGATTTGGCGACCCCTAGAAATCATTTTGCGACCCCAGTTGGGGTCGGGACCCCAAGGTTGACTGCTCTGGATAATGGTGGATAGATTGTTGAGGCCATCCTCTTTATTACACATCTGAGGATCATGGGAGTAGTAGTTCCCATCGTCTTCGCTGCAGGACATTTAGGAGGTCTTTTGTTCCTGCAGCAATTAGACTATATAATTCATCTTTTTTAAATTTTCATTCAATATAAATTATTATTAATTATGCTATTGATGCGTTGATGAGATTTTTGAATTTCCCCCCTTGGGGGATGAATAAACTACGTCTAATCTGATCTAATCTATATTGCCAAAAGTATTTGTTCACCCATCAAAATTATCGGAACCAGGTGTTCCAGTCACTTCCATGGCCACAGGTGTATAGAATTAAGCACCTAGACATGCAGACTGTTTTTTTTTATAAACATTAGTAAAGAATGGGTCTCTCAGGAGCTCAGTGAATTCCAGGTGAACTGTGACAGGATGACACCTGAGAAACAAATCCAGTCGTGAAATTTCCTCGCTCCTAAATATTCCACAGTCACCTGTCAGATGGATTATCAGGAAACGGAAGTGTTTGAAAACGACAGCAACTCAGCCAGGATGTGGTAGGACAGGTAAACTGACGGAGAGGGGTCAGCCAGAGGTCGCCAACTTTCTGGAGAGGCAATAACTTCATCTGGCCTTCAGATTAGCTCAACAGCACTTCAGAGAGCTTCATGAATGGGTTTCCATGGTGAAGCAGCTGCATCCAAGTCAAACATCGCCAAGTGCAATGCAATGCGCTGCAATGCTTTGCAGATAAACGCCCATCCCGCTACCCGCTTTCCCTTAATAGCGGCTTTAGGAGGTTTGGCGGAAGATCGGTCCCCTTATCTTCTTTTAAACTAACTCATTAGATCTGAACATTTTCTCATCTCTTTGACTGATAATTTTACTCATTATTTGTGTTAATTTTTTACTGTTTTGAATTTTTTAAGTGTTTTCTGTTTTGATCAGGTTTTTGTTGTTTTATGGACTTTTTTACTGTAATTTTGTTTTACAGTTGTTGTTCTGTAAAGCACTTCAAAATTAGTTTCCTAAAAATCTCTGTTAGAATGATTTGGTAAATAGGGAGAAATTCTGAGCTCTTTGCTCAGAATCTCCTCAGGTTTCATTTCAGTCCCCCTGGAGGTTCCCGCCATCCACAGTCATCCCCACTGAGCCGTATGGTGGAGAGGCTGTATGCTAGCAGACTGCAGGAGGCTTTCAGCCTGCTGTGAGGCCTTACCCCCCCCCCCCCCCCCCCCCACTGTTATAGAGGAGCTTTAAGTGAAAGATCAGGTGTCCAGGCTTGAATGCTTGATTGAACTTAAATCTTTTGCATGTGCACCATAACTTTCTCTGCTCCATGTGGCTCAGACATGACCAGTCAATCGCTCAGTGGAATTTAGTTCTAAAGGTCATACTCACCTCCCTGTTTTCACATATTTTATTGTAGCACTATGATCGAATGCATTTTGCCAGCAGGGAGGAAGTGCCTTGGATTAATAGTAGATAAAGTTAACATTCATTATAAGGAAATGGAGGCCTGACATAAATTTAAAAAAAAAGCAGTTTCATTATTTATGGATCACCTCTGATCTCTACTACAAACCAATGCCGAGTTAAAGTAAATAAAATAATTATACAATGATTTAATTGGATTTATTCATCATTTATTATTCAGTGGCCCAATACATTTACATCTACCTCAGAATTTCAGTTTTAAGTTACAATTTTCCGATGCCATGCATTTTTTGACCACAAACTTTGGGCATGAATGTTCATGCCTGGCAGTGACCTTTCTCTTAAACTTATCTCTTGAAACTCTTGAGTTTCTCTTGATGTCCTCCCCAGAGCTTCCTTTGAAGAAGAATAGTTTTAGCAGAAATGTTTTTCGTGGTCTTGGTTCCCTCTCTAGTCTGAACCCAGCAGGGGTTTTGTTGCATGTTGACTTAAACTGCAGACTGTCTGTATGATCACATTACATCTTGTTTTGTTAGAGTTGTGGCATTTACTGCAGTCTTTGTCAACCAATCCATGCAATGAAACTGGAAAGTAAAGTATGGGTGGGGGTGACTACCAACAGCACAAAAACAGGACAGATGATGTATATTTTAATACTTTAGATCATGGGCGAGGCTAGCCCTTTTTTAGGGGTGCTTCAGGGGTGCTTGAAATTCAGCACCCCAAAAACCTGGAGTAAGAAATGTTATTCTAAAATTTTAGTTCGCATTTGACAGGCTTAGATAATGTCCAAAACTTAATCCATAGTTTGTGGTTTAAGTTTATATTTTAAGAATGAAAATGAAAATGACCCCACCTAATGGTATCGTCCTCTTCTCACTAACATTACTTCTCCTCTTCCTTGACAGTTTACCAGTTAGCGCATTAGCTCAGTTAGCATTTCAAATTTCATTGAAATTTTCAAAGATTTCCATGTTGTCCAGTCAGTTTTTTTCCCATAAGATTATGCTCTTCTCTCATAATGATTATCCAAAATCATTTTTCAATAAACGTTTTTTGGTTTTGTGTGAAAAAAGATGGGGTTGTGGGTTGTGGTGGGGCTCATTGGGTGCTCAGCACCCCTAAAGCTCTGACCCTAGAATCGTCCCTGCTTTAGATCTGACTCTAGATCTGATTCCATTGTTGAGTGGAACTGTCCAGTTGCACTAAAAAGTACATTTTAAATGTTTTTTTACAGTATGTTATATTGTTAATGAAAAAATGACTTATGAAACTTGTACATAATTTAACTCCATTTTTATTTACAATCTTACACAGAATCCAGAAGTTTTTTGAAATTGGGGTTTAAATTAGATAGAGTTACTGCCCTTAAAAAGAACAGGCTATGTTAATTGCTGCAAAATTAAGTTGTTAAAATACTTTTGCATCATGATATTTGAACACACATTTGCAATTTCTGGTGGACTTCAGCTATAATTCCATTGTAAAGATTATACTGTATATACAGGAATAACAGGCAGTTCACAACAACTTCCGGCTGGCCTGGTAGTTCGCATAGCGTCGGGTGTTCTGTGAAGCTCAGGGATGAGGCTAAGATCGTTGATAAAAATGTTGGAGTTGCGTATTTAATCTGCGATGGTACACTGTTCTCATCGCCACAGATTTTTTGCAGACACATGCACACAGAATGTTAGTGTCTTCCTTTTTATAAGTCTAAAAGGGAGGGTCTTGTGTTCCTCTGCATAATTCTCCTTTATCTCAAATTACAGATGGCCTGCAACTTTCACGTCTTACAGGATATGTGTTGACATTCGTCACAGTCCAAGAATAAAGATAATACAACAGCTGTGTTTATCTGTGGAAGTCACAAACTTTTGGAGGTCAGGATGTCCCAGTCATTAGGTCATAAAAACCTAAAGCAGCAGGAGACTAAACGTAGGACACACCGTTATAAAAAACAGCCAGCATTCCTACAGGCAATAAAGTTTAGTTTTAAACAGTTAAAGAATCTTCTGAGCTAATTATAAAATCTTAACAGAACCCTGACTGAAAAACTTCAAATAGATAATTTCTCTGCAGGTGTTCTCCTAACTGGCTTGCAACTATTTTATTTCCAGAATTTTAGAGATAAATGGAAGGTTGGATATTGGTCTATAGTTTGCCAAAATGTCCAGATCAAGAGATGCCTTCTAAAGCAAAGGTTTTATAACTGAAACTTTAAAAACCTGAGGTACATACCATGATTTTAGAGATACGTTAATCTAATCCAAAATTTACGTACCAATAAAGGACATAACATCTTTGAGCAGTCGAGTTGGGATGGGATCCAACAGGCATGTAGATGGTTTAGCTTTACTGATAGTTGAGGTCAACTGAGAGAGGCCTACAGGAGAGAAACAGTACTCTTTTCAAAATGTGTTGTTGAAAGAATTAGTATAATTATGAATTAACATAGGTGTAGAAAGTTGCAAACAAGAAGTATATGATAATGCCAGAAGTATCCTGTCATGATGCAGAAAAAGAAAGCGTGTTTGACTGCAGTCATGAGGCAAAAATGAATGTAGTTGTTTGAGAATAAATGTGTCAATGGTTGAATTTTGATTATTTTTTTAACCACTCTGGAAGGTTTTGCCAGCTGAGATTTGCAATAACAATTATCTCAAATGGGACCCAGTGCAAACCTTGCCCCCATTGGCTGTAACTCGGCCATACTTTGTTTAATCTGGTCCAAAACAGATGAGTATGATTGTATTCCCATCCTGAACACATAGAACCTGTAATATTCAGGGACAGTTGTAGCGCCACCTATTTGCAACAGGAAATGTCATGTTTTGTATTAGGCATTGCTGCTCCTGCTAAGGTGAGCTGACACAAACCTGTTCAATCAATAGTAAAGACATTGATAATGTGAAAACTGTAACTTTCTGGCAAAGAGCGTCTCAGACCCTCTGAGAAGAGAGGGTAAAGGAGAATCCTTGTGCCCCTACAGAACTTTAGCAGCTGGGTATGTCATGGATTCCTGGAAGCGTTAGGAGATGCTCTGCTCCTTTGTCCATTGAGGATGTAGAAGATATTTACCTATTTGGATTTATGATCACAGGATTTCTGCTGTTCGAAAGTGGCGATTACCTGGCGTATCAAAAAATCAAGAAGATGGAGGCAGCAAATGTGGCCACAGCTAATCTGCCTACATTGTGTGAGGGGACAAGCAGAGCTGTGAATGCTCAGACTTTAAGTATGGAAGAAGTTGCACACAGACTGGATGTCGTGTTTGAACTGATATGGAAGATTGATTTCAACTTGGAGAAGTTGCATGCTCTGCTCAGGGAGAAGTAACCCCCTAGATTCAGACCATTTCGGGTTTTTCCACTGAGAAGTACCAGTGAACTTAACGCAGACGCATGTTTCTCAAGTTTGCCCGACCTAAAAAGATTGTATATTTCTGTATTGGCTCCCCAGTAATCGGCCTTGAAGGCTGGTGTCTAAATTTCTCCTGGAATGTTGTGTTGAGGGATGCTCCTCTCCCACAACCTCCCTCTTTCCTATAACACCTGTGGCTCTGCACTGGAACCTTTTTTTAAGGCTTTTTTAAGGCTCAACATCTTATTGCAAAGACTGGGTGAACTTTGTCAGGGAACGTCTGGAGCAGAAGCAACAAGGAAGATTCTCTACCACACAAGATTTCACACAAGCACACACACCTTTCTTTGACTCACTGCCTCTGCACCCCCCCCCCCCCCCCCCCCCCCACCATTATTGTGCTAAGGTGTTTTTGTAAGCTTACACTGGGTCTAGACACAGTGTAAGAAATATCTTTTTTTTTTCCCTCCTCTTTCCTTTTGGTAACCTTTGTCCCTAATCTTCAAAAGGAGCGGTGGGACGCCGGCAGTTACGCAAATACACCGTTGACCACTGTCTTATGTTGACTTGTTGTGTTTGTATTACTGTATGTATTCTCTGGATGGATATACTGAAACCTGAATTTCCCTCTTGGGGGATCAATAAAGTTTATCTAATCTAATCTAATCTAATCTAATCTGAATTTGGATTCAAACTGGACAGCAACTTTTATACTTTCCATTTTATCACCAAATAGCATTATCTCTGTGTTATCTTTATTCCCACCTGGTTTGGGACAGCGGTGGACAGCAGTGGGACAGTGGCGATGGGTCCGATCAATGCTGCCTGCAGCTTTAATTCTACTCTGATTTGGGTCTGTGATGTCACAGTACCCTGCAAACCGAAATGACAGAATATAAAACCCAGGCTGCTTCAGACTACATGACAGGATTGTATTTTGCCAGTTTCCATTTAGTAAACTTGTCAGACACTCAAGATTATGTTGTCAGCCACCAAAAAAAGAATTACACTTTAAAATGTCAGCAGTAACTGATTACTGATTTGACAAGTAACCATTTAAAATAATTTTAAAATATGCAGTCCGTTCGCAGTTATAGGAAAAAGATCTTTTGGGTATTCTAAAGCATTACTTTGTGTGTTCAGTGATAATTATGCCTTTAAATGCAGAAACTAACTCCCGTCGTCTGTCCACAGGCTTTGACCAGACATTTGGGTGCTTGCTGTGGGCCACATAAATGTAAGTTTTCCCTCCCTTTATTCTTGTGCAGTCTTTATTTTGATGAGTTATTAGCAAAGCAGCGTGCAGACACCAATTTAAGTTTAGTGACCATAAAAAAAATAAAAAAACAGCACATAATACTCATCCTTTATTGGTTCACAGAAAAACAAACAAACAGCTAAACTTGGTGAGGTAACTTTGTTTCTTCACAAACCAACAACAGGTCATCTAACCATTTAAGCACACGCAGTCAACATAATTCATCCTTTAAAAAGCTTGACATGTAGGATTATACAGTTATAAGGACCTTGGACCTCTTGTTTCTGTGCTCAGTTTCTGTTGAAATGTTTGTCAGTACCTTTATTATTTTTAGTGACCAATGACTCCAGCAAACACAATATTTGCATAAAGCTTGTTTTTCCTACTTTTCTTTGTAAATGAGCTGTAAGTGATTTGGTTGACAGTCATGTTGTTTTGCTTGAATATCTTATTCCCTTAACATGGAAGGCATTCGACATATGTCTGCATGTTTTGTGATGAGAAATGATGAGGCAGGGGAAACAAAAGGAAGTATAGGTTGAATAAAGGTGACCAGTCCTGGTAGCTGAGTACGAGAACATGATTTGTTTGGTCTTCACAAAACAAGACTCGTGATTATAACTGGAAATGTTGGGTAGCTTTTAGTACACTTTGCAAGTTTTGCAAGTGGAGCCTTCAATCTTAAAGTAGCTGTAATGAGATTGCACAAGCATATGGAAAAGATGATCAAATGGCTGGAAATTAATCAAACACAGTGTGGAGACACCATGGGCCTGATCTTCCACCAGATCTACGAAAGCTAATATTAAGGGTTAGCGGGTAGCGGGAGGGGCGTTCCCCCGCAAAGAACGCAGTCTAAACCCACTATTCCACCTGCACTACCCGCTACATTATGTATAGGAGTGGTTAGGGCGTTTCACCTGTTACACAGGTAGACGTGCATTGATGCCATTTGGACGCACGGTCTTAAATGATATTCATCTGAACATTAATTCAGGTAAAACATCTGTTCTGGTGCTGTTGGATCTTAGTTTAGCCTTTGATACTAGCTGGGGGTCAGTTTCTCAGTTGGTTAAGATCATATTTTGAAGGAAGGAGCTTTGTTGTTAACACATAAATCTGAATCAATTCCCATGACCTGTGGAGTCCATCAAGGATCAATTCTTGGACCACTTTTACTCAACCTCTTCATGGCTCCCCTTGGCAAGATCACAGAGGCGAACGTTGTTGCTTAATATGATACAGGTGATGAAAATCAATTTCCTCTGCTCTTTTACCAGATGACTGTAGTCTATTAGACTCACTGTCGGCGCTTGGAGCGCGTTAATAGCTAGATGCAATCAAACTTCCTTCAGTTAAATTAAGACAAGACAGAAATGATTCTATCTGGTAACAAATGAAAAGAATTACAGTTGCTGCCCAGCTTGAATCCAGAGACAAAAACCGAGGTTAGGATCATGACATTTATAATTGACGATGACCTGAGCTTCAGCAGCCACATCAAAGCTGTAATTTAAACAGTTTTTTATCACTTCAAACAGATGTCAAGGATTACGCAGATGACACTCAGATTTACTTGGCTCTATCACTAAATGACTGGTCCATTGGACTCACTGTGTCAGTGCTTGGAACACGTCAGTAGCTGGATAAAAATCAAACTTTCTTAAATCAAATCAAGACAAGACACAAATAAATCTATTTGGCAATAAAATGGCAAGGAAAATAATTGTCAGGAAACTTGTGGTTTTAATTGTGATGTGGCTGCTGTAATCATCACATCACATGACTGTAACTAAAACAGGTTTTTAATCACCTCAAACAGATATAAGCAGATTTAGGGAAACTCATCCAGGTCTTTATCTCCAGAACACTTAACAACTGTAGTGTTGTAATGTTCTGTCCATATTTGCTTCTAAAAAACCCAGCATTTGACGGATACTACCTCTGTCCTCATCATCATTATGATCACCTGTTGCCATTACCGTAATTCATTTTCACCTCATTACTAGTATTATATTAAATATATGTTTATTAATAAATTAAATACATTTAAAAAAAATATCATGGTTACCTACTGTCTGCAAAGAGAGTATTTATAATAACAACACCATTTCTGTATCAGTATTTTCAATATTGCCCCAGCTTTTCTGATTTAGAGTTTCAAAAAAAGCTTTCTTCAAAGTGGCCTCTTTGCTTTATGTTACTTTTTTTTACATTTGGCTTGACATTATTTTTGTGATGGACACTGTTAGACTGATGAAAATAAGCCCAGGGGATTTTGACCCTGTCTTTGGCTAAATCTGTATGATTTAGTGATGCAACTGGGTGTTTTCAGTCATGGAACTGCCATTTTTAACCCTAACCATTTTTAATTTCTGCAGTATGAACATAATTATACTACAGAACTAATGATAATAATACAAGGGCTTCATGATTAATCTTTTTTGTAGGTTCACTGTTGTGCAGCTTACTATAATCATACGTAACATTAGGCAACACAGCAGAAGTTCTGTCGCATCTCTGTTTTGTTTAACACAAAATAAACTCTGCATGTGCGAGAAATGACCACTTTAAAGGACTCCGGTGATCACAACCAGTTATCTAAAGAGATAACTGATAAGTAACATTTCCCACGTAGTCATGGGAAGTGTTGGATTAGAGTCGTGTTTACACAAACCAGCAGCTCTAACTGACACTAAATTAGAAACTGTTGCTAAAACACAGCAGCTGGTCTACACTAGTGTGTAATAATAATAATAATACATTTTATTTAAAGGTGCCTTTCTGTCACTCAAGGTCACCGTACAGTGTATTAAACCAACCAGTGTGTAGAACTGTAACTGCAAAAAAAACCCTCGTTCTTGGTAGGTACGAGTCGACCTAGAACAGGTGAGATTAGCAGTTTGCTAGTTTTAAAGAGATGTATTATGAGGTTTTATTTTTTTAATTTTTTATTTATTTATTTATTTTTTGCCTGTGACATTCTTTGGAAAAAAAAATACCACGAAAAACAGTACAGCAGCTCCGTTTTCAACACATCTTTACATCTCTGTTGACTGCTCAGAAAAATGACTGTTCCAGAGGAATCTGTTTGTCCGAGGCTCAACGCTGGGTTTCTGCTCTGAATTTAGATTTCTAGTGGCTGCGGTTACATGATGTTTTTTAATTCTAAATTAGGAATTAAATAATTCAGAATTAAAACTATTTCCTTCGAGTTTAATGGAAATAGTAACGAATTAGGTTACATGGAAACACGTTTGTTCAGCTTTATCCAACTACTTTAGGTCTGGGGGTTGGGAAGGTTCTGATTGGAGGGGGGGGGGCCGACGTCTTTTACGTCTACCGGAAGAAAACAAACTTAGCTAACGGGTTAGCAACAACATTCCACTTATTTTTTTGACCTGGGTGGGCGTCTCTATCTGTGAAACCTCCTTCATTTAACCTGGCCGCTACAACTTTGAAAGCTCACAATTTTTATTTTCCTGCCATATGTTCTTTTAATTATTTCCAGTTCCTCCAAGCTGTTTATTAAATAAATCGTCTCTGCTCTTGAACAACACCGTTTACTGCGTGCTGCCATCTTGAAACTTTGTTTTGAAAACAACCCAGCGCGAATAAGGCATGGAGACAGACGGCAAGAGAACTACATGCGCAGAAAGACGGGAATTCATTTAAACAGGAATGAGGCGGAATTATTTAATTCAGAATTAAAATGGGAATAAACCGCCACTCGGATTAAGTTAATTCGGATTGACATTTTCATATGGAATTAAGTGTTTACATGGTAACTTTTATTCAGATTTACTTTAATTCTGAATTAAACTTCTCATGTAAACGCACCCAATGTGATCTTCAGTCCTTTGGTCCTTAGGTGTCGCTGATTTAAGAACGACATGATGCTGCAGCAGAAATCTGGAACAAATCTGATAACAATTATCAGAGAATACAGCCTTACACTGCAGACAGAAAATTACGTTTCTAACTCTAACCATGCAGAGGGAGAAGAAAACAAAAACTAAACAAAAAAAAAAAACTCTAAACCCAAAACTCTTCTACGTTCTTTGTGTCCAGGCTCGACCAATCAGGCGACAGATCAGAGGAGCCATCTGAATAGTTCAATAGGGAATGTATTGCGTTTAGATAAGTTTAAATTTTTATAGCCTTGTTGACCACTCAGTCAGTGTGATGGAGGTCAGTGTCTCATCTCAGCTTGTAATCTTAACACTTCTACGATAAATGTTCTGTAACTCCAAATCCTGTTTATGTCAAATTCTGTAAATATCTTTAGATTTTCAAGAATTTGTAGACTTAACACAACCTAACACAAGTGGAATACTCTCATTGTTCGCCAGAGGAGGTTTTTTGTAGAACGGTTTGTCTCCTGGTCCAAATAATGCAATAAATAACAGCAAGTCTCCATCCCCCCCCCCCCCCCCCCCCCACCCCCCCCCCCCCCCCCCCCCAAAAAAAAAAAAAAAAAAAAAAAACCTCCACCATGATTCCCCGCCAAGGATTGTTTTACGCTTAATTTTGTTAGGCTTAATGAGATTTCACTAATTAAATCTCCTCCTGGTTGGAGACCCCCCCCCCTTCTCTTAAAACGACCGCAGCCCTCGGTGAGCTATTTTAGACAAATAAACTCTTTTTTAAATGAATGCCAGTCTGCTCTGCTGCACCGGCGCTGAGTGATCCGGTTCTCAGATCTGGTCCGGTTCGTGACGGCAGTAATTGTCATCAGATCTTCATCTGAGCCACAATAACACACGAACGTGATGTGTTTGATCTGATAACCCGTAAATAATTATACGTTCCTCGTTATCAAACACAGCCATCACATATTCATGAACTCATGGAGTTAATATCTGATTTAACATCCAACGACTTTAACGTGCTCTTTCAGTATTTCTGGATCAGAACTACACAATGTGGAGGAAGAATTCTGGATCAGAACTGCTTCAGCTCTGACAGAACGACTGGTTTCTATGGTTCTCATCCCACAGCATTATGGTCTGACTGGGCCATTCTGGTTCTGATGTGGTGGATTTACTTCCAGGGACATTGTCCTGCTGCATCCCTCTAGTTCTACAAAGCTTCAGCTGGTGGACAGATACCTGACATTATCCAGGAGGAGATTTTAGTAAACTTTAGAGTTCATTTACCCGTATGTCATCACAAGGTCCACATCATGATGCTCCCTCCAACATATTTCAGCTCTGGGATTAAATGTTGAATATTTTTCCCAAAGCAATACGGCGTCTGTTTCATTAGCCCACAAACACTTTCTCAGGAGTGTTGCAGATGACTAAAATACTCTTCAGCAAACTTCAGTATTTCTTTTTTCCAGAGCATCTTCTGTTGTGATCTTCCACTGACTTCCTGTCTGTTCAGTGACTTCCATACGGGAGATTCATGAACGGATATGTTTCCAGTTTCAGTGATATTTTCAAACCTTTAGCTGTTTGAATCTTCTTGGTTGGACGTCCACCTCTAGGAATATTAGCCACAACACCAAACTGTCTCCATTTTAAAACTGTTTGTCTAACTATTGCCTGATGGATGCCTAAATACTTTGAGATAACTTTGTATCCCTTTCTAGTCTTATGCAAATCAGCTACTCTTGATTGTGTTTTCCGAAATCTTCTTTTTTGCAGACTTAACGTGTTTGAATGTCTGTCATCAACATCAAAGTAGCTCTAAACGACACCTCCATGCTCATTTCATTATTTGGATTTCAGGTGTGCAAACACCTGACAGCTCCCATTAATGTTTGTAATTTGTCTATGGGTTCACGTACGTTTTTTTTCCAGTATTGTGTATGTTTAAAGGATGTGTTCAGTAAAGATACAATAAATGATAATAGTTTGTATGTCATCAGCTTAAACATATTGTGTTTGTCTTATATCTCAACTAAAATGAAAATCAGATGATGTTTTATAGAAAAGCAAGACAGGATTTGGATCCTTATTCCTGCTGCTGCAGTGAAACACAGCAGTCAGAGCTGCAAAAGTAACTAGACACCTGACTGACTGTGTAGCGGTCTGCCTCGTTAAATTAATTATTCATAATTAATAAAAATAAAAATTTATTATTCATAAATCTAGCGGGGCACCACCCTCCTTTATAGCCAAAGAGGGAAACTATAATTTATCAGTCTCTGCAACCGATTGTAAATTCTTGACGAGTTGGATTGGCTTGGTAATTAAATCAAGAAATCACGACTAATGTTGACAAACATTTATTTATACATAGACACACACAAACATAAACACAGCTATATATATATATATATATATATATATATATATATATATATATATATATATATATATATATATATACAGTCATGGAAAAAATTATTAGACCACCATTTTTTCTTCAGTTTCTTGTTCATTTTAATACCTGGTACCACTAAACGTCATCATGTGACTAAAACAGACAGAAAAGAAAACACTGAATGCATAAAAGCAGTGTTTTTGGCAGTACAACGCCATAGCTATTGATGTAAAAACTTAAGTGATTTAGGTTATAATCAAGAAAACCATGGAAAATGGTAAGATATCAGCTCTTAAATAAAACTCTTATGAGTTTTGTCCAAACAAATGTACCTTTAGTTGTACCAGGCATTAAAATGAACAAGAAACTGAAGAAAACAAGGGCGGTCTAATCATTTTTTCCATGACTGTATATATATATATATATAGCATCTTTTGGAGCAGACGGAGTTCCCAGTATTAGGAGGAAAATCCCTATCGACGAAAAAGGGAATAAAACTCTTAATCTGAACTAATAAACGGTTCTCTGTGTGATGGTTAAACTGGTTACCAGCAGTGATTAAACCTGATATCTGCCGTGATTCTGGCTTTCGATGGTGCCAATCTGAACCCATGTGACCCCCCCCCCCCCCCCCCCCCCTTACCAGACAGCCCAGAGAGCGTTGCAGCATCCGTCATTCCAAGCTAACTGTGGTGGACTATCTGTAGCTCCTTCGATCCGAACGATTGGTTCTGGTGGCAGAACCCAGTCGGCTCCTCTCTTGGGTCGGTCACAGGCGGGAAAAGAGACTCGCTGGTCTGGTCGTTGGTGGTGATGTGTGTGCGTCACACACGTGTGCACCAGCCAAATGCACGTACAGCCACAGGTTGGGCTGACTTCAAAGTTCAAAACTAATTGATCTTAGGTCCAAAAAAGAGAAAAAAAGCCAAAAATCAAAACTTAACGGAGTTATATCAATTAAACCAAAAACAAAATGTTTTAATTGCAAGTCTCTACGAGTTGCAGAAGTGTCCAAAAAAATAATAAATTCATGACTCCGACGGCTCCAGATGCACAGAAACTTAGTAATTGACAACGTTCAAAATTATGAGAAGAGCAGACAAAAACGAGATGAAAAATTAAAAAATGACAAAGTAAAACTATGAGATTTATCCTTGTGTCACAGCAGTGCCAAAAAGGAAAAGCAAATGCAATACGAAAATTAAAGATGATTTTTCTTTTCATTTATTTATTTCTCTTTATATTTCCACATTTATTTATTTATTTATTTATTTCTCTTTATATTTCCACATTTATTTATTTATTTCTCTTTTTATTTCCACATTTATTTATTTATTTATTTATTTATTAATGTGGCACTCCTATCGCTCCATACGAGTAAAGAGAGAGAAACCTTTGATTGAAGTTACGAATAAAAATCTCTTGTCGAGAAAAATGGAGTCTGACTCGATAAATGATGCGAATGAAAAAGAAAATAACCCTCGGGAGGAAAATAAAAGGTCAAAGAGAAAATCAGCAAAATGAGTCGATGTTGCGTGGACAAAACAAACAGATGGAAACTGGCGGCAGATTCGAATAAGCCGCGTCACAGGAAATCGATGAAAAATAACGAATAGTAACTAAATGCGAGGCCTTTGTGGAGTAAGGCCAAAATAAAAAGAGAGAGTGAGCGATCAGCTAAAACATTTGGTATACAAGATCCCCCCCCCCCCCCCCTTGGTCTCTGCTGAGGACGAAACTGTAAAATCTGAAATGAATGTTACTCCTACAAAAAAGATAAAAAGAAGCTTCTGATGACGTGGATCGCTACAAGTGTCAAAAATGCATTAATATGTTCCAGATACACGTCTCTAATAATAATCTGTGCATTAGCAGTGTTTTCTAAAACAGCCGTCGGCCGTCGCATCCGACGGCAACTTTTCCATTTGCGACGCCTACTTTCCCTTGGGTAAATAAATTATGAAATAAATAAAGTTTTCGTAAAAGAGCCAAGTGTCCACAAAGGTTTTTGAGTTAATAAACTTGAAAGTTTCGTTGAGAATTTCGCCACACCATCGCTTGAATCTGCTTGCATACGTCGATCACACGTTCAGCAGTTTCCAACGGAAACCGCTCTATTTAAGACGACATATTGTAGCGTCCGGCTGGACGAGATAGAAAGAATGGACGAAAAGGTTTTCAACAACCGCCGCTTTATTTAAACCAGAACCGGTTACTGTCGGCCGTAACCACGCCAGAAATAAAAGACAGCAGTAGAGGAGAATAACGCAGCGGCTCATCAGCTAGCGCTCTCAGGCTAACACACAATAACACACAGGCTTCCGTCTCTCTTTGTTGCTAGTCCCGCCCCCTAACCTATTCTAGCCAATAACCTGCCTGCCTCAGCTCGAGATGCATTCAATGAACTAATGTAATCCGAACAACAGAACATCTAAACAATAACAGAGCATCATAAAATGAACATAATGTCAGGGTCGCTACAATATTCTGTTTTCCAAGACGAGCAAAATGGCGGAAAATGACTGAAAACTAGCCTGTATGTGTTAAATAATCAACACAAATTAGGCACAGATTTCAGATAAATGTGTCATTTTTAACTGTACTTTTTCATTCCAAATTAAAGATGAATGTGTAAGAATGTTAATAAATTAGAGACTAGCCAAACTTGAACTACATACACGTTGTTTAGCCTCTTGTAACTTCAAGGCCCATTCTAATGTAGAATCAGATTAATATCAAGGCCGTTAATGTTAACATAAACCAAGCAAACACGGAGTTATAAAATAACCAGTTTATTTTCATTTGATTTGTTATTAAATACATGTATCACACTTTGCTCTTTCAGACTTGCAATTACTTTCTTTACTCTTGTTTAACAAAAGACATGCAACGTTATGGCTAGGGTTATTTTAATTTAAAAAAAAAGGTATCTGAACATCCCATTTTGCGTCTCAAAATGCTGGAAAATACGTCTCAGAGAGTCTAGAATTTCAAAATTCGGGCCTTGCAACTCCTACTTCACTCAGAGCAACTTCTATTTTCGAAAGTTGTGAAAACACTGATTAGTTTAAGAGCAGCTCTAAAAGGGAAGTGCTGAAGGGTGGAACCTGCTCCACTCAGGTTGGGAGGCCTTGGAGGTAATTGTTAGCAACAACATTGTTAGCTTACTCTGCTATTGTGTGGACAAGGGCGTAACCATGGTATAGACATTGGGGGGTCCAAATGAGAGCCTCCCCCAGAATTTTTTTTCTAAGGTGCATTTCCCACAGTTCTGTGATTTTTATTTATTGACCATCTGAAATCACATTTAAAGGAATAGTCTGCAATTTCTCTGAGATAGTAGCGAATAGGATAGCTTCCAGCTGGGAAAAATTACACGCCTAAAGCATGTTGATGTAAATATTGTGATTGGAACGACAAAAAGTCCATAGTACACGATGGACTTTTAATTCCAAGTTAATTTGTATTTTGTTGATTTGTCTCAAAATGAATGTCTGCACATTTACACTGAAACGTTTAATGTGAATGAAATCATAGATTTGTACAAAGAATTAAATGTAAAATATTGATGTTAATTGGGTATATATACAGATTTATTCATTTGACATTAAAAAAATAGTGTGGTCTGTCCTTACAGCGTCCCTCTCCCTGTCTCTCTGTGCTGCCTGCATTATGACCAGATATTATTATTGTACCAGAAGAATAACTGACCCTGAGGATCTTTTTAATTTGATACGTTGAATATTCTGCTTGTATAACTAGCGTTACACACACACACACACACGACACACGGAGAGAAAACAGCAGCACACGGAAGACACATCATATCATAGGATACAGTCTCTTCACTTCAAGCTAGCTAGCTCAACTAATGAACTGAGCCCTTTTTAACGAGTTAAATATATCAAACTAATTTAAAATTTAACACTCAGTATGACAACATCACTCCTCTTTATCTATCTAGTTGCTTACTGTCTGAAAAAACTTCGTATGTTCTTTTTTTTCTGCTTTTTGGGTAAAGACATTGCTCCCTCCTCTTTCACATTAGACGCTGTATTGTTTCGTCTGTCGGAGCCGATTCAAAACCGAGAGACGTTAAATGGGCGCAACCAAGTGTACAACTGGGAGGGGGTGGTCACACACTTTAGTGTTCCTTATAAACGGAAATAAATTGATCGGTAAATATTCGGAAATAACAAGAGACGGACTGCTGAGCCAGGTTTCATAAAAGGAGGAAATATTTAACATATTTACACATAATATTGGGGGGGACAGATTGGTATTTTCCCAGTATTGGGGGGGGACACGACCCCCCCCAAAGAATGCGTAGTTACGCCCATGATTGTGGATGACCCTCTGGGACTCACCCACTGACTATTGTGGGTATCATCCTACCGTTTCCCCTTTGAGCTCTCGACACTCGGTGCCAGCTCCTGCGCTTAGCTCCTCAGCCAAAAAGTTATTATACAAACAGCCCCCCCCCCCCGCCTCTGTGTGTATTGTAGGCCTTTTCGCCCTTCATGTACACACAGACACACACAGACACACACAGACACACACTGCCAGCCTCAGACACATGTACGCCGTGGCCTTCGGCCCATTTCAGATGGGGCTGCTTCCTCCATGAAGGCTCATGCTGATCAGGTTTCTGCCACCTGTCATTCAGTTTAGTACGTCTGAAATTCTTTTCAGAAACATGGACAGCATGTCCTCCGGACTTAAAGGGTGGTTGTGCTCACTCAGTTAAAACATCTCTGATAGTACGGAGGTGTATCGGTGGCTATGGAATGATTAATGTTTTATCAGCCAGTCTGATGGAATAGGTTAACACTATAACAGGTCTTAGTTTATTTTGTCTTATTATTACACAAATAAAAGTCAATCAAGGATGATCTGCATGTCCCATGGACCATCACTGACCTCTTACAGCCCTGTTAAGGGGTTGTATCAGTGCCCTTGGCAAAGTTCATTTCTAAATCAAATCAAATCAAATCAGATTTGTTTATAAAGCCCTTTTCATACCAAGGTGACACAAAGTGCTTTACATAATAAAAAACAGTAATTAAAACAACAAGAAAAAGAACAAAAACAACGTCAAAGCCATCACACACCCAGAGTTAAATCAGCACCCAGTCATCCTCTCTCTCTCTCTCTCTCTCTCTCTCTCTCTCTCTCGCACCAACACACTCAGTAAACATATCCCCCCCCCACCCCCCTTTGGCCCCATTATAAATAGACTCTAAATCATCCATCTTGGCATCACTCAGTGCGTTTACATGGGAGGTTTAATTCCTCTTTAATTCAGAATTAAAGTTAAAGCCGAATAAAAGTTACCATGTAAACACTTAATTCCATATGAAAATGTCAATTCTGAATTAAACTTAATTCCGAAGTAAGTGGCTGGTTTATTCCCATTTTAATTCCGAATTAATTAATTGCGCGGTCATGTAAACACTCATTCCTGTTTAAATTAATTCCCGTCTTTCTGCGCATGCTAGTTCTCTTGCCCGTCTGTCGCAATGACGCTAATATTCCGCGCTGGGCTTGTTTTCAAAACAAAGTTTCAAGATGGCAGCACGCAGTAAACGGTGTTCAAGAGCAGAGACGATTTATTTAATAAATAGCTTGGAGGAACTGGAAATAATTAAAAGAACAGATGGCAGGAAACATAAAAATTGTGAGCTTTTCAAAGTTGTAGCGGCCAGGTTAAATGAAGGAGGTTTTCACAGATAGAGACGCCACCCAGGTCAAAATAAGTGGAATGTTTGTTGCTAACCGAGTTAGCTTAGTTTGTTTTCTTCCGGTAGACGTAAAGACGTCTCCCCCCCATCCAATCAGAACCCTTCCCAACCCCCAGACCTAAAGCGGAGTTGGATAAATCCGAACAAACGTGTTTTCCATGTAAACCTTAATTCGGAATTACTATTTCCATGTAAACTCGAAGGAAAATAGTTTAATTTGGAATTATTTAATTCCTGATTATTATTAATGTAACCGCAGCCAATGAACCAGGTGAAGAAAATGATATCTGGGGGATCATTCCACGTCAAGAGCACCCCCACCCACCACAGGAACCGTCCCGACCCAGGCCCACCAGGACCCACACTGCAAACATCAGCCACAGTTTAGGGCCCCGCCCACCCAGAACACAATCAGTCCCCATGGCAACGACCCCGTAAACCAGGCAGGTGTAGCTCCAGACGTGGAGGACCCCCATGAGGAGAACACTGGAGTTAAAGAAAGATAAAATTTAAAACAGACTTAAAATCAATAAGAAAAGCTAAGAAATACATAAATGAATGACTATACAATTAAATTAATAACTTAGAATAAATAGATAAATATAGGTAAAATGAGAGTTAGGTAAATTAAAAATAAAAAGGTATGAATAAAACTATAAGCCAAGTTAAAAAGGTAGGTCTTGAGCTTCCCTTTAAAAAAGCATCAACAGTCTCTGCAGCCCTGAGGTCCTCAGGTAGGCTGGTCCAGAGTCAGTAGTACCTGAGGTCCTCAGGTAGGCTGGTCCAGAGTCAGTAGTACCTGAGGTCCTCAGGTAGGCTGGTCCAGAGTCAGTAGTACCTGAGGTCCTCAGGTAGGCTGGTCCAGAGTCAGTAGTACCTGAGGTCCTCAGGTAGGCTGTTCCAGAGTCAGTAGTACCTGAGGTCCTCAGGTAGGCTGGTCCAGAGTCAGTAGTACCTCAGGTCCTCAGGTAGGCTGTTCCAGAGTCAGTAGTACCTGAGGTCCTCAGGTAGGCTGGTCCAGAGTCAGTAGTACCTGAGGTCCTCAGGTAGGCTGGTCCAGAGTCAGTAGTACCTGGAGGTTCCTCAGGTAGGCTGGTCCAGAGTCAGTAGTACCTGAGGTCCTCAGGTAGGCTGGTCCAGAGTCAGTAGTACCTGAGGTCCTCAGGTAGGCTGGTCCAGAGTCAGTAGTACCTGAGGTCCTCAGGTAGGCTGGTCCAGAGTCAGTAGTACCTGAGGTCCTCAGGTAGGCTGGTCCAGAGTCAGTAGTACCTGAGGTCCTCAGGTAGGCTGGTCCAGAGTCAGTAGTACCTGAGGTCTCAGGTAGGCTGGTCCAGGAGTAGTCAGTAGTACCTGAGGTCCTCAGGTGAGGTCCTCAGGTAGGCTGGTCCAGAGTCAGTAGTACCTGAGGTCCTCAGGTAGGCTGGTCCAGAGTCGAGTAGTAACCTGAGGTCTCAGGTAGGCTGGTCCAGAGTCAGTAGTACCTGAGGTCCTCAGGTAGGCTGGTCCAGAGTCGGTAGTACGTGAGGTCCTCAGGTAGGCTGGTCCAGAGTCAGTAGTACCTGAGGTCCTCAGGTAGGCTGGTCCAGAGTCGGTAGTACCTGAGGTCCTCAGGTAGGCTGGTCCAGAGTCAGTAGTACCTGAGGTCCTCAGGTAGGCTGGTCCAGAGTCTGTAGTACCTGAGGTCCTCAGGTAGGCTGGTCCAGAGTCGGTAGTACCTGAGGTCCTCAGGTAGGCTGGTCCAGAGTCAGTAGTACCTGAGGTCCTCAGGTAGGCTGGTCCAGAGTCAGTAGTACCTGAGGTCCTCAGGTAGGCTGGTCCAGAGTCGGTAGTACCTGAGGTCCTCAGGTACTACACACAGGAAGCCAATGCAGTGATTTTAGAACTGGTGTAATATGTTCCCGCCCTCTGGTCCTCGTCAGAACACATGGGGCTGAATTCTGGAGTTATTGTAAGATAGATATACTCTTTTTGGGAGGATCAGAGAGCGTTACAATAATCTATTCTACTGGAGACAAAAGCATCAACACCTCCATGCTGGCAAGAGAGAGAAATGGGCGACTCTGACAATGTTTTTTAGGTGATTAAAAACCTGTTTTTGTAATATTTCTAATATGTGGAGTGAAATTCAGCTTCTCACCAGAGTTTCTTAACAAAACTGGTTCCAGGTCATCAGGCATCAGACACAGTGATGTAGAGTTGTGTGTCTCCTGATGACGTCCCCAAGCGGCAGCAATTAGAGATTAAAAAGTATTGGACCTAAAATTGAACCTTGGGGAACCCCACATTTGATCTTATGGGTTCTTGGGGAGCATGTATCCATACTTACATAAAACTGTCGATCTGTGAGACAGCAGTGAAACTATTTTAAAACAGGCCCACCAGACTTCTAAGTCTAATAAAATGTCGTGATCCACTTTATCAAAGATAGCGCTTAGATCCAGTAAAACCAGGAACCACTTCAATTACAGGCCAGTCTCTAATCTTTTTTTTTTATTGGAAAAAAATATTGAAAAAGCTTCATTGATCCGGCGAAAAGATTTCTTAAATTTGAATGGCCTTTTAGGCATTTTAGACAGATTTTAGTCTGACTTCAGACAAAAATCACAGCACTGATCAAGGCCTTAAATGATATTTAACTGAATACTGATTCAAGTAAAACATCCATTCTTTTGCTTCTCAATCTTAGTTCACCTTTAATATTGTGGACTATAAAATCCTACTTTTACTACATTTACTTGGCTCTGTCACTAAATGACCATGGTCCATTAGACTCACTCTGTCGGTGCTTGGAACATGTCAGTAGCTGGATGAAATTAAAATTTCTTCAATCAAATCAAGACAAGACAGAAATAATTCTTTCTGGCAATAAAATGGCAACGAAAAAAAGTTATTAGGAATGTTTTGGTTTTAATTGACTCAGACCTGAGCTTCGGCAGCGACATCAAGACTGCAACTAAAACCGGTTTTTGTCACCTCAAACAGATATCAAGACTAATTCAGAATGCTGCTGCCAGAGTTCTAATAAGAACCAGGAAAACTGAGCCCATTACTGCTGTTCTGAGATCATTATATATTACATATTATATATTACCAGTTACCTACAGAATAGACTTCAAAGTGCTGTTGTTAGTTTACAAATCAATTAATAATATGGGGCCAGAATCCATTTCTGATCTCCTAGTCGGATATAAAGGGTGCTGAGATCTTTAGGGGGCAGTCATCTGGTAGAACCTTGATTTAGAACCAAACAGGGTGAAAAGACATTTAGCTAAAAAGCCGTACGCAGATGGAATAAACTTCCTGTTGAAATGTGTTCCAACTCACTTCTAGAGTTAAAGTGGAAACTCTGCTGCTGCTGTGCTTTTGTTTAATTTGATTTTGTGCTGCACCTATTGCTGCTCTGTTTTTAATTATCTAAGCTTGGTTTTATTCCTTTTTTTCTAAATCTATTTTTTGTGGTATGGTGGTTTGCGCTTTAAATTTAAAGAATCACTACATTATTTCTGCAATTTTTGATTTTTTTTTAGGTAATTAAATGATTTCAGGCTAAAGTGATTCAACAAAGTGTATGACTGACATCTAACCTGGGATGTGCTGTCATACCTGGCCTCTCAATGACATGACTTTGATGTTGTTCATTATTGGCCTCATTGTTTGATCCCACGTCTCCCTCCATCAGACTCAACACCTCTGTGCTTAACCATCACACAACAGTCCACCCGTATCTATTTCCCCCTCACCTGGCCTCTTTACCCCACCACCCATAATTGTAATTATGTTGATTTAACTCACACACATGCGACCCCCTCCCTGCCATCTGAATGGAAACTTATTAGTGTGAATATATTTTTTTTTATATTTATTTATTCCCATTTCTCAGGGTCCCTGTCGGCATTTCCAATTACTCTCGTCATGCGGCTGTAATTGCCTCCATGCTAATGGCCGCCAGACAATCATGCTAAATGAGGTGAGGCAGAGAGACTAGGAGCCCGACTTCATTAAGAGCTAATGGGATTTTATAAGGGGGACTGAAGACCCAGCTCATCAAAAAGGAGATGGAAGGAAAACAAAACAGATGGGGGGGGGGGGGGGGGGGGGGGGGGGGGGGGGGGGGGGGGGGACTAAATCACCACAATAACTTCAGCTTCTCCTTCTCACATTGACAGAAAAATAATGTAAAAAACTTACTCTTCTTATAAAAGACCGCTACCTAATTGCGAACACAATGCCGCTGAAAAACTCTACAGTAACTTAGAGAAGAGAAACAGACTCAGTACTTAACAGATAAATTAGTTAAATTAATTTGGTTGTCATGCTGAACATCCAGTTAAGTGCAAAAGGTAGTACTACTAAAATCATCTTATTGTAGTAGGTGTAGTATTCGGCAAATAAAACTTCAGATGAACAACTACATGTGACCTTTTTCACTACTCCTTTATTATTATTTATATTTTAACAAAAATGAAGCCAAAAACTGGAGCAAGGAAAAAAAATAATGTAACTGATAGTACCCCATGATTCAATAACTCGTAGATGTATGTTTAGCAACAATTACTTGAAGTAGAAGTCTCTCACATGATTGTTAATGAATTTTGGTCCATTCTATTAGACAAAGTTGCTTCAGTTCGTCTTGGATATTCACTTATGCATAAGGTTCCACCACAGCATTAGTTTGAGGTCTGGACTTTGACAAGGCCCTTTAAAATCTTTGATATACTGCTGTGTTTGACCGTTGGTCACGTGAGTTTCGTAAAGCTCACTCATGCATCCATGTTCCTTTAACTTAGAGGAGGTTGTCTCCTGACAGCATATCTAAACAAACCATACTTGTTCAGTCTTCATATGGGCTTTTGGTCTTTCCTTAAAGTCACAACTGCAGAAAATGTCTGGAGGGAGCATAAAGATGTTTCAACAAAATGATCAAGAGATTAAAATGGTTAATTGCGAATATAAGTCTATTCTCTGAGTGACAGGAAGCCAGTTCAGAGACCTCAGGACTGGACTAATATGGTCGTATCTCCTGGTTCTAGTCAGGACCGGTGCAGAGACCTCAGGACTGGACTAATATGGTCGTATCTCCTGGTTCTAGTCAGGACCGGTGCAGAGACCTCAGGACTGGACTAATACGGTCGTATCTCCTGGTTCTAGTCAGGACCGGTGCAGAGACCTCAGGACTGGACTAATATGGTCGTATCTCCTGGTTCTAGTCAGGACCGGTGCAGAGACCTCAGGACTGGACTAATACGGTCGTATCTCCTGGTTCTAGTCAGGACCGGTGCAGAGACCTCAGGACTGGACTAATACGGTCGTATCTCCTGGTTCTAGTCAGGACCAGTGCAGAGACCTCAGGACTGGACTAATACGGTCGTATCTCCTGGTTCTAGTCAGGACCGGTGCAGAGACCTCAGGACTGGACTAATGGTCGTAATCCTGGTTCTAGTCAGGACCGGTGCAGAGACCTCAGGACTGGACTAATACGGTCGTATCTCCTGGTTCTAGTCAGGACCGGTGCAGAGACCTCAGGACTGGACTAATACGGTCGTATCTCCTGGTTCTAGTCAGGACCGGTGCAGAGACCTCAGGACTGGACTAATACGGTCGTATCTCCTGGTTCTAGTCAGGACCAGTGCAGAGACCTCAGGACTGGACTAATATGGTCGTATCTCCTGGTTCTAGTCAGGACCGGTGCAGAGACCTCAGGACTGGACTAATACGGTCGTATCTCCTGGTTCTAGTCAGGACCGGTGCAGAGACCTCAGGACTGGACTAATACGGTCGTATCTCCTGGTTCTAGTCAGGACCGGTGCAGAGACCTCAGGACTGGACTAATACGGTCGTATCTCCTGGTTCTAGTCAGGACCGGTGCAGAGACCTCAGGACTGGACTAATACGGTCGTATTTCCTGGTTCTAGTCAGGACCGGTGCAGAGACCTCAGGACTGGACTAATATGGTCGTATCTCCTGGTTCTAGTCAGGACCGGTGCAGAGACCTCAGGACTGGACTAATACGGTCGTATCTCCTGGTTCTAGTCAGGACCGGTGCAGAGACCTCAGGACTGGACTAATACGGTCGTATCTCCTGGTTCTAGTCAGGACCGGTGCAGAGACCTCAGGACTGGACTAATACGGTCGTATCTCCTGGTTCTAGTCAGGACCGGTGCAGAGACCTCAGGACTGGACTAATACGGTCGTATCTCCTGGTTCTAGTCAGGACCGGTGCAGAGACCTCAGGACTGGACTAATACGGTCGTATCTCCTGGTTCTAGTCAGGACCGGTGCAGAGACCTCAGGACTGGACTAATACGGTCGTATCTCCTGGTTCTAGTCAGGACCGGTGCAGAGACCTCAGGACTGGACTAATATGGTCGTATCTCCTGGTTCTAGTCAGGACCGGTGCAGAGACCTCAGGACTGGACTAATATGGTCGTATCTTCCTGGTTCTAGTCAGGACCGGTGCAGAGACCTCAGGACTGGACTAATGGTCGTATCTCCTGGTTCTAGTCAGGACCGGTGCAGAGACCTCAGGACTGGACTAATACGGTCGTATCTCCTGGTTCTAGTCAGGACCGTGCAGAGACCTCAGGACTGGACTAATATGGTCGTATCTCCTGGTTCTAGTCAGGACCGGTGCAGAGACCTCAGGACTGGACTAATACGGTCGTATCTCCTGGTTCTAGTCAGGACCGGTGCAGAGACCTCAGGACTGGACTAATACGGTCGTATCTCCTGGTTCTAGTCAGGACCGGTTGCAGAGACCTCAGGACTGGACTAATACGGTCGTATCTCCTGGTTCTAGTCAGGACCGGTGCAGAGACCTCAGGACTGGACTAATATGGTCGTATCTCCTGGTTCTAGTCAGGACCGGTGCAGAGACCTCAGGACTGGACTAATATGGTCGTATCTCCTGGTTCTAGTCAGGACCGGTGCAGAGACCTCAGGACTGGACTAATATGGTCGTATCTCCTGGTTCTAGTCAGGACCGGTGCAGAGACCTCAGGACTGGACTAATGTGGTCGTATCTCCTGGTTCTAGTCAGGACCGGTGCAGAGACCTCAGGACTGGACTAATGTGGTCGTATCTCCTGGTTCTAGTCAGGACCGGTGCAGAGACCTCAGGACTGGACTAATGTGGTCGTATCTCCTGGTTCTAGTCAGGACCGGTGCAGAGACCTCAGGACTGGACTAATATGGTCGTATCTCCTGGTTCTAGTCAGGACCGGTGCAGAGACCTCAGGACTGGACTAATACGGTCGTATCTCCTGGTTCTAGTCAGGACCGGTGCAGAGACCTCAGGACTGGACTAATACGGTCGTATCTCCTGGTTCTAGTCAGGACCAGTGCAGAGACCTCAGGACTGGACTAATATGGTCGTATCTCCTGGTTCTAGTCAGGACCGGTGCAGAGACCTCAGGACTGGACTAATATGGTCGTATTCCTGGTCTAGTCAGGACCGGTGTCAGACCCTGGACTGGACTATATGGTCGTATCTCCTGGTTCTAGTCAGGACCGGTGCAGAGACCTCAGGACTGGACTAATATGGTCGTATCTCCTGGTTCTAGTCAGGACCGGTGCAGAGACCTCAGGACTGGACTAATATGGTCGTATTTCCTGGTTCTAGTCAGGACCGGTGCAGAGACCTCAGGACTGGACTAATACGGTCGTATCTCCTGGTTCTAGTCAGGACCGGTGCAGAGACCTCAGGACTGGACTAATACGGTCGTATCTCCTGGTTCTAGTCAGGACCGGTGCAGAGACCTCAGGACTGGACTAACTAATACGGTCGTATCTCCTGGTTCTAGTCAGGACCGGTGCAGAGACCTCAGGACTGGACTAATATGGTCGTATCTCCTGGTTCTAGTCAGGACCGGTGCAGAGACCTCAGGACTGGACTAATATGGTCGTATCTCCTGGTTCTAGTCAGGACCGGTGCAGAGACCTCAGGACTGGACTAATGTGGTCGTATCTCCTGGTTCTAGTCAGGACCGGTGCAGAGACCTCAGGACTGGACTAATATGGTCGTATCTCCTGGTTCTAGTCAGGACCGGTGCAGAGACCTCAGGACTGGACTAATGTGGTCGTATCTCCTGGTTCTAGTCAGGACCGGTGCAGAGACCTCAGGACTGGACTAATACGGTTGTATCTCCTGGTTCTAGTCAGGACCGGTGCAGAGACCTCAGGACTGGTCGTATCTCCTGGTTCTAGTCAGGACCGGGTGCAGAGACCTCAGGACTGGACGGTCGTATCTCCTGGTTCTAGTCAGGACCGGTGCAGAGACCTCAGGACTGGACTAATATGGTCGTATTTCCTGGTTCTAGTCAGGACCGGTCCAGCAGGGTTCTGGATGTCCTGCAGCTGTCTTACAGCTGGTTTAGAGCCCAGTGATCAGGCCGTTACAGTAGTCTAACCTGGTGGAGACCAACGCATGGATTAGTCTTTCTAAATCTGGTTTAGACACTATTCCTTAGGGGTGTAACGGTACACAAAACTCTTGGTTCGGTACGTACCTCGGTTTTGAGGTCACGGTTCGGTTCATTTTCGGTACAGTAAGAAAACAAAATGCAAAATATAAATGTGCTAGTTGTTTATTACACACTTTTGTGCTTTTAAAACAATAAGAACATTAGCCTATACAAAGCTAGAATTTTGCTCAAAAATATAAATACAATATTCTGAAATGTAGATATTTTGAAAAACAAAATAAAAATAATATTGGCTCAGACTTTTTCTTAAAGAAAATATCCATCTGATGTGCAAAATTGAACAGTTGCAACACTGAACAGTTTCAAGTTGTTGCTCAGATTAAATAACATGAATAAGGCTCAGACTGTTTCTTTAAAAACAAATCATTGTATTTTTTCATAAAGTCCCGGTATGATTTTCTGGGCTAAAATGTGGACGAGAAGGTAATTGATATCGGGGCTCAATACTTTTATCATGTGTTTGAAGACAGCGTTTAGGGTGATTAGGGTCTTAAATCTGCAGCTATATAACACCAACGGTATTTGTTATTGCTTTAGCCCGACCTGACTCACCAGGGAGAGGCTGTTTAAGGTCTCCCGTCTAAGAGAAGTTGATAAAACCAAAGTGGTTTGCCGACATTGTTCATCCGAGATCGGGTATGTTTCTGGCAACACGTCTAACCTGCTAACTCATTTGAAACGGCTCCACCCCAGCGTGAATATCGCTACAAAAAGAGAAAGACGACCGAGTACAAACACAGCTTCCCACCACATTTAACACTATGTCGCGGGAGGCTTATTGCCAATGCTAACAGCACTAGCATTAGCCACGACGTCCGCTACAACTGCTGTTTGTTGTGCTCCATGCGGTCCTCTACTTAATATGTCCGTGTGGAAACTCGTTCGGTACGCCTCCGTCCCGAACCGACCACAACGTACCGAACCGGTTCAATACAAATACATGTACCGTTACACCCCTACTATTCCTTTGATTCTGTCAATGTTTTTTAGATGGTTAAAAGCTGCTGATGTTATTGCTTTAATGTGGCTGTTAAAGTTCAAGTCTGAATCCAATATTACCCCTAAATTTCTGACCTGATTTTTAGGTACTAGACAGCCTCAAGGTGACTGATAACACTTTCTCTTTGTTTCTGTGGGCCACAGACAATGATTTCAGTTTTGTCTGAGTTTAGCTGGAGAAAGTTGTTTTGCATCCAGACACTGATCTGTTGATGCAGTGACTCAATGAATCTACAGGCCCATGTTCTCCTGCTGTCAAAAAGAGAGCGAAGACAGGACAGAGAGAGGATGGAGGACAGAGAGAGAACATAGGACAGAGAGAGGAGAGACAGAAATGACTGAATGAAATGACTACATAAACAGATGCAGGTAGCAGCACTGAGGTGAGATAATCAGAGGACTAGATCACCGGTCACCACGGCAACCAACACCCTGAACACACCTACACACAGGTGGAGGTAAACACTGGGATGGACAGAGGAGGGAACTGCAAGTCAGCATGAAACTCAGGAAACTCTGGCCTGCAAACATACAGAAAGAAAAGAGAAAAAAGGGGGACAAAACAGCACAACAAACCACAGGAAAGAAAATGTAGGACAGCAGTGGAGACACCACTCAGCAGATCATGTTGGTGTCTCCCTGCAGCGTAGGTCTATAGCAGCATAGCTATGATGAACCTGTGATTAAGACGAGCTACTCTAGTCTGAGCAGCTATAGCTATAACTATTAGCCCCTACACATTATAGTTTAGACTAACTGTAGCTATAACTATTAGCATCTACACACTATAGTTTAGACTAACTGTAGCTATAACTATTAGCCCCTACACACTATAGTTTAGACTAACTGTAGCTATAACTATTAGCCCCTACACACTATAGTTTAGACTAACTGTAGCTATAACTATTAGCCCCTACACACTATAGTTTAGACTAACTGTAGCTATAACTATTAGCGCCTACACACTATAGTTTAGACTAACTGTAGCTATAACTATTAGCCCCTACACACTATAGTTTAGACTAACTGTAGCTATAACTATTAGCCCCTACACACTATAGTTTAGACTAACTGTAGCTATAACTATTAGCCCCTACACACTATAGTTTAGACTAACTGTAGCTATAACTATTAGCATCTACACACTATAGTTTAGACTAACTGTAGCTATAACTATTAGCCCCTACACACTATAGTTTAGACTAACTGTAGGCTTTACTGAACAGAAATGTTTTCAGTTTAGTTTTAAAGATGGAGATGGTATCAGCCTCCTGAACCCAAACTGGTAGCTGGTTCCAGAATAAAGGTTCCTGGTACCAGAAGGCCCGTCCTCCAAACCTACTTTTAGATATTCTAGGAACGACGAGTAATCCTGCACTCTGAGAGCGGAGAGCTCTATTAGGAGCATAACATGCTATCAGGTCTGCTAGATAACGAGGAGCTAGGCCATTAAGGGCCTTATATGCGAGAAGCAGAATTTTTTTTTGATCAAGGTCTTTTTATTAACATGTCAAGAAAAAGATTATCATGTACATTTTACAAAAGTTTTAGTACCCCCCCCCAACACCCCTTCACATCATACAAGAACAACATTGAACTCAGTGGCCAGACACAAGAGAACAAAGAAAAACAAGAGTTAATTAAAATAAAAAAAAGGTAAATTAAAATAATAATTAAAAAAATAATAATTAAAGAGAAATAAACATGATGGCAAATTACATGAGGTAAGTAAATCAAAAATGATATATAACGTATAGTTAAAAAAAAAAACATACAATCAGATTTCATTCGCATTCATGTTCTCCAAGAAACTCAGAAAGGGCTGCCAGGCAACAGAGAATGTTTGTGTTGACCCTTTTATAGTATATCGGATTTTTTCCAGTTGAATATAGTATGTGACCTCTCTTATCCAGTATCCATATACAGGTGCTAATGCATCCTTGCCTCCTTGCCAATAGAGTACAAAAAGCTATCATATTGGTGATGGCGATGCACAATTTTGAATTGTATTACTGAGTGTTTAAGACAAATAGAGGTGGAGGACATTCTGTCAGTTATCTTCTCCCATTGTTCATCTGAAATTTGCCCACCTAGATCTTCCTGCCATTTATTTCTGAGCGACTCCAGAGATGTCAGCTTTTGTGTGTGCAGCAGTGCGTATATTGAACTTACAACATGTTTTCTATCTGGTTTAAACTTGAAAATTTAATCCAAAAAGGACAGCGAGGGACATGATGGGAAGAGGTTAATGTTACAGGCAACAAAGGTCCTGAGTTACCGATCACCAGATGAATCATCAGAAGATCGCTGATTTCCTCTCATTAGCTTTAACAGAAGACGGGGCTCTCTGGCAAAAACTCAAAATCTTACCAAGTGTATTTTTCTCATTTCTAGTCAAAAATATCTCATCACACTTAATATAAGACAAAATCACCTAAAGAGTAACATTTCAGTGAGATATAGGAGCTTGTTTTTAGACTTTTTTTAGACTGAATTAAGCAAATTTTCACTTGTTCCATTGGCAGTTAAAACAGACTTAATACAAGATATTTTTTGCTTGTAATAAGCAAAAAAATCTGCCAATGGAACAAGTGAAAATTCGCTTAATTCAGTCTAAAAAAGTCTAAAAACAAGCTCCTATATCTCACTGAAATGTTACTCTTTAGGTGATTTTGTCTTATATTAAGTGTGATGAAATATTTTTGACTAGAAATGAGAAAAATACACTTGGTAAGATTTTGAGTTTTTGCAGTGAAGCGACTGAGCAGCGCGAAGTGCTAACCCTTGACCTTATTGACCCTTGACCTTATTGACCCTTGACCTTATTGGCCAACACCACGTCAGGCTAGACTGCTATTGGTTGCTCAGTGTGTCTGTCAATATGCAAATTTATCGTCCCTTTATAACTTTTAAACTCATTTTACTTGAAAGATATTTATGACCTTATATTTTTAACCAATATTTATTCCCGCTATAATTTCTTAACCAAGTATTAATTTATAGTTATTCCTCTTTTTAGCACTGGGTTACACTACTTTTTTCTACCCACTAAGCATTTAAAGAACAGAAATGAAAAGGTGGGTGGAATCTGTAAAATGTAATAACCAGGTGACATCGCTTTCTTCTTTCTCTCCACTTCCACGTTTGTGTCATTTTTGAATCGGCAGTATATCGGTATAAACACATGCACAGACCGGTAGACGTTCACACACAACGTGGCGAAGCGACACCCCCCCGTGGAAGTGTGCACAGAAGTGCGGATGGTTATTTGTACTTCCGAACAGCACTGCTGTGAGAAAAAATTGGCAGTAAAGGTTTTATCTCTCAGATTCACAGCTTTGTTGCCATAAATGCTTCACTTCAGCCACTCTCTCTCTCTCTCTCTCTCTGGGCGGGAGAGGCCCAGTTATAGTGTTGGGTTTTAAAGAAATATGATACCTTTATAGATGCGCGTTCAGCTGAACTGCGCCGTCGCAGTTATTGTAATACTGATTGGCTAAAAGAGTAAACAAACCTCAAAGTGTTGTTTTCTACTTCCAAGCAGGAGAAACGAGGTGAAAGCTGTGCTGAAATGATATTAAATCAGAAAACTCCTCCAGGTCGGTCCAGAGTGAGTTCTTTTCCACCGTCTCTTCCTGAAACACTATGAGGCAGATGTGAGTGTGATCTTCTGGGCCGGAGGCTGTTTTTGTCCCGTAACATGTCGTCAGTCTGATGGTGGGATGATGGTTGCGGTTAAAGGCTGGCCTGAGGAAGAAACAGCTGTCCCACAGCTGCTATCTCTCCTTCTCTACAGAGGGAGGGGGGGTTGAAAAACAGTCCCAAACCTCCTGGGTCAGAGCCCTGGTATGGCGGTCTCCGTGGCAACAGGAGCTGAGACGGTGTCTGTGTTTGCCCCCCCCCTCACATATGTGTGTGCAGTAGAGTCTGGCTAGTAAAAAAGCAACATACTGAGGGTCTTCCTTTTATCTGTCTCATTCTTTTTGACAAATGTTTCCACCAGTTGTTTCCTTGAGACAATGATGAGGACAAAATGAAGAAACGTCCACATTTAAACTAAACCTTGATGACTAACACTCAATTCTCAAAACAAACTCAAAATGAGAGAATGTGAAACTCCTTGAGATGAAGACACTCGGGGGGGAAAAGAGAGAGAAATGGCAAAAACGAGGAAGACAATGGTGGGTTTGAAGAAGAGGCTCTGGAGATGGAAAAGCAGAGAGCTCAGGGAGCTGGGGGGGGGGGGGGGGGGGTGGATATGTGAAGATCTTTGGCTGAGACCCCAAAAAAATAGTGGATGTCATGCAGCCCTCCTTTCTTTCTCCCTCCTTCACCTTGAGAAGCTGAAGTCTCAGTCTAATTCTAGCATTCATTTAAGTTATTTTCTCTTTACTTATAAAAACGTCATTTGTTGCAATGACATAAACGATGAATTGTTCAACACTTGAGTTTCCTGAATTAAACAGTTGTTACAGTTATGCTCATAAGTTTGTTCCTCTCTTTTAGTTCTCAGTTTTAATAATCTGATCATAGTGGGTCTTAGTGTTAGACAAATACAACCTTTGATAAATAACAATATAGAACTATTTTCACCTTGTAGAAGCAGTTTCCTGTTTGGTTCTCTCGTGGTTCTGGAAGAATCATTTTGGTCCAATGTTGCATCAGTTCGCTGAGGTTTTTGGACATTTGGTCCCAGTACAGCATATCAATCACGTCCAGGTCTGAACTTTGACTAGGCCGTTCCAAAATGTTGATTCTTTTATTTTTTCATTGATTCTGTTGTAGATGCTGCTGAGTTTTGATTGTTGTCCTGCGACATAACGGTATTTATATCAGACAGGTGTCTCTAGAAGACTGATGTCCAGTGGAGATCATGGTCCACTGAGGTGTCATACCACAGGTGATATACAACACCTACTTTCATAAATCCTATATTAGCAGTAACGGGGTACCTGCCTGCACATACGGTGTGATACGTGTGAATAGGTGTAAAGGTGCGAGCTGGGCTGTGATGTCATCAAGTTCATGGCTGTTCCAGGTGTAGAAAGACTGAAGTACTTTCTCCAGCACTGATTCGCCAAGTGTGAACTTCCTAGTAGAAAAGAACAAACTTGGCATATTTGAAACAGAAAAATGGCTAAAATATACTCACAGGTGTGAACTATCAGGAGAGACGGCATTATGGGAAGTTGTTATTAACTCCAAGTTAATAAAGCAGGAAACAAACATCCAAACCAAAACAGAAAGTTAAGGTGCCAGAAACAAAGCAGGACACAAGGAATTAAAGAAAACAAGACCAAAATTATGGGAACTTTTAAAAAACAAACAAAACAACAACAACAAAAAAAACTCAAGAAATGCTAGAATAGAAATCCAACACCATTAGGTTTTTACACACACACAAAGAGAAAAAAACAAACATAGAAATGAAGAATGGACAGGTAACTACACATTTTTTTTAATATATAATATTTTTTCTCTTTGTTGTTTATCAGCAGCTAATTATTCTCCATTTGTTAAATTCTCCAAAATGTACCAACAGATCATTTAAAAATACTACCCATTTCTGATGACTGTTTCTTTTTCTTGCTTTTTAAATTTTTTTTTTTACTTATGTTGAATAGTGTGTGTAACATGTGGTAGCGATATCTCAGTCCAGATAACTAGTCATCCAATTGCTTTTTTTAAGATTAAAATGAAAATTATTTTGTCCGCCACTAAAATCATTGTGTGAACACATTTGATGAAATGACATGTGTGCGGTGAGAAATATTGTTTACCGTACATAAAGCTTTTTTTGTGGTATTAGACTCTCTCCTACAAGCTCTATCATAACATAGTTTTTAATAGACCTTCTGACGTACATTTTTGTTAAATATCAACATTTGTGTTAATGTCAAATGTGCATTTAAGGACTTTAAGCTTGCAGACAGATTTCCATGATTTCGGTGAGAGTGAATCAGAGGCTCACAGTTTGAACACTCACTCTTTTCATTCCAAGCCTTCCATTATTAGAATATAATTTAGAAAAAAAACTTAGTTCTTAGCAGGTCTTTAAATGACATTCATACTGCTTGCTTGCCAGGAGCATTCACATATCTTAGATCAATGCCAAGGATTAAAAACATCACTTCATCTGTCAATCTTGAAGGACCAGACAATTTCAAGTTCAGCATCACACAGGGAAAGATTATCCATAAATGGAAAATATTCAAGACTGTTTACAGTCTTCCCATGAGTGGGCGTCCCAGCAAGTTAAGCTAAGGTCCAAGTTAGCCTTAAACAGTTAGCCCTCAGTTGGGGCTGTAGGTGTTTTCCAGTAGAACTCCAGCAGTCCCCATATCAGTCCTGGCAGTCTTTGTTTCAGATGTCATTTTAAAATGAGGATGGATGGATGAATTTTAATTAAAACTAGAACATTTCGGAGAAATTTTGAGGCGTGGCTAATGAAGCAGAACCAGTGGCGAATCACACTCTTCCATCTGGCAATCGAACAATAAAGACATAGATGACAGAGTCTGGTGTGGATGAACCTGACTGGCCTCCAGAGTCCTGACCAAAACCTGATAGAACACCTTTGGGATGAATTAGGGCGGAGACTGAGAACCAGACCTTCTGGGCCAACATCAGTGTGTGACCTCACAAATGTTCTTCTGGAAGGATGGACAGAAATCCCCATAAACACACTCCTAAACCTGGTGGACAGGTGAAAGGTTGTCCACAAGGCTTAGGAGTGTGTCATATCGATTAGGAAAGGGATGAACTAAAGTGCATATGTGAGTCAAGGCAGGTGTCCCAATACATTTGGAAATATAACGGATGTTTTCATGCTGACCACCGTCGGTGAATGTGACATGACAAAGGCTGGTTGACAGTGTCAAACACGTATTTTGATGTACGCGATTATCAGTCACACAGTGTTGCCAGATTTGGTTGAGCAATTTCCGCCCAATCGTGTTACAAAACCCGCCCACTTCAGGAAAAACCCGCCCAATAAGTGTTTTCATACGAAAACAGATTTAAATGCATTTACAGTATTAAACAATTAAGCCTAAATAAAAAGTTGTATTTTATTATAGTGCATGTCACAGAAAATGTGCAAAAATGCACATCGTTTATCCCAGTGCCAGGGCCAAGTTAACACAGCAGCAGTAACATCAACCACGTAAATACCATTTCTTATAGTTTCCCCACTTCGGCATGATAGCCTACTTATTTTTCTAACAGAATAGCTACCACTTTGAGTTTAGAGAGAGAGCGGGCTTCTGCCTCAGACTTCTGCATCGGCGTACTAAGGTTTGTTGAGGAGACGTCACAATATACTAAATTTTGTATTTGTACTGTTTTTAAACCATAAATACAATAGAAACCATAAAATAAAAGTTTGTTGTGCTGTTTTCACAATATTAAAAAGACCGCCAGATGTTGGTAAAAGCAGCCCAAATTGTGTATACCCGCACAATGCATTTTTCCCCCGCCAGCTGTAATCAAAAGTAGCCCAATTGGGCGGAAAACCGCCCAATCTGGCAACACTGCAGTCACATTCTTATAATATATTATATACTGTGCCTGAAGAACATGCAGAAAGGGGCGGAGCTTCAGGGGAGCTGAAGCTCCGCCCCCGCAGTCACATGTTCCGCTCCCCCAGCGTGTGTATGTGTGTGTGTGAGATCAGGAGAGAAACAGACAGCAACCACATAATTCCACTGTCAGTCCAAATCTGGATTTCTGTGTCCCGAACAAACGGCTGTTATTCAAAAGCTGAATACGTTTTTGAAAAAATTCTTGAACCGGAAGCGCCACAAGGCTTTCAGGAACGCACTGATATATTTTATATTTGGTAAATGCCTACCGTTTTTAAATTAGAGCAGTTTAAAAAAGCGAAACTTTTCCTGTCAGACGAGAGAATTCAGAAATCTCCCCATTGGAATAAACAGGAGCCGTTAAGGACCTCCTTGAACTCTAGGTTGATTTGACGGAAAACTAAACGCCATACAGACAGAAAAGTCACATCATCGGAAAGAGGACAAAAATACCTACAGTTTGATGTATAAATAATGTCTGTGGGGATAAAGGTCTGGCTGCAAGAGCAAAATTATCTTTTTAATTTAAGGGCCTCTCACTCTAAGAGCTCGTCAGTTACACTCTGAGGCAGAAACAGGTCTAAAAGGATGGAAAAACTTGATAAAACTTAAACGGCCATAATTCAAAAACAGTAAAATGTTTTTAAAAACGGAGTCATGCGAGAGTAGTCCAATCTTTTGTGAACATTTTAAAGTTTGAATGGTTTCTCTTGGTGAAAGTATGCTGAAGTAGTTAGCTGTGAAAGACCACAAAGTTTTAACAAGATTTGAAGAGCTCCCCATTCATTTCCAATGGGACAAATATTTTAATAAAAGTAAAATATTTTAAAAAGTACAAATATTTGAAACACCAAAAGTGTTCGCTTCGCATTGGCCACGCCTAATAACGATAATAAACATAAGAAATAGTAATAGGCCACACCTAATGAACAAAATGAATGTTTAGCTAAGCTAGGCTAATAAAGGTAGCTTGTGGGAACAGAGGCCTGCTAGGCATGTTTAAACCAGGTTTGTTTGTTCTGACCATTTTCCAATTTTTATTTTTCCAGAAAGTGGATTCCCAGACGTGTTTTCATCATAAACAACTCAGGGGCATTGTGTAATTAATAATATCTAACTTCTGGATTTGAATTCTGTTTTATGATATGAAAAACTGCACTCGTTATCAAATAAGAGCGGTATTATTGTACAGCTGCATGATTCTGAAAATGTCAAATCTGTAGAGCATAGAAGTTTCTCAGACACATTTTCTCAGATGCTGTGTTGTTTTTTCGGTTCTGGGTGAAGAGTGAAATCGAACAGAGATGTTCAAATGAAATTCTACTTCTTTGTCACGAGTGGTCGGCTGGTTTTGGCAGGACAGAAAAACACTATTTGTAGAGAGGCTGGACATGGTTTCCATAGAAACAGACCTGGTGCGCAAAAGGTCACTGTCATAGGTTTTTCTTAGAAGAAAGGGAGAAAAGATTATAGGAGATGACAAGAACAAAACATCATTACTGTCCATTTTTACTCTCCTGTATGTCACTACCACCAATATTCAAATCAACGTTAAAAAAATACAGGATTTAAATAGCGCAATTACACTGCTGCGAATGGTGAGAGCCCCCACTCTGTATGATTATTATTTCTTTTTCTTCTCTTTTGAAGTGGGGGATTGAAAAGGAAGAGTGGCGGACAGCCTATGCAACGCTGAGCTTTGTGTAGCAATGCAGATACGTCGCCCGCCGGCCCCCTCAATCACCGGCGGCCCCCCCCAAGTCATTTTAATTAAGTCAGTCTCTCTGGCATGGCAGGCCCAGATAATTGGAGAGGGTTTTTGGATGCCATTTCCTCTAAATGAAGCCTGTTTCTTCCCATTCTCTCACTTTTTCTCCACCTCCCCCTCCCCTCATCTCCTGGCACAGTTACCTATCTTCCCCTGTCTTCCCTTTTTCTCTTTTTTCATCTTACATTCAAATGTGAAATATGGATTAACCTCTCCCGTGTGAGTCAGGGGACGAATTCCTGTGAATTGCAAATTTTGGCCGACGCTGCAATTTATTTAAAAAGGCAAATCAGGCGAAGCAATTTACTGGAAATAAGGAGCTTCTTTGAACTCTCCTCCTTTGAAAAAGTTTGTTTTTTTTCAGCGCACAGTGAGCAGAGAATCTGAAATGTCCATTTTGTGCTTCAATGAAACTGGAATATTCTAAAAAAACAATATGGGCTTTGATTTGCATTTTTATTTCTGTGAATGGGTGCGTTTACATGGGAAGTTTAATTCCTCTTTAATTCAGAATTAAAGTTAAAGCCGGATAAAAGTTACCATGTAAACACCTAATTCCATATGAAAATGTCAATTCCGAATTAAACTTAATTCCGAAGTAAGTGGCTGGTTTATTCCCATTTTAATTCCGCATTAAATAATTCCGCGGTCATGTTTACACTCATTCCTGTTTAAACTAATTCCCGTCTTTCTGCGCATGCTAGTTCTCTTGCCCGTCTGTCGCCATGACGCTAATATTCCGCGCTGGGCTTGTTTTCAAAACGGCAGCACGCAGTAAACGGTGTTCAAGAGCAGAGACGATTTATTTAATAAATAGCTAGGAAGAACTGGAAATAATTAAAAGAACAGATGGCAGGAAACATAAAAATTGTGAGCTTTTCAAAGCGGCCAGGTTAAATGAAGGAGGTTTCACAGATAGAGACGCCACCCAGGTCAAAAATAAGTGGAATGTTGTTGCTAACCGAGTTAGCTAAGTTTGTTTTCTTCCGGTAGATGTAAAGACGCCCCCCCCCCCCATCCAATCAGAACCCTTCCCAACCCCCAGACCTAAAGAATTGGATAAAGCCGAACAAACGTGTTTTCCATGTAAACCTTAATTCGGAATTACTATTTCCATGTAAACTCGAAGGAAAATAGTTTAATTCGGAATTATTTAATTCCTAATTATTAATTCCGAATTAAAAAACATCATGTAACCGCAGCCAATGAGGTGCCAGGAAATGTTTTGAAAAGCTTAAAATATAGAATAAACCTCACAGAAAGCTATTTGGTTAAACACAACTTCTTAATACCATGTTACTTGGTCGGGGTAGAAAAAGATGATTTTCTCATCTGTTAACTTTGTGCATCAAGTCAAACTAATTTGATATGTTTCTGTGAGATCAGCCAACATGGTTGCCAGGACGATGACCAGTGAGGACTCCACATTTGAAATGAAAGCTAAACTAAATGCAACATAATGCCCTAAAAGAGAGGGAACCTTTCCACAAGAATCAAAGACAAAGAACATGTTCAAAGTTGTGGATTACCACTCATGGATAGTAGGGGATGATTGAAGGTGTACAGAAAAAAAAATAAATAATGAAGAATATGGTAAGTTGTGTGTTGTCTAATTTTGACAGCGTCCCTCCCTTGTTTGCGCCTCCTAACCCCAGAAGAGGTGCTTCCTTGCTTCCTTGCTTCCTTGACTGAGACTAGGGACCCGTATGTTTACCTCACGGCTTGAGGATTTCATCGTCTACTGAAAGGAAGTTCCTACAGAACTAGTTCCAGTGCCAACAGGGTGGCTGTGGCTCAGTTGGTAGAGCGGGTCGTCCACTCACTGGAAGGTTGGCGGTTCGATCCCGGCTCCAACCGTCCACATGTCAAGACACTGAACCCTAACTTGTAGGGGTGTAACGGTACATGTATTTGTATTGAACCGTTTCGGTACGTTGTGGTCGGTTCGGGACGGAGGCGTACCGAACGAGTTTCCACACGGACATATTAAGTAGAGGACCGCATGTTGTGGAGCACAACAAACAGCAATTGTAGCGGACATCGTGGCTAATGCTAATGCCGCTAACATTGGCAATAAGCCTCCCGCGACATAGTGTTAAATGTGGTGGGAAGCTGTGTTTGTACTTGGTCGTCTTTCTCTTTTTGTAGCGATGTTCACGCTGGGGTGGTGCCGTTTCAAATGAGTTAACAGGTTAGACGTGTTGCCAGAAACAAACCCGATCTCGGATGAACAATGTCGGAAACCACTTTGGTTTTATCAACTTCTCTTAGACGGGAGACCTTAAACAGCCTCTCCCTGGTGAGTCAGGTCGGGCTAAAGCAATAACAAATACCGTTGGTGTTATATAGCTGCAGATTTAAGACCCTAATCACCCTAAACGCTGGCTTTAAACACATGATAAAAGTAATTGAGCCCCGATATCAATTACCTTCTCGTCCACATTTTAGCCAGAAAATCATACCGGGACTTTATGAAAAAATACAATGATTTGTTTTTAAAGAAACAGTCTGAGCCTTATTCATGTTATTTAATCTGAGCAACAACTTGAAAATGTTCAGTGTTGCAACTGTTCAATTTTGCACATCAGATGGATATTTTCTTTAAGAAAAGTCTAAGCCAATGTTATTTTTATTTAGTTTTTCAAAATATCTACATTTCAGAATATTGTATTTATATTTTTGAGCAAAATTCTAGCTTTGTATAGGCTAATGTTCCTATTGTTAAAAATCACAAAAGTGTGTAATAAACAACTAGCACATTTATATTTTGCATTTTGTTTTCTTACTGTACCGAAAATGAACCGAACCGTGACCTCAAAACCGAGGTACGTACCGAACCGAGAGTTTTGTGTACCGTTACACCCCTACTGACTTGCCTCCAGTGGCCTGGCAGCGCCTAGCATGGCTTCGGGGGCACCATGATGGTGTCTGGAAAGCGCTATATAAGTGCAGTCCATTTATAAGATATATCCTAAGTTTTGCACATTGTATTCAATTAGTTTTTTTTTTTTTTTTTCTGTGACAGCAGGTTGAAGAACGTCAATGTTGTCTGAGTATCAATGTTCCCAAATGACATCCATATGTCAGGAGTTGTTCTTCCATCTAAAACAAGCCAGTCTTTGTTTATTGTTAGCGTACTAACGCTCAAAAACTTTCAGGCGGGAGTTTTATTGTATACTGAGTGTACAACACGTGAAATGTGTTATGGCGTGATTGTTTGCACCAAAAGAAGGAGATCCACATGTAGTTAATAATCCATTCAGTGCTCCATGTCAGCTGTGTAAGAGTAATTGGGGTGTGTGTGTGTCTTAAGTGTGTGTGTGTGTGTGTGTGTCTTAGGTGTGTGTGTGTGTGTGTGTGTGTGTGTGTGTGTGTGTGGGGGGGGTCCCTCTATCAATCAGGAAGGCCGGGGTGCTGCTGCTGATAGGGGGCTACACTGGGCCACCCATCCAGCTCTAGTTAAACACAGATCCAATGTCCTTAGTGTTTTAATGTTCTCCAGATGTCCTTTCAGCCAAGAAGGAAAGAGGGGGAGGTGGGAGAGGAGGAGGGGGGGGGGGGGGGGTCACAATTGTTGTACCTCAAAGTGGACCTAGATGTGCCTTATGGTCTGTGGTTCTGGTTCTAATATCTTCTCCTCGGGGGGATTGTTGTTCGTGCACCTGCAGCTTAGAGTTACTCCCACATTTAAAACAAGACAAACTGCTTTTCTCTTTGTGTATTATTTAAACTTCTTGTGATTTTGTCTCTTTCATATCATTAGATTAAATAAAGCTGTCCAGTTGCCAAGTGGGAGGAGCCAGTTATAGAATTAATTGAAATATTTATTTGATTATAGATTGGATCCTGCATTATAACAACCCTTAATACGTATGTTGTGATCACTTATTTTAATGATTTCAACTTTGTTTCCATTTGTTAGAGACAATGTTTTGGTGGTCTTTAAGGTCACCCTTGGGCTCTTTCCATGGAGACCAGTTGGAGACTGCCAGATGGTAAATGGGAATGGTGGGAATTTCAAAACACTTTGTTCCAGAGCAGCTGAATCCTGTCAAAGTGCTTTGTGAATTTAAAAAGCAATCTAATTTATGCTTCATGTTGTGTTTTCAGTTATATTCAAGGCATTAGGACAACGTAAATGGCTAAAATAACAGTGACTTGATGTCCCTTTATAAAATGCCAGTGTCTTCCTTGTAACTTTTCTTCCTTTCTGTAATTTTTTTTGGGGGGGAAAAAAAAAAAAAAAAAAAATATATATATATATATATATATATATATATATATATATATATATATATATATATATATATTAGGGCTAAGCAACGATTAAAATTTTTAATCGCAATTAATCGCATTATTTCCCTGATTAATCACGATTAATCGCATTGTATACACAAAATCAAATAATGAATTCAAAAGTAGTGTAAAAGGCACTTTTACTTAAATGTTCTGCTGCCATATGAACTAAAGTGTCATAACATTTGTTGTTCAAACACTTTTAACATCAGCACTTGTCAGTAACACATATTTAGTGTAAATCTCATCTTAAAAAATGTAAAATAAAATAAAGCTTATTGCCACTGCCAGGGCATTAATGTCATCCTGTTTTTATAAAAAAAAAAAATAAAAGTCTGCAAACAAAATAGAACGAAATGATTGTGTCTCAGCACAATCAGAACATTAAAACATTAATTTCTGAGGTAACAGCAGAAACTTTTAACGGGGAGTTCAACTTGTCAGTTGTTACAAATAACCTTGTTTCTGTTGAATCCTCCGTCTGGAGAACTTTAAAATGAAAATGTCCATGTTAAAGTTCTGTAACTTTATCAATCCGTGTATCATTCATTCTTTACATTTTCAATTGTCAATACAAAAATTAAAAAAATTAAAAAGTGACATTTTATCACGTTTTTCATTTTTTAATCGAACACGAAAAAATGAAAAAAATGCCCGATTATTATTATTTTTTTTATATATTTCAATTTTAGACTTGGATCAAAAATACTAAATTAAAAAACGGGCCACAGAACTGAATTAGTTTTATAATGGAGGACTGGACTTTCTGTTGTCATTACACATCTGAGCCACTAGATGGAGCTGCACTGCAGTAACCAGCTAGAGAACAGCAGGACAGTGAACACATGGAGCAGATCTGATGGAACATGGACGAATGACCACAAACGTTTGGTTGCAGTCCAGAAATTTTTTTTAGAGAGAATTGTTAATATTTCTACCTGAGTTGTTACCTGAACTGTAAAGTTCACAGATTTTTATTGTTCTTCATGTCTGTTTTAGCTTTTCCATGTTTACCTGTGAATTGTCTTCTGGTTCCGCAGCAGCCAGTAGCAGACTTTTCAAAACAAAAGCATGTGAGTGACATGTGTTAACGCGCGATAAAATAAATGTCAGCGTTAAAATGTTGAAATTGTTGAAATGAGTTCAGGTGGGCGTGTTTGACTTTTAGTTCCTGGTCTGCTTGTTCTGCCTGCTTGCTCAGTTTTGGATTAACTGGGATTGTCAGCTCTGGTCAATATGGCGTTACTTGAGCCTCAAAAATATGAAAGTATTCAAGATCTATGGGTGACATCACAGAGGGTTTGTCCAGTTCTTCTTATACAGTCCATGGGTTTAACTTTACTCTAACCCTACTATGAGTAGGGATGGGAATTGATAAGATTTTTCCGATTCCATTTCCATTATCGATACTGTTTATTGATTCAATTCTTTATCGATTCTCTTATCGATTCTAATTTGGGGAAAAAGGAGAACAAACAGTTTTATTAGCATCAATTTTTTTTACTTAGAAGTCATGACCTTACAAACTTAACAGCGAGGTCAAAAGAGGCCCAAAGATAACGTGTTAACTGTTGTAATATGTAAATGTGCAAATACACAAGAATGTGTAACATTTTACTAACAGATTTTTTCTAATAGAAATTTAAAAATCTCCCTTTTAAAAGAATATATGAGCTCATTAAGCATTAAGATAAATACTATCAAACACAACGGAACAGAGCATAGTACAAATCTGCAAATACTATGAAGAATTAACAATTTAGCAGTAAAATAATCATGTCTTCCAGCCTCTGAACCAGCCAGACTCTCTCTCTCATCACGGTCATCTTCTAAATGTAATGCAGAAGGAATTCGTTTAATAGCATAGCGCTAATGTTATAGCGTGTTTTACAAAGAAGCACATAGGCAGCGGGATAGCTACTAACCAGAGTTACCAGAGGTGATCTTAGCTTGGCTACTGCTGCTGGGTTGAGATCCATCAGTCCGAAGCGTCAAAAACACGACACTCGTTAGCATGTTGTGTGTTCAAATGTTTCTGCGTGTTAGCCGTGTTCCCTCCCGACGCTGTTATCTCCACTTTACAATGACTGCTAGTTGCCTTGTTGCCATCTTTCTTTGGTGAAGTGAAGCCAAACTTTGGAGCGTTTGAACCTGGTGGGCGCCATTGTTGTTTACAACTGCAATGCTAACGTGCTAAACCGACGTAGCTTAATCACGTAAGTGCTTTCTGGAATTGACTGTGCGTAACTTGCGTAAATTACGTGAGATTCGTGCTGGTTGGAATCGATAAGAGAATCGCTGGATAAACTGACAAACGATTCCATGGAATTGAAACACACGGAACCGGTTCTCTACAGGAACCGGCTATTGGCTATTTTGCTAATCTAGGACCCAACTGACTGCCATGCTAGCTCATTTTGCTCATTTGACCAGTTGTGGATCAACCAGGGTCGGGCAGATTCAGCTCTTATGGGTGACTCTAGTGTTCATGGGTGAAACCACTTTATACATTCCATGTTACACACACACATATACACACATAATTATCATATACCACAAAATCTGGAAAGTGCATATCGATTTAAAGGATCACCTGCAGACACAAAGTTAGAAGATAACTTTGAGAACTTTCTTGCAGCTGAAACATATGAGGTCAGTTTGACCACACTTGGAGAATCAAGTCTTATTTTCAAATGTCATACTGAGCGGCAACAACGGGTGTCTCTTCTGTCACCGTAGCAACTGCATCATCAAATGTTTAAAACAAGCATGGAGGAAGATGAAAGCTGCAGTCGCGTACAGCTGGAGGAGCGGGGATTGAAATATTGAAATGGGGGAAAAAAACATTTGCACCTTAAGGACCTGTTTTTGTCTTATAATATATATTATATATTATATTATAATTTTTTCCCTCATATTTTTAATCTACTGTAGAGAGAAGCTGAAAGGGAAATGACAGTTTTACATGGACTGTCCCTTTAATGCTAATGCTAATGCTAATGCTAATGTGAACCCTGGTTGGTTCAGGATTCAGAACTGGACACATAGTTTTCAACGGATAAAATGGATAAAAATAATTGCTGTTTGTGGTGGTGTAGTATATGGGCAGTGGTAATCATTTTGACAAATAATTTATTTTTAGTTTTAAAAAAAAAACTAAGAATTAACTATTTAGTTTATTTTTTGAAATGGTAAACTCTTGTTCCAAATTTTGAATATGAACTATGAACTGAACTAGTTCATTTTAATTTCTGTGAACTATGAACTGAACTAGTTCATTTTAATTTCTGTGAACTCTGAACTGAACTAGTTATTTTAATTTCTGTGAACTATGAACTGAACTAGTTATTTTAGTTTCTGTGAACTATGAACTGAACTAGTTATTTTAATTTCTGTGAACTATGAACTGAACTAGTTCATTTTAGTTTGTGAACTATGAACTGAACTAGTTCATTTTAATTTCTGTGAACTCTGAACTGAACTAGTTATTTTAGTTTCTGTGAACTATGAACTGAACTAGTTATTTTAATTTCTGTGAACTCTGAACTGAACTAGTTCATTTTAATTTCTGTGAACTATGAACTGAACTAGTTATTTTAGTTTCTGTGAACTCTGAACTGAACTAGTTATTTTAATTTCTGTGAACTCTGAGCTGAACTAGTTATTTTAGTTTCTGTGAACTATGAACTGAACTAGTTATTTTAGTTTCTGTGAACTCTGAACTGAACTAGTTATTTTAGTTTCTGTGAACTCTGAACTGAACTAGTTATTTTAGTTTCTGTGAACTATGAACTGAACTAGTTCATTTTAATTTCTGTGAACTATGAACTGAACTAGTTATTTTAATTTCTGTGAACTCTGAACTGAACTAGTTCATTTTAGTTTCTGTGAACTATGAACTGAACTAGTTCATTTTAATTTCTGTGAACTCTGAACTGAACTAGTTATTTTATTTTCTGTGAACTATGAACTGAACTAGTTATTTTAGTTTCTGTGAACTCTGAACTGAACTAGTTATTTTAGTTTCTGTGAACTATGAACTGAACTAGTTCATTTTAGTTTATGTGAACTATGAACTGAACTAGTTATTTTAATTTCTGTGAACTATGAACTGAACTAGTTATTTTAATTTCTGTGAACTCTGAACTGAACTAGTTATTTTAGTTTCTGTGAACTCTGAACTGAACTAGTCATTTTAGTTTCTGTGAACTCTGAACTGAACTAGTTATTTTAGTTTCTGTGAACTCTGAACTGAACTAGTCATTTTAGTTTCTGTGAACTATGAACTGAACTAGTTCATTTTAGTTTATGTGAACTCTGAACTGAACTAGTCATTTTAGTTTATGTGAACTATGAACTGAACTAGTTATTTTAATTTCTGTGAACTCTGAACTGAACTAGTTATTTTAGTTTCTGTGAACTCTGAACTGAACTAGTCATTTTAGTTTCTGTGAACTCTGAACTGAACTAGTCATTTTAGTTTCTGTGAACTATGAACTGAACTAGTTCATTTTAGTTTATGTGAACTATGAACTGAACTAGTTATTTTAATTTCTGTGAACTATGAACTGAACTAGTTATTTTAGTTTCTGTGAACTATGAACTGAACTAGTTCATTTTAGTTTATGTGAACTATGAACTGAACTAGTTATTTTAATTTCTGTGAACTATGAACTGAAATAGTTCATTTTAGTTTATGTGAACTATGAACTGAACTAGTTATTTTAATTTCTGTGAACTATGAACTGAACTAGTTATTTTAATTTCTGTGAACTATGAACTGAAATAGTTCATTTTAGTTTCTGTGAACTCTGAACTGAACTAGTTATTTTAATTTCTGTGAACTATGAACTGAACTAGTTCATTTTAGTTTCTGTGAGCTATGAACTGAACTAGTTCATTTTAATTTCTGTGAACTATGACCTGAACTAGTTCATTTTAGTTTCTGTGAACTCTGAACTGAACTAGTTCATTTTAGTTTCTGTGAACTCTGAACTGAACTAGTTCATTTTAATTTCTGTGAACTATGAACTGAACTAGTTCATTTTAATTTCTGTGAACTATGAACTGAACTAGTTCATTTTAGTTTCTGTGAACTATGAACTGAACTAGTTATTTTAGTTTCTGTGAACTATGAACTGAACTAGTTAATTTTAGTTTCTGTGAACTATGAACTGAACTAGTTATTTTTAATTTCTGTGAACTCTGAACTGAACTAGTTATTTTAGTTTCTGTGAACTATGAACTGAACTAGTTAATTTTAATTTCTGTGAACTATGAACTGAACTAGTTATTTTAATTTCTGTGAACTCTGAACTGAACTAGTTCATTTTAATTTCTGTGAACTCTGAACTGAACTAGTTATTTTAGTTTCTGTGAACTATGAACTGAACTAGTTAATTTTAATTTCTGTGAACTATGAACTGAACTAGTTATTTTAATTTCTGTGAACTCTGAACTGAACTAGTTATTTTAATTTCTGTGAACTCTGAACTGAACTAGTTATTTTAATTTCTGTGAACTATGAACTGAACTAGTTCATTTTAATTTCTGTGAACTCTGAACTGAACTAGTTCATTTTAGTTTCTGTGAACTATGACCTTAACTAGTTGGTGTAGAAGGTAAACGTGCCCAACGCTGGCCAGGCGTCATCCATGCTTCTCCCCGCTGTGTTTCAGAGGATATTTAATATGTCTTTGTTTGGGGTTTCCAAGAATCCAGCTCAGCTGCCGACTCTCTTCACCCCCTGATTCGAAGACAAACAGTCTGTCTCGCCAAAAGCAGCAAACACTCACTAGCGTTGGCCTCATCATTTGCTCCTCACATTTCAGATGAGTCCTGATTCACTTCATTCTCATTTTCTTCCCGTTTTAAACTGAAATCTTCAGTTTTGGTCTGCATGTCTGGAGCTCATCTGCTAAAGCGTTCTGAGCACATACAGTTTACTGAGTTCATCTGAAGATTGTTTTGCCATTTTTTTACATATTAAAAAAAGGCAGTGCTTCATAAATTACATTTTACTCATGTAAACAGGATGTTAATCATCAACTTCAGTTTTATCAGAATATTTGTGCATTGAAGAGGAAAGCTCGACTGATGATGCAGTTAGAATATTTAGCTCGTGGTTTGACTCCTGGTGACTTTTATGGTTCCGATTGAAAACTTAGAGACTGTAAAAAGATATAAATGACAAAAAAAATGGTATTGCAGTTGTGTATGTTCAGTTTGCTCATCGCTCCTGACTTTAAAATACTGAAAACTTGAACTAATCATTGCAATATGTAAAAAAAAGAAAAATGTTGAGCACTGACTGCAGTGTTAATTTTAACAGCAAATTTTGATTCATTTATCAAAAAGTTTTAAAAAGACTGTAGAACTGTAGACTCAATGCCAGCCGGTGTTGCTGAAAATGCCGACTACATTTAGATGGTAGTCCAGCTGATTTAGATGTATTCCCTTGAATAAATGTAAGTAAGCCCTGTTTTAACTATATGGTTTTTGTGCGAAAACATAATAAATATCAACTGATCATAGAGGGTCTAAATATCAGAAAAAATTAGTTATACAACTTCCGATGAACAAAAACCTATTACTTTTGTCATTTATTTATTTAACAAAAGAGAAGCCAAAAAGAAAAATATAATGTGGGAAAATGCTAAATAACCCCATGATTTAACAGCTTGTAGCACCAATAACTTAAAGTAGTCATTTCCTGCATGACATTGTCAACATGGATTTCATTATTTAAAGTAGAGATGTTCTGAAACCATTATTTTCCTCCCGATACTGATTCCGATTCTTGAGCTGTGGGTATCGGCCTATACCAACTACCAATCCAAGTATGATTGGTATGAAATCCTGCCTTTCTTCAGTCCCTGACATGTTTCTGATTCACTTTAAACTCTATCCATTAAACTCAGTTTAAATTCTGCAGTACAGCTTTTTCATTTTGGTGACATATTTGTTTTCTCTCAGTCTCTGTGGTTTACTCTTTTAATTTTTCGGTAGCAGTGCTCAGTTGTCGCGAGTGTAGATGATGCCCTGTTGTTTGTTAAATTTTTAATTTATAAGTCGCTTCGAAATATAAGTCAGAGGACGACCCAAGCTACTAAAAAAAAAAACAAAGCGCGACTTATAGTCTGGAAAGAACGGTAACTAGCGGTTACTGAGTTGAGGTGGGTCTCTTCCATCAGATTGGCAGGAAATTCCTTCAACCTATTTGCCTGTTTTTTTTTTGTTTTTTTTTTTTGTTGGGGGGGGGGGGGGTTGGGCTGAGTCCGTTTCTGCCAACGTAGAACCCCTCCCCTCTAAACTAGTCCTCAGAAGTGACCTCACTAGGAATGTCCAGGTCTTTTTATAGAATCTGTGGATGTAGCGTACAAGCAGCGCTGAATTTCTGGTGTCACGGTATTTTTCTAGATTTGCTGTTGTGAACAGGAATATGCTTGTGTGGCGTGAATTCAAGAAACTGAACCAACTGGGCTGGGGCGCCGAAAAGGGGGGGTAAAGGATACGGATTATAGGGGCCCATGATTGAGGGGGGCCCAGAGAGGCCCCTAATGATGATCAAAAATAGCATCAACAAATTTCGCTGCTGTGTTGAGGGGCCCGGTAAAGATTCTTTTCATGGGGCCCAAAATCCCTAGCAGCGCCCCTGCAACTGGGTTCTGTTCCGGGCGCTGTTCTGGAGCTAATGGTGCGAAAGAAAAATAAGAATATTGACAACCCTGAACATCTTCTTCTTCATCACACACAAAGAAGTTCAAGTTGTAGAACACAGCTACTAAAATAAAGCTATTAAGATTGGTTTGAAAACAGAAATGAACCTGTGTGACCAGACTTACGTCTTTGTCTTATTTACCTCAACCGCTAAAAGGGCCGTATGTTTCTACCCCAAACCGTTGCATATCACTTTTAACTCAAATCTTTTTTCTTTCATAGTTATCAACATTTTGCATGAAGGGATATGCTCGGTAGGAAGTGTTAAAGCAAACAACCTGCCCTGCCGTCTGCATCAGTCACTCGTCTGTCAGGGAACTACAGTTACACTCTTTCCTTTAAGGGCGTTTTCATTTGAAAAAAAGAGGAACTTTGCAGATGAGTCGGAAGATAAACTAAACAAAGTATGAGCCTTAAAAACCTGCCAGCGGGGAACAGGACGAGTGAGAAACTGGTGGAGGAGGAGGGGAAAAGATGGAAAGAAAAGCAAAGCAAATCCTCCAGAAAAGATTCAGAGAGGAAGCTCATGTAGATTACATTTCCAAGCTTTGCTATTCCCATTTTGACTGGAATCTTTCTACTTTCAGTGTTCTGATGGTTTTTGGCTTCGCAGGGAAACGTTCCTCCTGCATGTATTTGTAGCAAACACCATCTTTCAGCGTCTGTTATTTTTAGAGTCGACCGAATGCAACTGAATGAATCACAAGGTCTGTGTAGGTTTACTTATTTCAAGTTAAAATTTACACCAAAACAGTGGCAAGAAAAAGTATTTGAATCCCTTGGAATTAACTGGTTTTCTGCATACGTTTGTAATAAAATGTGAATTTATCTTTATCCAAGTCCCAACAGACAAGCATAATGTCTGTAAGCTGATAACACACAACTATTATAACTGCAGGCATCTAATTTTTGTGTCTTTATTGAACTCACCCATAAATTGTAAATTATTTTAACTATTCCAGAACATTCTGTTTCTTTTACTAGCTAATAGTTAGTAGCTTTACATAGCAATGCACGGATAGTATCCATGGTAGACCTAAAGCATGAAAAAATCAAGAGATCAACAGTTAACACTATAACCACCTGGGTCCTGAAGGCAAAACTCAGGGCAGCTAAAGATCAGGTCATTCTTCATGACACATTAATGCATAACTTCATTCCAGTGGGTTCATAAACTCTTCTTTGTCGCTCTTTTTTCCATAAAGTACACACAGGGGAACAAAAAAACATCCTATCAGTTGTCTTCTGTTCTTCGAATTAAGTGTTAGATTTCAGCAAGGGCGTAACCACGCATTCTTTGGGGGGGTCGTGTCCCCCCCAATACTGGGAAAATACCAATCTGTCCCCCCCAATATTATGTGTAATATGTTAAATATTTCCTCCTTTTATGAAATCTGGCTCAACAGTCCGTCTCTTGTTATTTCCGAATATTTACCGATCAATTTATTTCCATTTATAAGGAAAACTAAAGTGTGTGACCCCCCCCCCTCCCAGTTGTACACTTGGTTGCGCCCATTTAACGTCTCTCGGTTTGAAGCGGCTCCGACAGAGGAAACAATAGAGATTTAAATGTGAAAGAAAGGAGGGAGCAATTTCTTTACCCAAAAAGCAGAAAAAACAGGACATACGAAGTTTTTTCAGACAGTAAGCAACTAGATAGCTAAAGAGGAGTGATGTTGTCATACTGAGAAATGTCTGTTTTAGCTTTTCCAAATGTTTACTTGCCAATTCTTTTGGCTCCGCAGCAGCCAGTAACAGACTTTTCAAAATAAAAGCACATAAGCAATATGTGTTAACGCGTGATAAAATAAATGTCGGCGTTAATAAATAAATGCGTTAACACGATAATAACGCGTTAACTTGCCCAGCCCCAGTTCATACAGAACTATCTTGTAAGTCAGATATCCTATCTTTAAAATATTTCATTGACCATTGAAGGCTAACTAACTAGGCTAGCTAATCATCTCTATGATGCTGTTTCTTCTGCCATTAGCTGCCATTTTTTTTTTTGTTATTTTACACGGTTATACTGGTAATTTGATCTATTCATCTTTACAATATCTGTTATTTTATCCAGGATCAGTTGTAAAGTATTTTAACTGTTCCAGAACATTCTGTTTCTTTTGCTGTATATATATTTATATATATATTTGTGCTACACCCAAAATGTGAAAAAAGTCATACTCCCTGGTGAAGATCACACAATTCAATATAATTTACACTGTTATTACTGCTTGGGTCTTAATGAAGGCAAAGTTCATGGGTGTCAGAAAAAGGCTTTTAAAGTCTGCATGCATGAGCAAACGTATCTATAAATTTATAGAAGATTTTCTAACGCCATTTTAAAAGTAGAAAGCAGCAAAATCAAACTGGAATCTGGAATATCCAAACAAACATTTGCATAAGTACAAAGAAGCAAGAATTGCAGATTGGAGGGCTGATGCCATTGTCTGCAATTAGAAAAAAAGCTGTGAATGCTGCAAACTGTCGATCCCGAGGGAAATTAAGGCTCTGAGGCTTTTGTTCATTAAGAAGTTCAGCATGAAAGAATAAGATCAAAAGGTTAGAGATTTAAATTCAAACTTAAAATGTCATGGGAAATTGATAAGGACAAATACCTCAATGTTTTTCACTGACGGAAGGTTCATGTTAACAATTAGTGTCTGATGCAGGTCACAGATATTATACATAACAACAAATAAAAAAAGCTGATCTTGCTTTAGTGAAGCTACTGAACGCTGAAGCTTCAGCGCTGTGACGAGTTAATCTCACTAATACAAACCGTTTGGTCTGTCTTCAACTCAGTCACTGTAAAACTGAAATTAAAAAACACAGTGTGCTTAAAACTATTTTAAATTTCTTGTGTTTTTATTGTACTCAGCCATTAGACGTTCAGGACAAAGTAAATGAATCCACAGACTAATTACTTTGACAAAAACCAATTGTAGTCACCAGTTTACACACTTGGGGTCCAATTAAGGAAATGAGTTTATAGGTGTGTTTAAAGTGGTTTAATGTCAAGTAATATTTTCACGGACCGGTCTGTAAAAATGTGCTGCAGATAAATACAACAAAATAAAATGATAGGGCCGGCATAAAAACTGTGGTATTTTCTATATATTATAATAAACGTAAGTCAGTTTCCCCTACTGTGGAAGTGGTTCTTTTCTCTAAATTGAATAAAACATTTTTTGAATAATACTTTGCATTATTAGTGTTTGTTCAGTCACCTCCAGAGTGGTGGAAAAAGTAAGGGGATCACTTTACCCCACGCTGGCTCGCTTTACCCCCTTGATATCTGGGCTTTGTCTCAGTTTACCCCATAGCTGGGATAAAATAAGATGCCTTGACAAAATGAGTCCAAAGGAACAATCCAGAATCCAGAATCCCCAGTGAGCTAAAGAGAAATCCACGAGTAACAGCTAAACAGCTAACACACTTCACTGAAACTGGCAAACATCTTGGTCTAGTCTGTATACCATTTTATGGACTTGAAGTTTTATTATAAGTATACAACAAATATTCAAAGTTTTGTTAGGGGTGGACATCACGAGGGAGAAAGCTGCTGATTAACAAAAATAAATTAACTGCTGTGTGCATAAGTTTAGCAAAGTTCATCTTGTCGGTTACTACTGTGGCTACTGCGACAAATCGTTCCCTGCCTTTTGAAAATGACTGGGCTCCACCGGGGGGAGTAGCAGTCACCTGTTTGAATGTTTTATTTCAGAAAAGATACAAGATTCTGTGGATCCATCATCAGCATCAGAATCAGAATCAGAATCAGCTTTAGTGGCCAAGTTTGTGCACACAAACAAGGAATATGACTCCGGTTTCTAAGCTCTCTTTGTACAGTATGAAAAAATAAAGTTATGTAAAGATTTAGATAGAAAAAAGATAAGAGAATTAGAATAAAAATAAAAATATAACAAATTACTAGAACAATATATACAAGCCAACATATAAATAAGTAAATAAATATTATATATTATACAATCATTGCGGTATTTGCAACGAGGCAAGACCTATCAATTTCCAGTTTGCGCTGGAGATACAGAATCATGTTTTTATAATTACACTCAAAAGACAAAACCCATATCCGTCCACCATGCCTTGACATTTTTGCCATGATCATTGCCAAAGTCAGCCGTCTCCAACCGAGCTGAAACATCCTTCTTGGGATTTCAAGTCCATGCCTTTTCTATCATGTTAGTGAGAATGAGCCCAATCGACGAGAGTGGATGAATAAATGATAGCAGAATGAATTGTGAGCGCGGAGCAAAGCGTTGCGAGGTTATCTGGGTTGAGGGAGGACTGGTGGCTCGGGTTAATGAGGTGGTCTGGGAGCGTGGACTGGGTTCTTACTGCAGTATGGATGGAGTTTGCTTTTGCCTCGGGGAGATTTGTCCTCCTAAGACCGGTGGTTAGATTCCTTGCCTCCGGCTGTATATGCAGTGTGTGTGTGTGTGTGTGTGTGTGTGTGTGTGTGTGTGAGAGTACAGATGTTCATGTGCTTGTACTTTAGGCAGTTGAGCATGATGTAGCCCTCAGAATTACACTGGTTTCAGTTGAAAAATACATCAGTGTTTAGACGTTAGTGCATCATCATATATGCTTGTGTTGTTGTTTATGTATGTCCATTCTCTGATCTCTCTTTCTGGTTTTCGACATTGAGTCCAACCACCAAGTGTGTACCCAGAATCCCTCCTCACCGGTACAAGTCTCGTTACTATTCCACTCTTCCCACCATCGTTTTACCCAGCAGCATCAAGGCCTCTCCTCCCGCTGTTTGCATTGTAAATCAGGCCTGACAATAAGGCGATGATTAGATCTTCCTCATATTCAGAAGCACCTGATTTATTTATTCAGCTTCCTCTCTCGCAGGCCGTCAAGATGCATAATATCTCACCAAGGTGACAAACCCACTTCCAAATGTTATTCATTGCCTTTGCAGGTCAACCTAATAACCACAAACCCAGTCGAGACAGATTAAATGAGACGGCAGGATGTTGAGCGGGCTTTCTTGGATGTAGGCGTGATATTGGATGAGTTGTAAGAATCATTCAAAGTGCATTCTGGGACATTTGGGAATAATGTTTGAATCTAACCTTGAGCGTAAAACTTTTGCACGGATAGTTTTTTCATCTAAAAAACAGATCCAATTGATCACTTGTTAAACCAGACAAGCTATAACACTGTTGTTGTTTAAGAAATTGTCATCTTGAGGTTTGTGCTAGTTTTTTCTACTAATTGCAGGCTGTTTCATTATTCTTTGGAGCTTTTGATGAAAGCAAAAGTAGGCTACTATGAGTCTTTTCAAAACATCATAGAGATTTTTGAATTCTTGGTTAATGCAGAGAATACCAAGTTGATAAATTAATTTATTCATATAGTTCATGATTTGCTATTAGGTTTATATCTGGATTAAGTGTTTTCATGAGAGTCAAATTTAATAATCCACAGGGTTCAGATGGGCTTTCACTGCTTTTTTCACTTTCCCCGTGCTGCCAACATAGACGCAAGTATGTTTTTTTGTGAAACTGGAGAAAACTGGAAAAAAAAACCCCAGAAAACTGAAATAAAGTGAACACTAAAAGTAATTCTTGGTCAAAGGATGTCCAAAATCTTAAAACAAGAATTCATTTGTTTTTAAGCCATTTAGCAAAGTGGCTTTATGGTTAGCTTGTTTGGACGTTCCCACCATCTTTGCCGGATTCAGTCCTGGTTGTAGTGCATTGTGGGTAGATGTTCCTCCATTCTCAAGCTCAAGGACAATCTTTTGTCTCCACTGAGGTGTAGATACCGGCTGTTCGTCGTCGTTGTCCGACCACGGGTCTTCCGTGTCCGGTGTAGCCGAGCCGTCTTCTTGGGGTGGATTAGCTTTAGCTTCTTCTATGTTGTTAGCCAAATATTGTTTAAGTTGTTGCTGCTTTTGTCCCTTTTTTTCATTTTTTTTCGGCCGCTCCGTTTGTTCGCTTGCTTAGGAAAGTAAAAAAGTGTCTTTGTACAATTTAAATTGGGTTGGTGTTTATATAAAAGTATTAGCCTGGGGAGCACTCCGGGGACACGTCTCACTCCATCGAGGTCATTACCGGAAGTCCATCTTTGATTTTGTATTTAATGGTTTCTTTCAGAAAGTTTGTGAAGTCAAAGTCGGTAACTCATTTGTTATTCATCAAATGTTTATCCACAAGTACCATACAGTGTGTCATTTAGTGTATCTAACAAACACTATTAGTTATTCATTTATTAGCTGCTATATCCAGCAACAAAGATAAATTGTTCGGGGGAAGTATGTTTTGCACATTGTTGATTTAGGATGCCAAATGTCCTTGTACCGACATTGGCTGTGTATTAAAACAGCTTAAAAAAATATGAGCCACACTGAAACGCCTGTAAATGTGTTTGTTTACATCTTCATAGAACCTTGTATAGGTTGGAAATGCTGAAATCCAAGGATGTCAGTGATTGCCATTGCAAAAACATCTTTATTTATACTTATCACATTGTCATGAAATTATATGCCTTCAAGATCACCTCTTCTCCAGGGACACTCATGCACTTTTAAATGTAAAACCTCATTCTGCACACATTGAAAAGACACGGTTGAGGAAGAAGAGGGTACCGGACTGGCTTAGTTGCAGTCCTGACCTGTCCCTAACAAAGAATGCTGGAGAGTTTTCAAACCAGAAATGTGACAGTGACAGCCCCATACTGTTGTAAACCATAAAACGTGTTTGAGACTCAGTAACCTCTGAAACTCTCCATCGCTTGCTGTCCTCAATGCCAGAACGCCTTTATTTTTTTATTTATTTATTTATTTTTTAAAACTTTATTTTTCATTTTGCACATAACAGGGTAAACTAAACATTCAAAGAAACAAAACAAAAAAGACAACATAAAGGGAGGTGGGGGGTGACACTACTTTCTCTTAAATATGTACCATTTTTCCCATCGTTGTTTAAGAATCTCTTATTTAGTCTTTAGACAGTATGTCAGTCTTTCCATGGAACATAATTGATCCACAATGTCCATCCATATTGTCTGCTCAGGAGCGTCACTTTTCAGCCAGTTCTTTGTGATTGCTTTTTAGGCCGCAAGTGTCAGGATTTTGAACAAGTAGATGTCCTCTTTCCCTATTAAACCCTCTGGTATCAGTCCCAAATATACGACCCGAGGGTCACAAGGAATTCCATACCCCAAGATTTCCTCCATGTTTTGAAGGACCATTTCCCAATATGTTTTTATTTTCACACATGACCAGAAGATATGTAGGTGACTGGCACTCTGATGCCCGCATTGTCTCCAACAATACTGCTGTTTGCCCAGTTGTTTAGCTTTAATGTGAGGTGTAATAAAGAAACGAATTAAATTTTTCCATCCAAATTCCCTCCATCCTTTAGAGCTGGTTGAAGTGTGTTGGGTCCTGCACATGGACTGCCAGTCACTCACAGACAATTCAGAGTTCAATTCCAACTCCCACTTCCTTTTTATATGCAGTGTGTTATTTCCATTTATTTTCTGCAGACCTTTGTGCAATTTAGAGACAGTTCTTGAAGGTATTTGTTTATATGCATCTGTAAACACTCGTATAACCAGGTTTCCTTCTATTGAAATTCCTTTCTTAATCTCTGAGTCAAAAAAATTTCTTAACTGAAGATATCTGAAAAGGTCTCCATTGTCTAGGTCAAACTCTTTCTTAAGTTTTTCAAAAGGTTTGAGATGTTGTCCCTCTACAAATGTACACATAGCTGTCATTCCTTTGTCTTTCCACCTTCCAAAGGTCCTATCAAGTTCTGCAGGCTTAAATTTATGGGTTTGGGATGGCCATATTAGAAGTTTACTATCGTCTGTCAAATTGTATTTTCTAACCACCTCATACCATACTCTAAACGTTTCTTTCAGTATTGAAGTATTGAATTTTCTTCCCTGAAATCTATGTGTTCTTTTCCACTTAGCCTGGCTTGGGGGGGGGGCTTGACCAAGATTCATCTCAATGTCCCTCCATCTTGCTTGATAGTGAGGGGAGCACCAGTAAACGATATACCTCAATTGGGCCGCATAATATTACTCTTTTAATTTCGGCAGCGCTAGTCTCCCATTTTCCTTGTCTATTTGAAGGGTCCTGAGTTTTATCCTCGGCCTAGCTCCTGCCCAAATGAACCTGGATATCCATTTATCCCAAACTTCCCCAAACTGCCAGAACGCCTTTAAGTATTGTGAAAAGGAATGGCAACATTACAAAGAGGTAAAACCTTTTCAGTCCCAACTTTTTTGTAATTTGTTGCTGGCCAGATGTTCACAAAATGAAAATAAAAGAAAAAGAAACCAAATATATATTGAGTTTAGTAAGTAAAGTAAATGGGCGAATTAGTCTACTTTTTTTCAAACCTATTCCCTTAGATAATGGAGTGAAACTGCAGCTCCTTCGCTATCTAACCTTACATGCATTTAGCAAAGTTACATCGTATGCTTCAAACTTTTGGAAAATCAAAAGCTATACAGAAGTGTTTCTTATTGAACAGAACGGGATAAAAGGGGGCGACTGCCTCCAATCCAAACACACACAACCCTTTGATGTTTGTTGGAATAATTTTATGCCTACTTCTCATTTTCCACTTTATGCATGCTTTTGAATTTTAATTGCAGTTACAGACACTTTTTAGTTGATATGAAATATGAACTCTGTAATAATTCAAAGGCCTTTGTTGTGGAACAGATATGTCATTTGTCCTAAAAAAATGAATTTAGCAGCTTACTGTATGACTGTACAGCTTTGGTGAGAGAGTAGTGAGAAGAGTAGGCTACTCTTTAGAGAGAGGAGTCTGAGGTTGTTTTTGGGTACATCTGTAGGCTTAGTTTTTTTTTTTTGTTTTTTGGAGAGAAATTCCTTGCTGTGCTGAAATGTATTACCTCTATTCTTTTTTTTTTGCTGTTTTTTTTCTTTTGTATGCATATTGACTACAGCGCCCATAGTATGACATCTATATTTCTGCACACATTATGTGTCTCATACGCATATTTATGGATGCACAATTGCCCACTCAAATTTTGTATTTGTTAGCTTGTCCCTTCGAGGAATTGTGTAGCTTGAGAGAACGGCTTAAACTGCGTGGTAATTGGAATTACTTTATCTTCACTCTCATCAATTAGTGTGTGATTTTCTATTTAATCACTGACACACTTGCTGCATTTGCAATTAAAATGCAGAGTGATAACAGCGAAATTGTTTTTCAGTTGATACCAGCTGGAATGGGAACAGAAACTAGAAGATGCAATCAGAGCACGAAATGGCTCGCAGAGACGTACACATGGCACAAAAACAAGTGTGAACACTCACAACACGAACAGACATGATCATACACTGCTGCACTAAATACATCAACATATACAAGATATGATGAAAAATATGATGAGATTTTCAGCTAACCCAACATTTAGGGCCTGATCTTACACCTCCTACTACCCACGACCTGCACATTGCTGATTTAGGAACCTCTGCCAACCGCTAATGCAATCTTCCGCTCCCTAAAGCTGCCACCCATTATGCCAACTCCTTTACTCACATTGTAGGCGCGGCAATGGGCGTGTCTCTTGCGCTTTCCACAAATTCGGTATCTTGCGATCGCGGGGTTAGGATATTTTAAATCTGCGAGATACCAGTACCGCAAGATACCGAGTTTGTGGAAAGCGGAACTGGCATGTCGGCGCGTAAAAGAACGCGTCCAAATCCAGTCATTGCTAGGAATGTTCCTGGCGACTAATTTCCCTGTCGACTAAACGAAAATTTTAATTAAGACTAGTCGACTAGTCTAAAAAAAAGGAAAACACTCAGAAAACAGTGTAAATTTAGCACAATTTATTTAAAACTACGAAACAGAATTTGGAAAATTGTCCCAAAAAATATTGTGTGTAACAAGAGTTCTTAAAATGTTCAACAACCATGTCGGATTTTAAATGCTGCTGAAGTACGAGACACTTTGCACCGTGCAGTACGAATGAATGTGAACATGAAGGCAACTCAGTCAAACGTTAACCACCAAAATAAATAAATTGCCTCTGACACATTGAATCTTGCAGATTATCCGACAAAAATTATAGCTTTAATTCACTTTCAAGTTAATAAAACATCTAAATTATAATTAAATTTCAACCGAAACGAGCAGCATTTTGCGCCGTGCAGTATGAATATAAACCCTGCACATCCGACAAAAACTCACTTAAAGTTAACAAATAATGTAACATCTAAAAAAGATAAATTGCTGCTGAATTATTAAGCTCTATGCGCAGTTCAATATGAGTGTAAAATTAAATAAACATCTAAAATCTCTCAGACCGGACGGGAGAACACGTCTCCGGGTAAACAATGTCAAATCGGCCTGAGTGTGGCTAGCACCGCTAGCATCAGCACCGCTAGCATCAGCACCGCTAGCATCAGCAGCCGTCGTCTCGTGCAGATTAACATCCAAATGCTTGAGTTGAATGTGGTTGCTCATTGCTCCAGTCGAGTGATTGTATGCCAGTTGTTTCTGACACAGTCTACATACTACCTTGTTTTCATTTTCTAGATTAAAGTACCGCCAAACTGCGCTGGTTTAGCGAGACTATCTTCCCACCGTGCCGTTTTAAAACTCCAGCCTACTCGAGCATTTCCGCGGGGAGGAGGCTGCTGTCTGACGGCTCTGTAGCTCCGACTAGTGGCGGGCGGCTGTATGACAGTTAAACGTCCTTGTACATGAATAAAACACAAATTGGTTTAAACGACTAATATTTCTGGTGCCGACTAGTAAGTGAGCGGACGTTTAATCGGTTAGACGACTAATCGCGCGCATCCCTAGTTATTGCGCGTCCACCCAGTCACATGTGGACTGTACAACCGGCTCTACCTCTCGATTATGCATCACTGTATTACTTTCATACGTTATTATTCTCTTAAGGGCAGGTGATTTCTGTACAGCTGTGGCATGACCTCATCCAGATGTTTGCTGTGGAGGAAACGAGGAGATCACAGAACTCTGTTGTGGAGTTTCTTGTTCTGTGCTCGTATCCCTCTGATCCTCTCCTTGAGCTCGGAGCACCTGAGATGTTCTCAGTGGTAGAAGGTAGATGTCATCATACCTGTTCCTCTGGATCAATGCTCATCCAATGATCCGTCCTGCAGTATTTTAAAAAGAACCGCTACCGGCGGCTATGCGTCTTGGCGCAGTGAACTTCCAGGAAAACATTTCTAAACTAGAAAAGCACTCGGAGAGCGCAGACCTCCGCCAAGCACAACAGTTCTCCCATATAATATAGATGCCTGTATATAATTATTTTAAAATATATTTAATTATTATAATTTCTGTTTCTTTATTGGAAGACTTCCAATAAGCATTCACAGTTCTGGAGAAGAAAGTAAGTGAACCTTTGGAGTTAACAGCTGGTAGTGCTGCCTATGGACGTATGGCTTCAGCAAGCTTTTTCAGAGCATTTAAGAGGAATATGGATCATTCTTATTTCCAGAGCTGCATCAGCTCTGACACATTTCCAGGACGTCTGGTGAGAATTGCTCTCTTGAGGTCATTGCACAGCATCTCTATGTGGTTGAGGTGTTGACTCTGGCTGAGTCACTTTTTTTCTGTGGTGGATTATTTAAAAAGATTTTGCAGCTCTTGTGGGGAAGACATGCCTGGACACTGGCCTGGACCTGGGGTGACTGCTCAAAGACTTGAACTTCCGTATATGGGGGGGTGACAACTTAAATAGATGAGCTATCTGGCACAACTGTGGTGAATTTAGCTCCATGTTTAGTCTCATTGTCCTGCTACATCACCCAACTCTTTCTAAAGAGAGCAGCAGCTTGTTCTGTTGTCGACATCCTGCCGGTCCAGTGACTTCTCTACGGTAGCCTTATGAACAGAGACGCTTCCAGTTCCAGTCATGACTTCAAGCATTTAGCTGTTACTTGTGGGTTCGTCTTTACCTCACTGAGAATCCTGCGTTGTGCCTTGGGAGTTATCTTGGCTGGATATCCACTACCTGGAAGACGAGTCACAGTATTAAACTATGTTAAACTAACAGTTTAACTGTTGACTGATAGATGCCTAAACACTTTGAGATGACTTTGTATCCCTTCCTAGCCTCGTGCAAAACAACTATTCTTGATCGTATTATGTCTTTAAAGATCTCCTTTTTGTGAGACGTGGTTCACACCAGCAGATGCTTCTTATGAATAGCAAATTTGTAGAATTTTTGTTTTTACGGGTAAATCAAAAAAGCTCTATGCCACACCTCCAAACCCACTACTTTGATTACACTCAAGGTGAGCAAACTACTGATGCCATTTAGCTTTGCATTGAAATAATTGGTCTATGAGTGTACTTACTTTTTGAAATCCAGCATTGTGTATGTTTAATAGAGGTGTTCAATAAGCACATGAGATATAATTGTAGGTCAGCAGTGTACGGACATTGTGTTTATCTGTTATTTTAGAGGTAAATAACACCTAAAGTAAGAGGTTAATCTTAAGGGGATGACATACTTCTTCTTTCCACTGTATTATTGGTCCTTTTCATCAGGCAATAGCCTGACGTTCATATACTGCAAATCTTTAGGTGGATTTACTGCCCCCCCCCCCCCCCCCCCCATTCCGAGGTAGCTCTGAATGGATGTTACAATCAATGCTGAGATTTTTCTCAGATGTTCCAGTTCCATTTCACCATCTTATAATGAAGCGCTTCCTTCACGTCGATACCATTCAGTACATGTTTCACGTCCACACTCGGCTTTATGTGGCATTACAGGATAGTTTCCCAACAACTTATTGTGTCCAGTGAACATTTGGGGCAGTCTTTATCAGTAGACTTGTTAGATCAGGGCTTCAGATTATAGTTTTTTTTTTAAATGTTGGTTGAAAACAGAGCAGTATGACATAAGGTTCAGTAATATTTAACATCACAAGCACAAAACCCAAGGTTTTCCTCCCTCTGGTCACATTTTCATGGAAGTTACATGCATAGGTTACGTGTAGCTTCGGGATGGAAAGCCAGCTGTGATGGCCTATAGTACGGGGGGGTGCAGTCATGGGGGGTTTGTGTGTCTGCGGTGGCCCCAAACCAATTAGCTCCATCAGTGGGGGTTGAGGTTGTGGCTGTTGCAGAGTTCCTCGGGGTAGAGTCTTCAAACCTGTGGGGCCCTGAAGAGTCCTAATTAGCCCTCTTGATTGGCTCGGTTTAAAGTGCAACAACAGCAGCAGCGGCCAGCTGCTGGAGATGGCGAAGGTGAGTACAGTCGCCCGTACAGTCGGCTGTAATTACTAAACAAGCGGCGGGTTCGTTTGTCGCATCGTGGTGAACCTGCTGCTGTGTTTAGTTTTTCTGTAAATGTGCTGCTTTGTTTTCTTTCTGCATGGCTGCATTTTTAGATCACTCAATAATAATTTATCAACCTGGGATTTCTGTCAGCTCTGTGCAGCACATGCAGAGACAGACGAAGGTGACGAATTAGTTATTGGAGAAGGAAGAAAAGGAGTGACATAATGTGTGTGAGGATCTCCGACTGTTCAGTCATAGCAGCACCTGGTGGCTGCTGCTGTAAAATAATTTATAACCATCTCATGCACTAGTTTCATGTTCTCCCTCTCTCTCTCTTTCTTTTTCTGTGTCCCAGTCTAGATGTGAAGCTGTCCCATGATGCAACATGTTTCCTCAGCACCTGCAGTGACAATGATGGCCACCCAGAGTGTTCCTCCACCTTCGTACCAGGAGAGCCAACAGGTGAGAGCACTGGCTCTGAAACTCAAAAACCTCTATTGTGGAAGAGGTCTCGAACAAATACACATTTTTTATTACTTAGATAACTTGTTTTTGTGTTATCTGGGCTCTGGCTTACTCATTTGAAATGAGAAGGCAGAATCTGACCAGTAGGGATTTGATTGCTTCTTATTTTATCAAACTCAAGAACTTAAAAACCTGGTCTTTACAAATGAGTTGCATATCTTTTCAGCTTTCTTTCTTATCTCATGATTAAGTTGGAATGTTTAAAGGGAGATGCAAAATGATGTAAAGGCTAAAAGTCATAATTCAGTAAAGAAGTACCTCATACTTAAATTGGTCAGTTTTTTATGTATTCCAAAAAGAAAAACAAATTTAATCGATATACTCCTTGTAAATTATCCGTTGTGTTAATATTATAGCGATGTAGTGGTATATTTTTCTCCGTGCTAAAGCCTATTTTTAAGGAGCAGTCTGTACCTCCCTAAATGCACCTTTAAGCACTACTATGTATCTTTATTGGCAGTGTTTTAAGAGTTCACATGTGCAATGACTAAGCATGACTGGGGCTTGAGGAGCCTTTGAACATCTTGTCACATCTGGCACCAAGATGTCAGCAGCATATCCTTGAATTACTGCAGGTTGTGAGGTGAATAAGACTTGTTCCAGTACATCCCTGAGCTTCTTGTTACTGGCTGAGATGGAGATGAATCAACACAGCAGGCTGCATGATAGCATTTTCCAAGGTGGTTCAGCTCTCTAGAGCTCTCACACAGAACAAGATGACTATGAAAACTTTTTTGCTGTCTGATATATCCCAGACTTGGGCATGTCACAATCCCTCATCTGTGGATGGTCAAAATGTTTGAGTGGTTTAGCTTCCTTGCCTCTTGTGAACAAACTTCATAAATAAACTGTTAAAATTATGTGTGTGTATACATATATATATATATATATATATATATATATATATATATATATATATATATATATATATATATATATATATATATATATATATATTAGGGCTGGGCAAGTTAATGCGTTATTATCGCGTTAACTCATTAATTTATTAACGGCGACAATTATTTTATCTCGCGTTAACGCATGTTGCTCACATGCTTTTGTTTTGAAAAGTCTGTTACTGGCTGCTGCGGACCGGAAGACAAATGGTAGGAAACATACGGTAAAGCTAAACAGACATGGAGAAAATCCGTGTACTTTACAGTTTGGGTAGCAACTCAGGTAGCAATATTAACAATTCTATCTAAAAAAAAAAATTCTGGACTGGACTGGACTGGACAAAATTTTCACATCATTCCTCCATGTTCCATCAGATCTGCTCCATGTGTTCACTGTCCTGCTGTTCTCTAGCTGGTTACTGCAGTGCAGCTCCATCTAGTGGCACAGATGTGTAATGACAACAGAAAGTCCAGTCTTCGATTATAAAACAAATTCAGTCCCGTGGTCCGTTTTTTTATCTCGTATTTTAAGTCTGAAATTGAATTATTAAAAAAAAAACACGATTTTTTTTCCTTTTTTTGTTAGATTAAAAAAAGAAAAACATAATAAAATGTCATTTTTATTTTTTATTTTTTAATTTTTGATTGACAAATTAAAATGGAAAGAATGTTTTAATGTTCTGATTGTGCTGAGCCACAATCATTTTGTTGGATTTTGTTTGTAGACCTTTTTTTAAAATTATTTTTTATAAAAACAGGATGACATTAATGCCCTGGCAGTGGCAATAAGCATTATTTTATTTTACATTATTTAAGATGAGATTTACATTAAATATGTGTTACTGACAAGTGCCGATGTCAAAAGTGTTAAGTTATGGCACTTTAGTTCATATGGCAGCAAAACATTTTGGTAAAAGTGCCTTTTACGCTACTTTTGAATACATTTTTTGATTTTGCGTATACAATGCGATTAATCGTGATTAACCAGGGAAATAATGCGATTAATCGCGTTTAAAAATTTTAATCGTTGCCCAGCCTTAATATATATATATTAGGGCTGGGCAAGTTATCGCGCTATTATCGCGTTAGCGCATTAATTTATTAACGCCGATATTTATTTTATCGCGCGTTAACGCATGTTGCTCACATGCTTTTGTTTTGAAAAGTCTGTTACTGGCTGCTGTGGAGCCGAAAGAGAATTGACTTTAAAAATAGCAGTAAAGCTAAAACAGACATGGAGAACGGTAAAAATCAGTGAACTTTACAGTTCGGGTAGCGACTCAGGTAGAAATATTAACAATTCTGTCTGAAAAAAAAAATTCTGGACTGACATAAAACTTTCAAACCCCTTTGTTCAAGACGATGGCGTCATTCCTCCATGTTCCATCAGATCTGCTCCATGTGTTCACTGTCCTGCTGTTCTCTAGCTGGTTACTGCAGTGCGGCTCCATCTAGTGGCTCAGATGTGTAATGACAACAGAAAGTCCAATCCTCCATTATAAAACAATCCCCATTTTCGAGAATATGTCTTTTAGATTAAAATATCGTCCTAAATTTGTGTCAGTATGGTAGTTTGATCAAGGACTTATTAAGCAACGGATGGGCAATGCTCGGAAATCAGCCTCAGGAGATTCTGAGCTCGTCATGATCTGAGGAGAAAAAGACTGATGTCAGACGCAGAGCTGGAGAGGCTTTGGTTCTATATATGAGCTGAGTTTTCATTCTGATTTCTACATTATTGCAAATATTATAGTATGTGATTCCAGCGCCGCCATTCTATATTACTGCTGCGCACAAAGCCATTTCAGGGTCACTAAACTGGACAATTAAATATTAAAAACAAATCCAGTCCCATAGCCCGTTTTTTTATCATTTTGTATTTTTGAGTCCCTGTGACGCTGCATCTGCAGCATAGAATTCAGGTGTGAGATGACATGAGTCATGTTATCAGTAATATCAAGCACAAAGGTACAGCAACTTTCCCCTACGACGTGACAAACACCGCCGTGGGCAGCTAGCATCATATTGAATTTCATCGACAATTTCACGCTTTAAGCCCTTCAAAAATGAGTTACGCATATGTTGCTCCCAAGTAGTCGCCTTCGGTTAAGAGGCGTAGTCCTCCGGTGGCTCCCCCAGTCCGGAGCACTCCACATAAACTTTCAGGAAACGAGCAAAGAAATCTGCAGCTGACTTGTCCTCCCGCTGTTTGCATTGATCTACTTTTAGGAGATTCACTTTAGATGGAAACACAACTGCAAAGCCTTTTACAATCCTTTCAATTCCATGAGTGTACGCAAGGTTGTCCTCCCACTCGATTGCACTGCATCGCGCATCGTCTTTTGGAAAGTGTGTCCTCAAATTATTCCAGTCTGTTGGTCTGAGCCTCACAGCTAACAACCACTTCAACTCCCCCAGAGTCAGACGAAACTCCTCACAAAAGGCGAGAAATTCCTCAGCAAATCGCTCACCTGAATCGTGTGGATCCGGGAGTCCTGCTGCCGCCTCTTTAATCTCGGCCAACATCCAAGCTCGGAAAACCAACTGTGCGCCTGTCGGGCCTCCGATTCGATCATCGGCATCGCCGAAACCACTTCCTTGTTTCTTCTTCTGGCCCCGCGTGGTCACAGCTCCGCTCACCACTGCGCCCCCCCCCCCTGCGCTGGTTCAGCCCTAATGGCTGGCGGGGGAGGAACAGAACCAGATCCACTAGAGATGCCTGAACCGCGCACCCGCGGGCGGAGCTAATCCCCGGGCGGATGGCTGGTTCAGCCCATATTATTAAAAAATGGCGGGTGGTTCGGTTTTGAAAATTGGTGAAAAAACGTTCCTGCAAATGGATAGCTGGCGGATAGAGATTTTAAGAAGCGGTTGCGGGTTAAAATATACGTCATCCGCGCATCTCTAAGATCCACACGCCTCCGCCTCCCAGTCCTCCGGCAGCGGCGCTGCTTGAGATTTCACTCCGCTCTGTGCTGCGCCCACATAACCGTCCAACTCATAGTTCACTCTTGCGCATTGGAAGGCTCGGGGTGGAGCAGACGGGGTACCGTATGTGATCGTGTGTCTATATGCAGGTGGAAGTGATGCAGAACGGAGAGAAGGATGGAGCGTCGGCGGTGGAGGAGGAGGCCAGTCAGATTCTGCTCACGGAGCCCGAGCCTCATATTCTCATATTTCGACAATTCAGATAACACTGTCACGCGCTCAGGCTCATCGCCAGAACATGGAGGCTGGTTAAACTCACGCTTATCCTGTTTTTTAAATCTAAGATCAGCTGCCTCTCTAAAAATCTCAAGCGCCTCGCGATGATTCTCCAAATCTTGCCAGATCGCCGTGTTCATTTTCTTTTTCTTTTTGAGCTTTGCCCATGCACAAACGCGTCTCCACTTGGTCGAGAACGCGCAGCGACAACGAGCCCACTTTAGAAAAAATTATAATCCTTAATCCACGTTCGCACACTTATCTGCCAAGCCCGACTATTTCTGGCTCTCATATCATCAAAGAAATATCCCTCCAATGCCACAGTCTCTCTCTGCTTTGAAACAGCCCTTCCCATGTCGCCCAACCGCTCCGGTACCGTTTCACACCAGAAAAACTCCGGTCCCAGGAGTAAAGAAACAGTCACGGACTTAAAGAACTCTGTAAATTCTCTTCAGGTGAGATTGGATGAAGCAGAGGAGCGTATATCAACGGTGGAGGACATTACAATCAAGGCTAACCGAAGACAGCCAGAGAGCAGATGAACGTTTGGAGGCATTGTATTACAGAATCGAGGAACTGGAAAATATGAATCGCTGCAAGAATGTAGGATTGATTGGTCTAACTGAGGACTTAGAAACACAAGGACTTGTCAACTGCGTCCAACAACTGATGTCTGAGGGGCTGGGAATTGAATTGGATGGAGAGTTCGAGATTGAAGGGACTTAGCGTTTTGGCAAACGCAAGGCTTATTTGAAAGAGTAAACCACCAAGAACCGTCGTCAAGTTCCTGCGCATAGAAAAGGTTCTACAGGCGGCCAGGGTCTATCGAATGGAGGGAGTCCGTCTTTCTTCCCAGACATGTCAGGGACCTGGCAAAGAGAAGCGTAGAGAATTCACGGCAAGGGTAAAACCACCGAGAACCGGTCAACTTATTCGATTCTGGGGAGCTGATGTTGGGACTGCTAGCTAATTGTGCTGCTGTTCAGGAATAGCCCTCGGGGCTACTTGGCACACCACGGACCAGAATCTGGGTTTGTGGAGAGAAGACCACAGATCTTTATATTTTCTTTTTTGTTAGTTCATTTTTTTTATGTTTGTTGAGGAGGGTACTGAAAACGTTGTACGTTGTTGTTTACTTTTTCATGGTAGATCCCCCCTCAAGGGAGCAGCCTCTTAAAATGCATTTCTATTATGTTTTCTATGTTAACAGGTAGTCATATTAGATGTATAACGTGGAATATTAATGGCTGTGGAAGTCCTATCAAAAGGCTAAAGGTGTTATCTTATCTAAAACAAAAAAAGGCGGATATAGCCTTCATACAAGAAAGTCATGTAAGGGATACAGAAGCGCTAAAATTCAAACGAGAATGGGTGGGACATGTTTTCCATTCTTCTTTCTCTAGCAAACAGATTGGAGTAATCATTTAATTAATAAGCACCTTAACTTTAATATAATATCAAAAACTAAGGACAAAGAGGAGAGAATGATATGCATTGAAGCACTTATTAATGGTGTAAAAGTAATCCTGTGCAGTGTCTATGCACCAAATACTGCAGATGCAAAATTTATCCATAATTTATATACAATTTTGGGGAGTAAAGGTGGGCAAATAATCCTAGCTGGGGACTTTAACCAGGTTATGGATGGTGTTTTGGACAAGACTAATTATCAGGGAACATCCATGCCAAGGGACAGGGCTGCTCTTCATATGCTGGTAGAGGATCTAGGTCTAAATGATATATGGAGATTAGCTAATCCAGAGGAAAGGGATACACTTTCTTCTCACATTCCCACAAATCCCACTCAAGGATAGACTTTTTCTTACTGTCACAAGATATTATCAATAAGGTCATAAACTGTAAAATCGGACCAATTGTATTGTCAGATCATGCTACGGTTCGAGCTAGATATCTTTTTGAACCCAGATATAGGTAGAAAAGGAAGATGGAGACTAAATACTTCATTATTACAGGATGAAACATTTAGCACAATATTGGCTAAGGATCTAATCTCATTTTTTGACTTAAACATAGGAAGCACGGCGAGATTATCCCCAGTTTGGGACGCATCTAAGGCCTACATCCGAGGAAAATTAACTTCACGTGCAGCTAAAATTAAAAAGGAACGAAGGGAAATTCTCACTGACTTAGAAACAAAAATATGTACTCTGCAAAAGAATCTAGCCAGGCGGTATTCGGACGAGCTATACCAGGAGATTTGTAAATATAAGTACCAGTTACATGACTTGTATAATAGAAAAGCTGAATATGCATTGTTCAGGTTACAGACAAGATTTTATGAAGGTGGTGAAAAAACAGGCAAACTGTTGTCTAGGCAACTAAAACAACAGAAAGCTGCTAATATAATCTTAGCAATTAAGAGCGGGGATAACATAGTCTCAACCACAAAATAAATAAATAATGTCTTCCAAACATTCCATGAACAACTATATACAGCCCCTTGTAATACAAGTGAAGAAAAATTAAACCCGTTTTTTGCAAACATACAGTCATGGAAAAAATTATTAGACCACCCTTGTTTTCTTCAGTTTCTTGTTCATTTTAATGCCTGGTACAACTAAAGGTACATTTGTTTGGACAAACATAACGATAACCACAAAGATTGCTCATAACAGTTTTATTTAAGAGCTGATATCTTACCATTTTCCATGGTTTTCTTGATTATAACCTAAATCACTTAAGTTTTTACATCAATAGCTATGGCGTTGTACTGCCAAAAACACTGCTTTTATGCATTCAGTGTTTTCTTTTCTGTCTGTTTTAGTCACATGATGACGTTTAGTGGTACCAGGTATTAAAATGAACAAGAAACTGAAGAAAAAATGGTGGTCTAATAATTTTTTCCATGACTGTAGATCTCCCAAAATTAGATGCGTTACAAATAAAATCATTAGACCAACCCATTACGGAAGAAGAGGTGAGAAATGCATTATCGTCTATGAAACTTGGGAAATCCCCCGGTTCGGATGGACTCCCTATTGAATACTACGAGAAATTTGTGGATACACTGGCTCTAATACTAACTGATGTTCTCGCTGAAGCATTTCAAGTCAATTGTTTGCCTGATTCATTTATGGAAGTGATTATAACACTACTACCTAAGAAAGATAAGGATACAACTGAGCCTGCAAACTTTAGACCAGTTAGTCTTATAAACGTGGACTGCAAAAGTCTTAGCACTGACTGGAGTATGTTTGCTGCCCAGGGAACCACTCACCCCCACACTGACATCGAGAGCTACGCTTCCTCAGTAATGGACTGAACATCTCCACAAGCACCAATAGACAAGCGTCACCAACTCCACCCAGACACAAAACTTCGGATCTAACTCCATGTCACCCCAATCTGACTGCCACCACCAAACTGACATTCTCCCCACTAACCAACAGGCCACAACATGTGTTAGACCACCACTGCTCCTCCACCTCAACACTGGCGTACCACAAGGCTGCGTGTTGGGTCCTTTCCTCTACCCCTCTTCACCCACGACTGCAGACCTGTTCATGGCTCCAACGCCATCATCAAGTTTGCAGACGACACCACCGTGATTGGCCTCATCAGGAACAACAATGAGTCGCTGGACCACCTGGCTGTGTGGTGAAAAACTAACAAACAAAAACTAAAGAAATCATCAAGGACTTAAGGAAGGATTCATCCACCCATCCACATCAACGGTGTGGCAGTGGAACGAGTGACCGGCTTCAAATTCCTGGGGATCCATTTTTTCAGAAGACCTCTTCTGGACAACAAACTGCTCCAACCTGGTCAGGAAGGCTCACCAGCGCCTCTTGTTCTTGAGGACTCTGAGGAAGCACCACCTCTCTTCAAACGTGCTGGTGAACTTCTACCGCTGCACCATCGAGAGCATCCTGACCAACTGGATCACAGTCTGGTACAGGAACTGCTCCAGCGCCTTGAAGAGGGTGGTGAAAACCGCCCAGCGCATCGCCAGAGCTCCACTTCCTGCCATGGACACCATCCACAGGAAGCGTTGTCTCAGGAGAGCAACCAGCATCATCAAGGACTCCTCCCACCCAGCACCGGGCTGTTTACCCTCCTGCCCTCTAGGGCGCTACGGAGTCTCAGTACAACCAACCAGCATCATCAAGGACTCCTCCCACCCAGCACACGGACTGTTTACCCTCCTGCCCTCTAGGAGGCGCTACAGGAGTCTCAGTACACCAACCAGAAGATTCAGGAACAGATTCTTTCCTTCAGCTGTTTCCCTGTTGAACTCTTATAAAATTAAATCCTAAACAAGGATAATGGCAGGTTAAAAACCTGTAAGCCAAACAGTGGCAAGGAAAAACTCCACTTTAAGAGAAAGAAACCTTGAGCAGGACCTGGATCATATGGAGGGACCTTCCTGCTGAAGGCCAGCCTGGGTAGAGAAAGAAAAGAGGGGAGACAGGATGGAGAACATAGAGAGGATGGAGGACAGAGAGAGGACTGAGGACAGAGAGAGAGAGGGAGGACAGAGAGAGGATGGAGGACAGAGAGGATGGAGGACAGAGAGGACGGAGGACAGAGAGAGGATGGAGGACAGAGAGAGGAGAGACACAACTGACTGAATGAAATGACAACATAAACAGATGCAGGTAGCAGCACTGAGGTGAGATGGTCAGAGGACTAGATCACCGGTCACCACGGCAACCGACACCCTGAACACACCTACACACACAGGTGGAGGTAAACGCTGGGATGGACAGAGGAGGAAACTGCAAGTCAGCATGAAACTTAGGAAACTCTGGCCTGCAAACATATAAAAACAAAAGAGAAAAAAGGAGGAAAAACAGCACAACAAACTACAGGAAAGAAAATGGAGGCCCAGTTGCAGTAACGAGGTGCTAATTGACTATGGAATGAGCTGGAGGAGGAGGAAGGGAGGAAGAAAGGGAAGAAAAAGGAGAAGAGCAGTGGAGACACCACTCAGCAGATCATGTTGGCGTCCCCCTGCAGCGTAGGCCTATAGCAGCATAGCTATGATGAAGATGACAACTGCAGAGCATTCGAGAAATGCAAATGAGAGCTAGTTAAGTGTGAAGAAGCTAATTCATTTCCTGATTGGTGCTGGGATTAAGACTTGAAGCTTCCCCTCAACCCCCCCCCCAAAAAAAAAAAATGGAAGGGGGATGGGGATTGTAAAATTAATTTCTGCATAAAGACTGAATGAGAAAGAGGAAAGTCGTGTGAAGCCCAGCCCACAGCAGATGTAACATCAGAGGAGGAGAATGGCTTCTCTGTGATAAACTAGTTTACATCCTCGCAGCAACTACAGTATGTTTGGTTTTTAAAAAAAAAAAGATAAATAAATGAAAAATCTATATATAATTTGTGCATACTGATTAATACAGTTAGGATTTAGTTTCTTTTTACAAAGTGAATATTGATTATTTACCTAATAGTCTGTGCATGATCTGTGTGCGCCGTGTTCAATAACTAAATCTGTCCAAACACATTCATTTTGCTTAACAGCTTTATTACAGCTGACTGACCTGTGAAGCAACACTGATTCATTTCAGCTACATCTTCATCTGTAGTCTGACAGGATAAAAGCATGTATCAGTTTATTGTTTTTGAACGGTGATTAAACTATAACACTGGCAGCTGCACGCTCACGACAGGAAGTAAAGGAGTTCCATGCACGCATTTGATGTTCAGATTGATTAATTAAAGGTTTTTAGGCACAGTAGCTAAAACTCGTTTGAACCAACATAAATTCTGTGAAAAAAAAAAAGATTTATGGTAATTACCATACTATACGTAAAATGACGGTCATCGGTCGGTCATCCTATGTGATCTGAATATCTCAGCAACTTTAATTAAATGCCATGACATTTTGTTCAGATATTCATGCTCACTAAATAATTAGCCCTAATGATTAAATAATCTCCAGGTTTCCTTCTAACTCCGACATACAGGTACAGTAAACATATTATGCCAATTTTCAGCCATGTAAGCTTAATCTCCGGTACCTCTAGAGTAGCAATAGCTATATTTTTAGCATTCTGTGTAAATCACATCAATTCCGCAATTATTATAATCGGCTCAATTCCGTCCATACATGTTGAAACCAGAGTCATATATGGACAGCAAGACAAATAACGGCTGGACATCTTTGTTTACTAAATACTACATTTGTTGCCTGCTACTGACAGATTTTTGACATAATTAGCGTATTAACAGAATCAGTGTGAAAATCAGTGAAACTGGTCACTTTTTTTGCATGACATTCATTGAAATTATTTTATTTAGACAGTTTACTTGGCATTTGCAGGTCAGGTTCACAAGCTTCTAGTGCTGGAATGGCATTCAAGTTTAGTCTTTATGCAAATCCAGCTACCTACTGGGCCTTGTTCATAAAATAGTATGTATGAGCAATATATGAGCAAACATATTTGCTTGTACAATAGAGGCCCATAAAAAAAAACAACATAAAAAAACTCCACTGAGCCAACTTTCCCTCACAAATAAAAATAAGAAAAGAAGTGGAAGTGGTGGAGAAGTATAAATACCTTGGTGTTCGCCTGGAGACGCAACACTGATGCTGTTTATAAGAAGGGACAGATGTTTCTTCTTAAGGAAGTTTAGTTCCTTCATTGTTTTCAGCAGGATGTTGCATATCTTCTATAAGTCTGTTGTGGAGGGTTTAATCTCATCTGTTGGGGGAACATCAGAGCCAGAGACTTAAAGAAACTGAACAAACTGATAAAGAAGGCTAGCTCTGTTCTGGGGAATGTTCTGGAGCCTCTGGAGTTGATCATAAAATGAAGAACATCATGGACAACTCAGAGCATCCTCTAAACAACACAGTGATTCAGCAGCAGAGTGTCTTCAGTCAGAGGTTTCCTCACAGACCGCTACAGGAGATCCTTCCTGCCAGCAGCAATGACCATCTACAATTCATCTTTGAAGAAACTTCAATCATGACAACTGCTGAAAGTACTTTCCTTTGGGATAATTTAAGAGATTTTGAATTGAATTGAATTGAATTGAATTGAAAAACACATTTCCATGGAGCCATTTTTGAAAAAAATAAAAACTAAAAAAGTACTGGTAGATCCATGGAGATTGAAAACGCACTCGGTCTTTGCTCCACAGTCAAATAGCTAAATGATCAACCAACACTATATTTAAGAACAGAATCACAGGGCTGCTGGCATAGCTTTAGACCTTTAGGAGCTCATTCACACCTGCTGTCATGGCCTGGTCGCCATGGCAGCCCTGTGTGTGTTTTAATTTGAAGGTCTGTCTTGTCTCCGTTGTTTTCTGCTTTGCCTCCTTCCTCTCGTTACCTTGATCCCCTGCACCTGCCTCTCGTTACCTTGATCCCCTGCACCTGCCTATCGTCTGTTGACCGTTGTCTTCCGTCGTCTTGCTTTGTCTCGCATCCTGTAAGTTCTCTGCTAGTTCTGTCTCTTGTTTTTGCCTCCATGTTTCCCTGCCTTGATACCCAGATTACCTTGTGGATTTTTGGTTAAGTTTGGACTTTTGGTTTTTGTCATTAAATACGTTTTTGTCCTTGACACCTGCACTAAAATGCATCCTGAAATCACAAGTGGCCAGTGCTTAGTGCTTGTATTTGCAGTAAAATGTATCACCGATGATGAAATCTGTCTTTCCCACACAAATGTAAAGAATCACATATGTAATTTTCACATGCAAGCACCAAATGCATTATTTTCAGTAAACTTAGCCAGCAACTGGAATTTTCTAGGTATAACGCCAAAACTAACAAGAAAAGAAAATAATCTGTCCCAAACGTTGTTTTTTTTTATTCAACAAAAAATATGTTCGATGTTCTACTGTAAATTGGAAAAATATATTAAATGGCAAAGACCTTTATTGCAGTCAGTCGCCTTCAAAATGAACCATTGCCTCAGTCGATGGCTTTAGTTTAAAAGGTGATCCCAGAATTTGGCCAAGGCTGTTTATTATGCATATTTAAAACACAAAGAGAATATGGACTCAGGTTTCCCAGACCACCGTCAAAGGTGTCCTTAGTGACTGGATCAAAATTCGTCCTGGAATGTGTTTAGTTCGTGCATTACCATTGGCCACTTGTGTTCATATTTAATGCAAGCTATGAACCGGGCCAGTTAGTTCTTCTGTTGTTTGGAGTTGTATTTTGCAGTTGTTTGGACTAATTTTATGATGATTTTATTTGTTTGCTAGATGACGGGCACCAGTCAGCAGAACTCCAAGACCCCACAGGTCCGCATCCCAGCAGCCTCTGCAGCAGGAAATACCTCTGTCAGTGCGACTCTTGACCCGCAAGCACAGCTCGAGTCTGACAAGAGGGCCGTTTACAGGTAGGTTCGAATCCTCGTGAGGCGTTTTGTAGTGTGTTTGACAGAACGCCTCACTCTGTCCTTAAACCTTCCATCCCTTATTTTGTGATGGAGTGTTACCCATTAAATTGTATTTCTTGTGTGACAGAGAATTCATAATTTTTACTAAATTAACTTGATGTGCTGCTCCTGGAGAAAGCCCTGCCCTGGGATGGTGTGTTGTTTTTAACACGTTCTCTTCAGCTAGCCATGACATAAAAGCTTTTGAAATTATACTTGAAGGGGCTTCCTCTAATTTTCTGTCATTTTTAAGCCAAAGCACACCTTCCTTAAATGCTTTTACTCATCAAAGGCAGCTCAATTTCCTCTTCTTTTAATTCATAAGTTGACCTGAAAATAAGCATTTGATGAAGAAGCAGTTAAATGTAGGGGGCATAGGCCATAATGGCTTATCTTTATCTGACTGAATCAAAAGAGAATTAACTTAGTTATTGTTTTGAGTTAACAGGACTTAATGAAGCATTTTTCAACCAATTAAGTGCAGTTGCTGTTAAAATTGATAAATGGGGCAAGCAGATAAATTTGAATGAGGTTCAAGCGTGATTCACAACCAACATTGTAAAACATAATTTATTTCTCTTTCACGCCGACAGTCATTTTCAAAGGTAAGGATCCACTCTTGATGGTCTATGAAAATACATTAGTAAAATATACTTTTAAAGATGCATTATTTTTGTAAAAAGAGACTTCATTATGTTTCAGAATCATTTTTATTAGTTTAATTTAAGATCTTGTATTAAGTTAAGGGCAAAAAAAATTGTGAAATCTATTGTTCATCCCCAGTGCTATAGTTAAGAGTTTAGCCATTCTTTCATCACAGGAAACAGTATGGAACAATAAATGAACTTGAATCATCATTACTGTATAACATCTGGATATCAAATCGCTTTGTAACACAAAAGCTATTTGATGTCAACAACATGAACTGCAGCTCCACTGTCTCCTGTCAGTCGAAATCCAGATTCTTTCATGTCCTGAACAAAGTTGTGTTCTCGCTGCAAAGGGTGGATCCACATCATATTGATTAGGAATCAGTTGAGCTAAAGCTCATATCTGAGTCAAGGCAGGTGTCCGAATACTTTTGGGATGTATGTTTGTTTTCATGCTGACCACCGTCTGTGAATGTGGCATGAAAGGCTGGTAAACAGTGTGACCACGCAGTTTGATGTAATAGATTACCTGTAAAAATAAAGGAGAACGAGCTGGATAAGTAACCCAGTGGGCATCTGATGTCAATTCAACATCAATATGACATCAAACACTGATATCAAATTGTCATCATAATTTGATGACAATCAGTCATGGAAAAAATGATTAGACCACCCTTGTTTTCTTCAGTTTCTTGTTCATTTTAATGCCTGGTACAACTAAAGGTACATTTGTTTGGACAAACATAACGATAACCACAAAGATTGCTCATAAGAGTTTTATTTAAGAGCTGATATCTTACCATTTTCCATGGTTTTCTTGATTATAACCTAAATCCCTTAAGTTTTACATCAATAGTATGGCGTTTACTGCCAAAACACTGCTTTTTGCATTCAGTGTTTTCTTTTCTTCTGTTTTTAGTCATATGACGTTTAGTGGTACCAGGTATTAAAATGACAAGAAACTGAAGAAAAAATGGTGTCTAATTTTTTCCTTGACTATGTCAATTGATGTCAAGGATTGATATCAATTGATATATGTCAAATAATGATTGTATTGATTTTATTTTGCTTCAACATCAAACTTATTTGAAATTTCTCCCAAATAATTATATTGATGTTATTTTGACATTGTTTCAATGTCAAACTTTTCAAAAAAAAAAAGCCAAAGCACAGAAAAAAGATCCTGCACCGCCTTGTTTGCAAACAATTGCTTTATTTAGTAAATGTTTCTTCAGATCGTCACAGGATTAAAGCTGAATTTGCAAGACGGAAACGACTAAATGACTTTTCATAAGACAGTGTACGAGTCTTTGCATTTCTGCAGTGTTTTCGTGCACAGCCTTTAAAATAGCAATTCTATAGTGTATGTCACTGTATTAATGTTTGCATCAACGCTGAGTTCTTGGTTTCTATAATTGCTATGCTCCAATACTTCCCCATGCATTCTCTCTCATGATCACACATACAATAACAAAAATTGAAAGGTTTTTACATAAGGTAGTTTACCTGAACTCGTGATCATTTTCCAATTCCCAGTGTTGAAACACACTGGACATGGGTTTGTTAGGGTAGGGTTAGGCAGGTCAACTTGGGAAAAAAATAAAAAATAAAAAATAATGTATTATTATATATATATATATATATATATATATATATTACCTTGTATCAAATATGTTGAATACGAGACACTAATGAGTTTGATGTAATGTTTCTTTCCTGCGTATTGAACTTTAAAGAGCATTGTCACACATATCTGAGAAAAAAAAGATCATTACTACTTTGAGCTGATCATGCTAACATCAGGTTAACGTTGTCACCAAACAAGCAGAGCAAAACTGTTGTTTTGAACAGTCACTTGTTCACAGGATGTAAAAGGCGCCCAACTTATGATCAGTAAAGATGGGAATGCTATTCAGCATCAATGTAGTGAGCAACCGGAGAGGGAGCGGGAGAAAAGTACAAACACAAGCGAATACAACACGAGGGTAACTGAAAGTGCAGTCTGACACTGTCTAACTGTCTCCTTAGTTAAAAAAAAAAAAATTCAACTAGCAACGACATGTTGGTACATCTTACCGCTACATCGAGCGGTATATTTACTTAACTGCCATCTGATGTCACTAACATTTGGTCAAATTTAAATGTATGAAAATTACTGCTTATGTACTTACCTGTGTTTTCCGTTATCAGAAGAGATCTTACAACGCTCTGTCCAAATTTGTTATACCCGCCGAAAAATATCCGTCTTCTGCTTGTTTGGCACATTCAGAGTACGTTGCAACAGACACGCACCGACGTGCCCACGCACGCTATGTAAAATGCGAACCGTGGTGACGCAATCTCAAATATACACCTGTGAGTTGATAACTGCTTCAACACGGGAAGTGTTTTTAATTACTAATGAACTCCACTGTGTAAAATAAACAACTCTACACACTCGAACTCTGAAAAATTAACACTTTTGCATTTGCTGTGTAACAAAACATTTTTATTCTGAAGCAAATCATCAAAGTTTGGATCGATCTCCACAGCTATAACGGGTAACTACAAGCAAGAACAAAAATTGCAAATTGCTTCAACTTGAGCAATTTCATTGGGACATCAATGTGACATCGATTCAGTGCCTTGTTTCCAGACATCAAATCAACGTCAATTTGATGTCAGGTTTTGTGCAGCAACGTTGTATTGATGTCAAATATATTGATTAACAATGTATATTGCAGTAATTGGATGTGAGATTGATCCTTTGGTTGGGCCTTTTTACAACCATAAGGAGGTCAAAGCTTCTGTAGGCTATTTATCATTGTGGTCAAAATTTTGACCAGTCTTCAACATCAAATTGATGCCACGTTGCTGCTGGGAAAGGATGTCCTCTATCCTTTAACAAGCAGGTGTGTGTGGTCAAGCGAGAGAGAGAGTGAGTTTTGAATTAACTGACATTATAGTCTGTCTGCACACAGGAGCTGCAGCCTGTCTTCGGACTCAAAATCCGGATTTCTATGTCCCGAACAAACTGCTGTAATTCAAAAACCGAATAAATTTTTAAAAGAATTCTTAAACCATGAGCGCCACAGGGCTTTCAGGAACGCAGTGCTATATTTTTTTAGTGTGGTTCAAGGCTTCGCATTGGCCATGCCTAATAACGAGAATAAATTGTCATGGTTTGCAGTGTAGATGAAGGACCCACAAACAGGAGATCTCCAAAACAGAACTGGGTTTATTAACCAAAACACAAAATACAAAAATACCACAATACAAAAACATAAACTTATCTTAGTCCAGGTGGATGACGAGAGGGAAACGAGCAGGACTGCAACACACGTAAAGCGACTAATGGAGCCACAGAGAACAGGACTTAAATACACAGAGGAACAAACGAGAGGCAGGTGCAGGGAGTCAAGGTAACAAGAGGCAGGAAGCAAAGCAGAAAACAAGACAGACGTTTCAAAGTAAAACAGGAACCACTAAAGACAGGGAGAGACGCCAACTTGACAGACACAGACACACACAGGGCTGCCATGGCAACCAGGCCATGACATAAATATGTTGAATAGTAATAGGTGTGGCTTTCAGTGTGGTTCAATGCTTCGCATTAGCCACGACTAATAAAGAGAAACATGCCTAATGCCCAATGCCTAATGCATTCACACCAATAAGGAATAATAAAAACGAGAATAAATATGTTGAATAGTAATAGGTGTGGTTGAATGCTTCGCATTGGCCACGCCTAATAATAACTAAATAATAACTAAATTAAAAAAAACACCAAATAGGTGTGAATGCCAATGCAATCACACCAAATATGTCAAATAGTAATAGGTGTGGTTGAATCCTTCACATTGGCTACACCTAATAATAATAACAATAATAATAACAATAATATAATAATAATAAAGTTTCATTTTTTCAGATTGTGCTGGAGACTTTGCGGCGGTGTTTATGCGCATGTGCGCCCTCCACAGTCACACGCACTCCAATAAAACAGGTTGTACTCCAGACATGTAGCCTGGGGAAGCAGGGGCTTTGTTGGCAGGAAACACAGCATGACTCCACCACAAACTGATTTCTGATGGGGGGGGATGGGCTTCAGCTGGCCTGATTGGACTCAAAAACACTGGCGAGCAGAGAGATTCAGAGAGACACCCTGCCATCTCTGTTTCTCTTTCCACCAACCTTTAAAACCCATACCCACCTTTCTCTCCCATGTGTGAAGGCAGGCGAATGTCGTTTTGTTGTGAAAATCTGATTTCAGCTGCTGTCCATCTGCACCTATATTCTTCTTTGTAAGTACAATAAGTAAATCATCATAGGCTGCATTTACACTGCAAGGCTTGATGGCTAATTCCAATTGATTGTTTGATCTTTTTTTTTTCCCAATTTGGAGTGTTACATAGCGGTCAGTGAGTGTTGGTGATTTGCGGTCAGGTAGGCATGATATGGTAATCTTTTTTTTAGCACTTTTTTACACAATGTCCTAAGTTTTCTGGAATTGGGATTGTACTTAAAACTATAAATTTTCTCTGTGGAGGAGTTTTTGGAGTTTATATTCAATGATTATGGGTAAACAGCAGAAAGAAATAAAACATTGCCACTGCAGTAGATGCCAAGTTTTTCCTCTTTGAGTTATACTGCCATTTAATCAAAGTCAGTAATCCAGTGGCTGCACACTTTCTTCCTCAGACCCACTGGCCATAAACCAGATGCCACCAGTGCTGCCACATCCCTCACCTTCATATATAACCTATCATGTTCCCTGCTGGCCTCTGATTCTCTGTTTTGGGCTTGTTGCTGGTGACCCAGCACGGTGCAGTGGGGGGGGGGGCCTGTTCTGTAAATCGCTCTTTTATGGCCCTTGTAATGATCCCCCAGTCTGCAATATCCACTCCGTCGCACTGCAGATAGGACCTGCCAACATGGTGCTGCTCAGGGTGGTTGGAGGAGGTAGTCAGAAACTGGAAAACACACATCACGAGACCGTGCAGTTGCAACTCATGTTCATAAAAATGGCTACCTTTTCACAGTCCATCTCTCTTAATCCTGACTTCCCATAAAAAGGTTATAAAACTGAAGGAGAAAGTTTGATCTTGTTCTAAGATTCAGATATAGCTATGAGAGCCTGGATAACCTTCATACACAGCAAATTCTTGCCTTTGGAATAAACTCTCTGTGAGTTAAAATCAATACATTTGAGTGTACATGTGAGACCACTGAATGTACTCTAGGGAAAAGTTAAAGTTACTCTTCTTGGGAGTTGATTTTTTAACTCTTCTCTGGAGTTGAAACTGAACTCTTGTGGGAGTTAAAATACTACTCCCATTTAGTGTAAAATAGAACTCCGGCCTTGAGTTAATTTTAGGGTTAACTCTTTCATAGTGTTAACCATCAACATGTAATATGTTTTATTTAACACTTATGGAGTTAATATTAAAAAACACAAAGAATATTGTAGCTGAAAATTACTACAAAAAACACTGATTAACACACATTTTTTATTTTAAATCCATGTGTGACATTTTTGAATCACTGTGTAAACATGTTACAGCAAACCAACCAGACACATTGGGATTTATCTGTGCAGCCCTAATCCACAAATAAAACAAACTGCTATAAACGTTGCACAGATGTCTGACAAGACAACGGAGAACTCAATTGTAATGTAGGAATGTATTAACACGAAGTGACTTCAAACCTGTCATTGAAGTATATAAACATATACATGAAAATCAGGATGAATTGCATATAGCTTACATTAAACCAGCAATGACATTAATAAAACCTTCTGACACAACATAAAAATGTGAATCACAGCCATAGGACATTTGAGCATCAAAATATTTGAATGTCTTGATTTATCCATTTCTAGAACAAGTATTACTTGGAAAGCATGGAAATGATCATGGAAAACAAGTTTCATGCTCAACCAAAACAAAAACAACTTTACCATTATGCAAAATGATAGAGATTATTTTGCTGAACAAGCAACATCCTGCTTGACCACATTTTAGTCTCAAATTTTTTTTAGGGTACATCACATAAATGTACAATGACCCAGGTCGTCATTGTAAATGAGAAACTGTTCTCAACTGACTTACCCATGAACAAAAGTAAATGACCAAAGGGTGAAGCACAAAGGAAACATCTCAACATTTTTGCTGGATAAGCTACTGCTTGTTCAACAGCTTTGCTCTTAGCTCTTTCAATCTTGGAAATTCTTCTGTTGTCTACCTACATCAATGTTGTATAGAGTAATTTGTGAAAATGTGTATAGACTGAAGAGAGAATCATCATATTTCACACTAAAAACAAAGTGAGACTTGAACAAATCATCAAAAGCGCCCAAGGATGTACATGACTGACATGGAAGAAGCTTTCCATCCAAGACGATGTAGAAGCTGGAAACCTGTGCTTTTGAAGTGCCTAAGGCCAGAAGATATGGCTGAGGGGCTCCTTCAGTGGTCATTAGGTGATCCTCCAGGCACAAAGACAGGCCTCTACATATTAGCCATCAGTTTGAAAAATGTTGCATGAACCACAGCATTTGGAATTATTAAATAATGTTGTCTTCACAAACCTTTTGAAAATTTCACCAGATGATCTGTCGCCTCTCCAACAATGATCTTCTTGGGCTGCTTCCTTCTAGCTGGTTGTGGAGTGAGAAGATGCAGCACAACAATTAGAAAAACCATGTTGCTGTCCCACTCTACAGTGTAAATAACACAATTAACTCAAGGAATGTTAATTGAAAACAAAGACAGAATTGCTCCTTTTCATCAGCTGTTGAGATTCTCTGTTGTCTCATCTGCAGTGTCAGATACTTCCTTCAGGGCAGATGTCAGCAGTTTTTTCAGGAGAGGCATCTCCCTGAAGGGTTCTGGCCTTTTGGATGACCTTGTCTTTAAAACAGGTCTCCCATTTTTTCCCAGGAACCTGGAGGCAGTCTCTGCTCCAAACATCAACAAGAAGTCTTGCAAAATCTAATACAAAAGACGAGGGACTTCCATTATAATCACTGAAAGTAAATCACCATATTATTCATAAACGTTTTTTTTTCAAATTCACATTTTTTGCCTACCAGTCCCTTCATGTCCAAGAATCAAGGAAATATTTGAAGTATATCTGCTGATTGTTGTGGGTCATGGAGCATCTTTTGACGATGGTGGAATGTTTCTTTCATCTTCTGAAAGACTCAGTCACGGTCTGTGGTGTGGTGAAGAAGAGACATGGTCTCCATACATTCATCTCCAGTCTGCTGGTCATCTATGGAACCAAGTGCTCTTGATGATGTGGGACCCCCCTTTTAGCTCCACTCTGTTATGGGATGTAGATGTGGTTCTGGATTGACGTTGCACAGACTTCACACGCCACTCAAGAAAACCTTTGTTGCTCTGAATGTCATAGAAATGCTCCTGAATGTAAAGCAGTGCATCTAGTTGGAGAGCAGACAACATAAAGTTTTCGATTCTGCTATTGCATTTATGGGGCCCGATCTTGCGCCAAACCTCCCAAAGCTGCTATTAAGGGATAGCAGGTAGCAGGAGGGGTGTTCCCCCACAAAGAACGCAATCTTCCACCTCCCTAAACCTGTGATATTACCTGCGCCATCCACTATATTATGCACACATTATGCATGGGAGTGGTTAGGGCGTTCCACCTGTTTAATCAATCAGTGCGTCAGCAGCCATTGCCTTTAAGAGCAGGTTGTGGTACCTGCAAACTGCTATGGAGCGTCTTTTCACCCAGATCAGAGCAGCTCTCATGGGCAGCTGGTCTGGGACTCTGCTGTAGAGCTTCCTCCTCTTCCTTCCTCCTCCTCCTCTGCACTGATATATACATAACTAGCTCTAACTAATGTGGAGCAAATGATTTAATCATTTCTTTTGTAGCCCAAGACATTTCAACAAACTGCTCAGAAAAAAATAGAGCCAGTGAGCTTCCAGGAAAGCATTTCTTAACTAGAAAAGCACTCGGAGAGCGCAGACCTCCGCCAAGCACAACAGTTCTCCCATATAGCGATTTACAGATTGCGATAAAATCCGCCTTCTGGATCAGATCCGGATCAGCCTCTGAAATTTTATAGAGGTTTTTGCCAGATTTTCCCATAGAAATGCCTGATCCAGCCATTCGCCACCTTCTTGCCTTCATCGTCCCCTGGATTGTTGGTTTGGCTGCCAACTCTCGAATCCTCCTTTTTTTTACTTCTAAGGGAATTAAACTCTTAAAATTCCAGAATACCACTATATTTTTCAAAATGTCAAATAGTAACCGATGGGCATAATTCTGGCAGTGTAACTTATTTTTTATGGCACCTAATTTTTCAATTAGAGTCACCAAATTTAGCAGTAATGTAGCTGGATATGACAGCATGACTCATGATTTATTTGAGAATTTTAGACTCACGTTAGATTAGATTAGATTAGATAGAACTTTATTAATCCCTTGGGTGGTCTCCGTCAGGGAAATTGTGGGATTATTACATACGGAATTATTGCAAATAATTTTATGTGTGCTTGCGCTAGACTGGTGGTTTAAAAAGTAATTTTTTTCATTGAAAATATTAATCAAATACCAAAAATATGATGATGGTAGGCAGCTTAAGATAAGAAGAATTGTTCTGTATTTTTTTTTTCAGAATTTTAATCAAATTGCTGATTTTTTTAATGAATATTTTCAAACATAAACTCTGCTCTCTCTGACCTCTGAGCCTCAGTAACAGAGAAGTGTGAAATAACAGTGTGAAAGAGAGTGGGGGGAGGGGGACATTGCCCTGACGTAATGATCTTTTGGCAGGATGTTTGGGAAGAAAAGCTTGAAGGATCATTTCAAGATGAGAATCTGCTCATATTAGCAGTGGTGTTTATGCAGAAATGTATATAATATAGAGTTTAATCAAGTTGGCAGATGGAGCTACTTTTATGAGTACTGCTTAAAAAATGTGTTGTTGAAAGAATTATGATAATAATGAATTAACATAGGTGTAGACAGCTGCCAACAAGAAGTATACCATAATGCCAAAAGTATCCTGTCATGATATAAGAAAAGAAAGCATGTTTGACAGCAGTTACGAAACAAAATTGAATTTAGTTGTTTGAGAATAAAAATGTTAATGGTTGAATTTTGAGTACTTTTAAACTACTATGCAAGGTTTTGCTGTTCAAAAAGACTGAGATATGCAATGACAATCATCACATTATGGGACACAGTGCAAATCATTGGCTGTAACTTGACCTTACATTGTTTAATCTGGTCTAAAATGGATGGGTATGTTTGTAGTCCCATCCTGAAAACTGAGAACCTGTTATATTCAAGAATGGTGGTAGCGCCACCTTTTGGCAACAGGAAATGTCATGTTGTAGGAAGGAATTAATGAAATGAAATGGAATGAAATGAAAAATACTTTATTCAATTCCAGAAGGGAAATTCAACATTGTAGTAAGGGCTTTTTTTCAACAATACATAAATGACAGCAATAATAATATTGAATTGATAATAGTAAGATGTCTTGTTGTGGAGGCTGATGGCTGCTGGCAGGAATGATCTACTGTATCTTTCTGTCTTGCAACGGACCTGAAGAAGCCTCTCACTGAACACTGGTTTGATCACTGTGTTGTGGAGAGGTGTGAAGACTCCTCCATCATCTTCATCAGCTTGTGCAGCATTCTTTTTTGTACAATCAGCTCCAGAGTTCCACCCAGCACAGATCCAGCTTTCTTGATCAGTTTGTTGATTCTGTTAAGGTCTCTGGTTCTGATGCTGCTGCCCCAGCAGATGGCTGCAAAGCTGATTGCACTTTCAACAACAGACCTATAGAAGATGTGCAACATCTTGGTGCAGACATTAAAAGATCTCAAGCTTTCTTAAAAAGTAGAGTCTGCTCTGACCTTTCTTGTAGATGTATTCTGTGTTGCATTTCCACTCTAGTCTGTTGTCAAGCTGAACTCCAAGATACTTGTATTCCTCCACCACCTCCACCTCCTTTCCCAGGATGTAAACACTGCTGTGTTTATTCTTGCTCCTCCTGAAGTCGACAATCATCTCCTTAGTTTTGCTGGTATTTAATATGAGATAATTGTTACCGCACCATTTCACAAACTGACAGATCAGTTCTTTGTATTCGGTTTTTTGTCCGTTGCTGATACACCCAACAACTGGAATGTCATCAGAGTATTTCTTCAGATGACAGGACTCAGAGTTGGACTGGAAGTCAGAGGTGTAGAGCGTGAAGAGAAATGGTGAGAGAACAGTTTCTTGTGGTGCTCCAATGCTGCTGACCTCCATCTCAGACACACAACCTTTCAGTCTCACAAACTGTGGTCTGTTTGTGAGGTCGTCATAAATCCAGGAGGTTGTGGAGGAATCCACCTGGAACTGATGGAGCTTCTCACATAACAACGCAGGCTGAATTGTATTAAAAGCACTTGAGAAATCAAAGAACATGACCCTCAAAGTGCTGCCTGATTGGTCCAGATAAGAGTGGGCTCTGTGAAGCAGGTAGATGATGGCGTCTTCAACCCCAAGCCCATTATGATATGCAAACTGTAAAAAGAACTGTCTTTGTCGCCTTCTAGTGGCAGCAGAAGGTAATTCTCAAATTCTAATATATGAAACGTTTTTTTATTTGTTTGTTAAAATACAATGCAAATACCTACTCTAGTGAGAAATAACTGTCAAATATAAATCACAGGGCCACAAGTTTAATTCAATTCAATTTTATGTGTATAATATAATATAAATAAATATAAATATAATAATTATCTAATTCAATCCTAATCAAAGAGTTCAGATATATTTATATGTTACTACCGTATTGACTAGAATATAGTACAATATTTTATGCTAGAAATCATACAGTGATCCCTTGCCAATTCGTGCTTTAAGTTCCGCGGTTTTAGTTATTCGCAGATTTTTCAGAAATATATAATATAATTAAAAAAATCAAGAAAAAAATCGCGGAAACATCACAGGATGTTTTGCGCGTTCTCTCACAGTGAAGAAATGTTGTTTTAAGAAGGTGGCCTTATGGGTAATGTAGTGTGTGTGTCGTGGGACGGCAGAATGAAAACGGGGTTAGATGAAAAGTGTAGTGAGCATAAACAGCAGTCCAGCGTGTATAGATTTACATTCTCTGTTAACCGACAGGAGCCCAACAATACAACCTGTGTGATGTTACAAGTTCCTGCAGTGCCAGAATAAAGTGACCATTCCATGCAGAGAAAATCTGACTTTTCTTTTGCTGTTGTTAGCATTTTAGCCGCTAATTACAAGCCAAAAATAGCACAATACCAGTGGTTTCTTTATTACACTTAGGAGACCAGAGGCTGTGAAGGTAACAGAAAGACCATAGTTGAGCCTTTGTGTCGCTGCAGTGCCTCGCTAGCTTTTCTTGCGGTTTTTAAACATATTTTAAACACATTATTTAGGCTCAGTGGGCTCCTGCTCCAGTTTGCGGATTTTGATTTTCACAGGGGGGCGCCAGTCCCTATTAATCGCGAAAAATCCTCTGCACCCCCGTAAAAAGGTTCAGGCTCAGGATTTTTTTTTTGCTTTAAGTCCTGATAATATGATTTAGCAGCAGGGAGGGTGATGAGTGAAAACATCGCTTTGTTAGCATTAACTCTGGTCCATAGTGTCAATGACTTCTCCACTACTTTTTTTTCTATAGTAATTGTACAATGAGTTATTTTATGAATAAACTTATTGTTTTCATCATATTTTTATTTTCCCAAAATGATATTTGAAAAATAGCAGTCATCTTGGAATCAGAGTTATCCTATATTTAGGCCAATATGGTAATTAAGTAGGAATATCAATAAATAGAAATTCTTTTGTTGTCACTTTACATGAGTGCAATGAGATTAAAAAAGTAACTATGGTTACAGCTGAATAAGAAAGAGAAAAGTGGGAAGAGAAAAGTTGAGGACACTAGTCAGTGGATCATGTTGCTGCCGTGTAGACCTATAGCAGCATAGCTATGATGAGGCTATGTTTCAGACCCGCCTGCTCTAGTCTGGTCTTCATCCATTCCTGTAACTGTAGCTCTGACTATTGGCCCTAACACACTATTGTTGAGACTAACTATTGGCTTTACTAAACAGATTTCTTTCCATGAATGGAAAAGTTGTCCTGAATTACACATGCATTATCCAATCTGCTTGAACATTCATATATTTGATGATTCTTTCACTCTGAACAAGTATATCTGACAATCTTGGACAGTGCTACTGTCTCATCAAAGGACCACGATCTTGGTCACATTTAGTGTGTTTTGTATCCTATGTGTGCTTTATCAGATCAGCTTTGGATTCCTACAGCTCATACTGATAAAAATCCTCATTCACCATCCAAATTTTGTGCATGGATGAGTCTGAGGTAACAGCAGTAATGTGTTCAGTTGTTCTGGTTCTTGTTAGAACTCTGGAAACAGGGTTCATCATGATCTGAAGCTGTCTAATCAGACAAAATGAAATGAAAAGAAAATGAAAGGAAAAATACTTTATTTATCCCATAAAGGGAAATTCAATACAAACGATCATTATGGTAGTCAAGTCTGCTGAAGATGAAGGCTGGATCAGTTTCTGTAAATCTGCTCTCTCTCTCCTCCCTGAATCGCCACCTTAACGTGGTGGAGGGGTTTGTGTGCCCGAATGATCCCAGGAGCTATGTTGTCGGGGGTATTTGTCCCTGGTAGGGTCACCCAAGGCAAACTGGTCCTAGGAGACGGGCCAGACTAAGAGCGATTCAATAACTTTTATGGATAAAGAAAAATCAAGAGCTCGATGTCCCTCGCCTGGGTTAGGGTCACTGGGGCCCCACCCTGGAGCCAGGCCTGGGGGAGGGGCTCGTTTGGGAGCGCCTGGTGGCCGGGCCTTCACCCATGGGGCCCGGCCGGGCTCAGTCCGAATGAGTTACATGGGTTCGCTTCCCCGTGGGCCCACCACCCGCAGGGAGGGCCATAGGAGTCAGGTGCAGCATGTGTGGGTGGCAGCTGAAAGCGTGGGCCTTGGCGTGCCGACCCTCGGCTGACAAAACTGGCTACTGGGACATGGATCAGTACCTCTCTGGCGAGGAAGGAGCCTTATTCTACTCTGGAGTTGCCCAGGGTGAGAGGCGACGGGCTGGTGTTGGCTTGCTTATAGCCCCCCAGCTTGGAGCCTGTACGTTGGGGTTTTCCCCAGTGGATGAGAGGGTAGCTTCCCTGCGCCTTCGGTTCGGAGAACGGGCTCTGACTGTCATTTGCGCTTATGCGCCAAATGACAGTTCGGAGTACCCAGCCTTCTTGGGGTCCTTGGCGGGGCTGCTGGAAAGTGCCCCTAATGGGGACTTCTTTATTCTGCTGGGGGACTTCAACGCTCACGTTGGCAATGACAGTGGTACCTGGAGGGGCGTGATTGGGAGGAACGGCCTCTCTGATCTGAACCATAGTGGTGTTTTGTTGTTGGACTTATGTGCTCGTTACAGTTTGTCCATAACAAACACCATGTTCAAGCATAAGAGTGTCCATAAATGCACATGGCATCAGGACACTCTTGGCTGCAGATCGATGATCGACTTTGTAGTCGTATCATCTGATCTTCGGCCGTATGTTTTGGACACTCGGGTAAAGAGAGGAGCTGAGCTGTCAACTGATCACTACCTGGTGGTGGGTTGGATCAGATGGCAGGGGAGAATGCCGGTCAGACCTGGTAGGCCCAAACATGTAGTGAGGGTCTGCTGGGAACTTCTGGCAGAGGAACCTGTCAGAAAGATCTTCAACTCACACCTCCGACAGAGCTTCAATAACATCCTGGGGGAGGCGGGGGACATTGAGTCTGAATGGCCATGTTCCACGCCTCATTGCTGAAGCGGCTGACCGGAGCTGTGGCCGTAAGGTCTGCCTCAAGTGGAGGTAAGCCTGTCATGGCGGAATCCACGAACTCCAAAGGCGCTCTCTGTTTACCGGTGGACACCTTGGGTGAAGAGGCCGTCAGACTGAAGAAGGAGTCCTACCGGGCTTGGTTAGCTTGTGGGACTCCGGAATCAGCAGACAGGTATTGGCAGGCCAAGCAGGCGGCAAAATGGCAACGAAACACAATTAATTGCAGCTGCAAGAGAGAAATGTATTACAGTTAAAAGCAAAAGCATCCTTTCAAATTTATTCATTATCAAGTACGTACATGCACTATTTCTCAAATTCCACTTACATTGCATCTCAACAAAATCTGTTGTACAAATGCTTTTTGTTTTAGTTTATCTTATGATTTTATTTCTCAACATTCGTTGTAAGCTTATGAAATTATACTGGCAAAATTCCCAGGGGACCAGGAGATTGAAAGACCCTAAAACGAGCTCATTTGTAGTCAGACATCATACAGCAAACGTTACGTCTACATGGTTGATTAAACCCCAGTTTTAAAATAAAACCAGTCCAAGTCCAGATCAGTGTTTCAGCTCCACGCCAGAAAAGACCTCTGTTCACATTATACCACTGTAAACAAATATTGCATGAACATCAGTGCTCTGGTGGAAATGATTGTCATTGCAGGTTGCTCTTCTTGTGCGTCTCCTTCAGCACATGAAGGCAGTTGCAGATTTATTAAATGCAGACTTATCTGCACTGAACCATTGACAACAAAGTCAGCAGACTTTGTTGTTTCGTCTCCATGTTGTTGTTTTCACTGTCTCAGCTGCCGGTACAAATTAAAATGGGATCTGCAACAGTTCGAAGGTCTTTGGCTTTCAAGGGCTGAACAGCCACAATCAGGGTGAATTCCAATTCCTCTCTTAACCCTCAATCTCAACCCTCGCCCTTAACCCTCAATTTTTGGCCCTCAATCTAAACCCTCTAAAGTAAGTGTCAGGTCTATCTTGTGGCTTAGAAATGGGACACCCCTCGAGTGCAGTTACGTCTTCAGACTGAAATGTATCAGAGCCGTGTCGTCTCTGTATTTCTCTGAAATGACACAGGGATAACATTGAAAAGAGCGCTGTATATTCTCTAAATAATATTAGCAAATAACACAATAGAGGATACATTATTCAGTCCTCCGTCGCTACACAACAAGGTATACAAGTAACGTGAAGCCGACCGGGACCGCCGGTCTGGCAGCAAACATCGTAAAGTAAAAGAATAAATGTTAATCAACAATGATGTTAATCCATGAAAAAAATCTCAAACAAAGACAATAAGATGGTTTCGTAACATTTATATCTTTAAGATATACGAAGATACTTACATTTGTAGTTAGCTTTTGTTTGTCACCATCCTTTTCGACGATGTCTTGGCTAAATTACCCAGTGCCTTCTGGATAGCCCTTACTACCAAGGGTGGTGTCGGAAAATCTCAATTTTGAGGGTGATACAGCCCTCAAACTCGTCCCTTTGACTTACTAAGAATCGGGACAGCGCTAGCCCTTAGCGGGAGCGCGCATTTTTGAGACTGAGGGTTGAGATTGAGGGTTAAGGGAGGAATTGGAATTCACCCTTAGTGTGCGCACCAGGCATCATTGTGACAAACGTTTCACATTTTAAAATGTAACCACACTGGTGTAGACAAAAACCCAGTCATCTCAAGTGTTTTCTTTAATATTTAATGTGAAGATTAACCCTTGTGTGATGTTAGGGTTTTCTGCATTCTCCCCTTGGGGTTTCATACCATAACTCAGCCCCTGTGCAGGCTAGAGACATTCTGTTTTCACCGGAGGAAACTTGAGGATGCCCTTTAGGTCACTGACCTACCACTAGGTTTCTCCAACCTGAGGGGGCGGAGCCTATTCAACACGCTTTTCTCCACGCCACCAGCCCCACTTCTCAGCCTCTGTGTGGGCTAGAGACACACTGTCTTCACTGGGTTACTGGTGCTGTGACATCACTGACCCTCCCTATGATGACCTCGACCTTTGGGGGGGCAGAGTTTCGCCATCACGCACGCACAAATCCCACTTCTCAACCTCTGTGTGGGCTAGAGACATGCTATTTTCACTAGTGGGTTACTGGTGGGTAGCCTTGACATCACTGACCCTCCCTATGATGACCTCGACCTTTGGGGGTGGAGTTTCGCCATCATGCATGCCACAACTCCCACTTCTCAGCCTCTGTGTGGGCTAGGGACACGCTGTCTTTACTGGAGGGTTACTGGTGCATTGCTGTGATGTCACTGACCTTCCCTGTACTGACTGTCACCTTGGGGGGCGGAGTTTTGCCATCATGCATGCGACGAATCCCACAACTTAGCCCTTGTGAGGGCCAAAGACACACTGTCTTCACCAGGGTGTTGCTTGTGGGTGGTTTCTGACCAGTCCCCAATCTACATTGGTCCAAGGGGGTGGAGTCTGACCTCCATGCCACTATTGATACCATTATTAGACCATATCAGGTACCATGTACCTTGACCTCTTCTGTATTATCTATAAATACATCACATACAGTAAAACAGTTATGATCAATACTGCAGTCAACTTGCTTATAAATAAAGGAAAGCAGGCCTTCAGTACTATTGATATTTATTGCATGGAATTGATTTCACACAGGGGCTTGATTGTGGGATTTGTGTTGCGGGTGGTGTGGTAGCAAAATCCCCGCCCCCACTCCACCCCCGTTCAGGTATTCTAGTCTCTGGTAGAAGGAAGGCAAGTAAAGGTATGCAACAATGTTCCCACTAAAGCTGTAGAGTAGACTACTGCCCTATTGTTTTACATTGGGGTCCTTTGGACCCAAACACCCTGAGAGTGATGTAAATGTGAAGGGGGGGTGTAGAGTGAGAGCTCCCCCCAAAAAAGCTGTGCTCCATGCCCCTCACATAAAATAAGCCAAGGACAATGAGTTTCAAGTTGAAAAAAGTATTACTTGTATGATTTTTATTTTAGTAAAGATTGAAAATAGGTCCAAAAGACCCTAACATCACACAAGGGTTAACTGAAATTCTGTTATTGCAACATTTATTCTGCCTGAATTCTTTACTTTTAGCTTGTTGTTTGATAATAGACTGCCTTAATATGCTGCTCTTCCAGTCATGTTGACCAGTCAAAACATTTCACATTTACGTGCTGTGATACAGAACTTCCAGAATCCATAGATGTAGTCCTGTCTCTCCATACATACAATCACACGTTTGCCCAAAGACAGAGAAACTTGGGGAACACTGACTCACTTTTGCAGGAAGCCTCAAGTGGTTAGTGTTTTTTGTCTGTTTTTTTTTAGCCTTAGAGGTTCCTGCTTAGTTTGCAACTGTGCATGTTCCACTTGCTTTGTCTTTTGCTGAGCAGCTGATTTTTGAAGATGTTTCACAATTTTAGGCCTTGCAGTGCCAAATCTCAACAAATTCCTGTAAATAGATGAACAGTGAATTCATTAGAATAATATCTTTATTTTGAATGTGCTTTTGTGTCTCCTTCATGTCTTTTATAAATATGTTCTTATGTGTAAAAATGTAATAAAAATCATCTGACCATCTTACTGTTAGACAAATACAACCTCAGACCAATAACAACAATTAACTTTTTTTTTTACTTTATTATTTATTTTGCCTAAATCGTGCAAAGAAGAAAAAGTCATGTGGTCAATACCAAGTACCCTGATGAGTCGAGAGTATAGATCCACCTTTGGTAGAAATAACTTGAAGTAGTTGTTATCTTTTCCAATATCTCACATGGTTGAAGAGGAAGTTTGCTCCATTCTTCTTTCCAGTGTTGCTTCAGTTCAGAGGTTTTTAGGTGTTCACTTATACTTTACTTTCTTGAGGTCTCAGCGCAGCATTACAATTGGGCTGAGGTCTGGTCTTTGACCAGGCCAATCCAGAACCTTGATTCTTTTATTTTTTATTCTGATGTAGATTTGCTGCTGTACATGGGGTCGTTGTCCTGTAACATGACCTAGTTTCAGCCAAGCTTTAGTTGTCAAATATATGATCTCACATCTGCCTCGAGAATACTCTGGTATACAGAGGAGATCATGGACCACTCAACTACTGCAAGATACCAACGTCCTGTAGATGCAAAACAAGCCCAAATCATAACCATCCCTCCACCATCGTGCTTGACAGTTGGTATGGAATGTTTGTTCTCCAAAAATCCAGAAAACAAAATAACTCCATTTTGGTCTTAGTGTCGTTGTTTCTAGGGTATTCTTCCCAGAAGTCTTGCAATCTGTTCAGATGCAAATTTATAAACTGAAGTTGTGCTTCCATATTATTTTTAGACGGAACAGATTTTCACCTTGTAACCCTTCCAAACAAACATACTTGTTCTGTTTTGTTTTTTGTTTGTTTGTTGGTTTTTGTTTTGTACTGTCGTGGTCTTGAACATGCTCAGTGAGGTCTGTAGGCTCTAAGATGTCACTGTTAGGTTTGAGCGTCGCATGATCTTACCTAAACTTGCTGGTACTGTGATCAAATGATTATAACTGTTTTGCATAAGGAAATAAAACACTGGATTAAAAGAGATCATTCACTCGTAGGAAGAATCATCTTGAACCACTATCTTAGACACCGAATGTGAAAGTAAATAACTTGTTTTGAAAGCATCTGTAGTGCTGAGAGTCCCCTTGTTTGCTTGCAGTTATCCCCCCCACGCTGATTCCTCTTTAAAACCACAAGCACACATTAAAACAGGCAGGGGCTCTCCATTGTGCACATGAGCCTCCTGTTTAGTATTCCTGCCATGTCTGGCTGAGGGAGCGGCATTAAATTGGGACCAGGCAGATTAGACTATATTATAGACTACTATTAAAGGCTTCAAATGAGAGCCATGGGTTAGCGGCTGATCAGGGTACCCTGATGCCAGGCCTGACTCACACACATGTATATTCACAACAATGGCCCGGTATGAAATAAAAGGGATAAAAATATGACCCCAGTATATAAGTTCATTAAAGGTACCTAGCTGTCACTTAAAGGAAAACTTAATGTTCAGGGGGAAAAAAGACTGTTCTCAGAGCATGCATTTTATTCAACTTATTAAAGTATTACTTATCCAATAGCAGCTACTTTCACCATACCACATTTTCACTCTTGGCACTAAAGGTGTGAAAGTAGCCTGAAACTGTGCTGCAGCCCAAGAAGATGCATACAATCACACTTTCAGTTCAGTACAAACATTAAAAAAAAATAATTGGGGAGTAATAAGTGACACCAATATCTGTATTTTTCCCCATTTTTTAAATTCTCCATTTAAAAAAATGGAGAATTTACCAATAAAACGGACATTCCTGACTTTGGTTGCACCATTCTCACAGTTAAGTTGAGGAAACCTCTGTTTAAGGTCAGTTTGGACTCTCAAAATGTACTTTATTTGTAAGATTTCAGAAAAAGTGAGAGATTACTTTAAGGCATTTATTTTTACTTACTTCAAAGTCAGAAGTCCCATACACTAAGTTGACTGTGGCCTTAAATAGGTTAGATAATCTACATTCAATTCAATTCAATTCAATTTTATTTATATAGCGTCTGTTACAATGTCAATTGTCTCTAGGCGCTTTACAGAGACCCAGATCATGACCCCCCAAGCAAATATCATCAACTAAAATTATATAATTAAATCCAATCAATGATAATGGCAGGTAAAAAACTCCCACAGAAGGAGAAAAAAATCTTTAAGTCAAACAGTGGCAAGAAAAAACTCCACTTTAAGAGGAAGAAACTTTGAGCAGGACCTGGATCATATGGAGGGACCTTCCTGATGAAGACCAGCCGGGTAAAGAAAGAAAAGAGGGGAGACAGGACAGAGAGAGGATGGAGGACAGAGAGAGGATGGAGGACAGAGAGAGGATGGAGGACAGAGAGAGGACGGAGGACAGAGAGAGGATGGAGGACAGAGAGAGGATGGAGGACAGAGAGAGGAGGGAGGACAGAGAGAGGACGGAGGACAGAGAGAGGATGGAGGACAGGAGGAGAGACACAAATAACTGAATGAAATGACTCCATAAACATAAACAGATGCAGGTAGCAGCACTGAGGTGAGATGGTCAGAGGACTAGATCACCGGTCACCACGGCAACCGACACCCTGAACACACCTACACACAGGTGGAGGTAAACGCTGGGATGGACAGAGGAGGGAACTGAAGTCACCATGCAACTCATCAAACTCTAGCCTAAACATACCGAAAGAAAAGAGAAAAAAGGGGGAGAAAACAGCACAACAAACCACAGGAAAGAAAATGGAGCACAGTTACAGTTACAGTTACAGTAACAAGGTGCTCCTAATTAACTATGGAATGAGCTGGAAGAGGAGGAAGGAGGAGGACAGGGAGAAGAGCAGTGGAGACACCACTCAGCAGATCATGCTGGCGTCACCCTGCAGCGTAGGCCTATAGCAGCATAGCTATGACGAAGCTGTGATTAAGACGAGCTACTCTAGTCTGAGCTACACTATAGTTATAACTAGCTACTAGACTACTGTAGCTATAACTATTAGCCCTACACACTATAGTTTAGACTAACTGTAGCTATAACTATTAGCATCTACACACTATAGTTTAGACTAACTGTAGCTATAACTATTAGCCCCTACACACTATAGTTTAGACTAACTGTAGCTATAACTATTAGCCCCTACACACTATAGTTTAGACTAACTGTAGCTATAACTATTAGCCCCTACACACTATAGTTTAGACTAACTGTAGCTATAACTATTAGCCCCTACACACTATAGTTTAGACTAACTGTAGCTATAACTATTAGCCCCTACACACTATAGTTTAGACTAACTGTAGCTATAACTATTAGCCCCTACACACTATAGTTTAGACTAACTGTAGCTATAACTATTAGCCCCTACACACTATAGTTTAGACTAACTGTAGCTATAACTATTAGCCCCTACACACTATAGTTTAGACTAACTGTAGCTATAACTATTAGCCCCTACACACTATAGTTTAGACTAACTGTAGCTATAACTATTAGCCCCTACACACTATAGTTTAGACTAACTGTAGCTATAACTATTAGCCCCTACACACTATAGTTTAGACTAACTGTAGCTATAACTATTAGCCCCTACACACTATAGTTTAGACTAACTGTAGCTATAACTATTAGCCCCTACACACTATAGTTTAGACTAACTGTAGCTATAACTATTAGCCCCTACACACTATAGTTTAGACTAACTGTAGCTATAACTATTAGCCCCTACACACTATAGTTTAGACTAACTGTAGCTATAACTATTAGCCCCTACACACTATAGTTTAGACTAACTGTAGCTATAACTATTAGCCCCTACACACTATAGTTTAGACTAACTGTAGCTATAACTATTAGCCCCTACACACTATAGTTTAGACTAACTGTAGCTATAACTATTAGCCCCTACACACTATAGTTTAGACTAACTGTAGCTATAACTATTAGCCCCTACACACTATAGTTTAGACTAACTGTAGCTATAAACTATTAGCCCCTACACACTATAGTTTAGACTAACTGTAGCTATAACTATTAGCCCCTACACACTATAGTTTAGACTAACTGTAGCTATAACTATTAGCCCCTACACACTATAGTTTAGACTAACTGTAGCTATAACTATTAGCCCCTACACACTATAGTTTAGACTAACTGTAGCTATAACTATTAGCCCCTACACACTATAGTTTAGACTAACTGTAGCTATAACTATTAGCCCCTACACACTATAGTTTAGACTAACTGTAGCTATAACTATTAGCCCCTACACACTATAGTTTAGACTAACTGTAGCTATAACTATTAGCCCCTACACACTATAGTTTAGACTAACTGTAGTTATAACTATTAGCCCCTACACACTATAGTTTAGACTAACTGTAGCTATAACTATTAGCCCCTACACACTATAGTTTAGACTAACTGTAGCTATAACTATTAGCCCCTACACACTATAGTTTAGACTAACTGTAGCTATAACTATTAGCCCCTACACACTATAGTTTAGACTAACTGTAGCTATAACTATTAGCCCTTACACTATAGTTTAGACTAACTGTAGCTATAACTATTAGCCCCTACACACTATAGTTTAGACTAACTGTAGCTATAACTATTAGCCCCTACACTATAGTTTAGACTAACTGTAGCTATAACTATTAGCCCCTACACACTATAGTTTAGACTAACTGTAGCTATAACTATTAGCCCCTACACACTATATAGTTTAGACTAACTGTAGCTATAAACTATTAGCCCCTACACACTATAGTTTAGACTAACTGTAGCTATAACTATTAGCCCCTACACACACTATAGTTTAGACTAACTGTAGCTATAAACTATTAGCCCCTACACACACTATAGTTTAGACTAACTGTAGCTATAACTATTAGCCCCTACACACTATAGTTTAGACTAACTGTAGCTATAACTATTAGCCCCTACACACTATAGTTTAGACTAACTGTAGCTATAACTATTAGCCATCTACACACTATAGTTTAGACTAACTGTAGCTATAACTATTAGCCCCTACACACTATAGTTTAGACTAACTGTAGCTATAACTATTAGCCCTACACACTATAGTTTAGACTAACTGTAGCTATAACTATTAGCCCCTACACACTATAGTTTAGACTAACTGTAGCTATAACTATTAGCCCCTACACACTATAGTTTAGACTAACTGTAGCTATAACTATTAGCCCTACACACTATAGTTTAGACTAACTGTAGCTATAACTATTAGCCCCTACACACTATAGTTTAGACTAACTGTAGCTATAACTATTAGCCCCTACACACTATAGTTTAGACTAACTGTAGCTATAAACTATTAGCCCCTACACACTATAGTTTAGACTAACTGTAGCTATAACTATTAGCCCCTACACACTATAGTTTAGACTAACTGTAGCTATAACTATTAGCCCCTACACACTATAGTTTAGACTAACTGTAGCTATAACTATTAGCCCCTACACACTATAGTTTAGACTAACTGTAGCTATAACTATTAGCCCCTACACACTATAGTTTAGACTAACTGTAGCTATAACTATTAGCATCTACACACTATAGTTTAGACTAACTGTAGCTATAACTATTAGCCCCTACACACTATAGTTTAGACTAACTGTAGCTATAACTATTAGCCCCTACACACTATAGTTTAGACTAACTGTAGCTATAACTATTAGCCCCTACACACTATAGTTTAGACTAACTGTAGCTATAACTATTAGCCCCTACACACTATAGTTTAGACTAACTGTAGGCTTTACTGAACAGAAATGTTTTCAGCTTAGTTTTAAAGATGGAGGTGGTATCAGCCTCCTTAACCCAAACTGGTAGCTGGTTCCAGAATAAAGGTTCCTGGTACCAGAAGGCCCATCCTCCACTTTTAGATATTCTAGGAACGACGAGTAATCCTGCACTCTGAGAGCGGAGAGCTCTATTAGGAGCATAACGTGCTATCAAGTCTTGTAAATAGCGCGGAGCTAGGCCATTAAGGGCCTTATATGCGAGAAGCAGAATTTTAAACTCAATTCTAAATTTCACGGGAAGCCAATGGAGGGAGGCTAACACGGGAGAGATGTGATCTCGTACGGTGATGTTTCATGAGACGCTTCAGATAACTGATATTTGAGTTAATTGGAGGCACACTTGTGGATGTATTTTTAAGGCACCTATATCTTCATATCTTACAGTACATCCTTTTTTGCATTTCAGACATCCCAAGAGAAGTTGGTATGAGAAGTTAGTATAGGGCAAAAAGAAAACAAATTAAGTCAACAGGTGATTGTAATGATGATTTGGTACAAAAGTGGAAGCCATGAAAAGCTGGGTCTTTAAAGAGTGTGAGAAGATCGTTAATGTTTCAAACAATGTTCCTTAAAGAAACTATAGGAAAGGATTTGCATATTTCTCCTTGTACAGTGCATAATGCTATTAACAGTTTTTAAGGAATTTTGAGGAATTTCAGCGTCACTTAAAACTTAAATATGCAAAAAAAGAGGCCTGATGTCAACCTTGTTGCTGTGGCGACAACATCTCTGGACTCAAAGGCATCTGGGATGAACCGTCATGTGGTGGAAACAACATTGTTGTCAGCATTTCATATCTCTTCTTGGAGGAAATGGGTGCCATACGCTATGGCCAAAGTTTATAAAGGGGCATCCAGAATATTTTCAGTGAGTCCAAAAGTCCTATTCCTATTTGAAGGAATAGGGTTGTATCAGTGGCCTTGGAAAAGCTCATTTCCACTTCTGTTGTTGCAGCATTAATGCAGAAATGTGTACTGAGATTTTAGAGTGACATATGTTGCTTTCAAGAGCACAACCTTCTCAGGGATGGTTAGGCATTTTTGAATAAAAACACATTCTGTGGACATTATGAAGACATGGCTGAGAAAGAAAAGGGTGGAGCTAATGGACAGGCCTTTACTGCACTCATGACCTGTTGCTAAAAGAATAATGCAGAATTAGTGTGTGTATAAATATATAACAGTTAAGAAAGAGATATAATGATATAAAGATTGTGTTTTAGAATATATTAGGTGAATCCTGTTGTACCCGTGTCTTGTCTTGTCTTACTCCTCAGACATCCTTTGTTCCCGCTGCTGGCACTTTTGTTTGAGAAGTGTGAACAGGCCACCCAGGGATCTGAATGCATCACGTCAGCGAGCTTTGACGTAGACATCGAAAACTTTGTCCACCAGCAAGAACGGGAGCACAAGCCTTTCTTCAGCGAAGATCCGGAGCTGGACAACTTGGTAAGTCACAAGAGATTAGACAAAAAATAGGCAGTTTAAAACATGCTGCTCTTGAAAAATAAGAATTTATGGAGAAGCTTCTGCAGTGGAACAGGTTCAGTTGTAGCCATGGCCAGCAGCAGTTTTTTATCAGATATTTTGCAGGAGATTAAGGAAAACAAAAAAAAAAGAAAGCTTTTAGCATTTTCCCAAAATTTTAATTGCTTCAAACTGCCTTATATTAGTAATTATGGGTATTACACAGACTTGGAGAATGGTGTATAATATGCTTTTATTTGTACTTTTTAAATTGTTTTTTTCTTTATACCTAAGAAATGTCTAATATTGCACTTTGGCCTTCAGACCAAAGTCATTTGTTGGAACAGAAATCAAATGTTTATCCCAAAAAAGTACGTAAATACCTTTGAATTTATGGACTTTCTGCATTTCTTTTGACATAAAATTAGATCTAATTTTTTATCTAAGTCACAATAACGAGCTGATAACACCCAACCTTTTATAAGTTCCTGAGTCACGGACTAAAAATTTAGTGAACCCTTTGAACTTCAACAAGCTCCTGCAGTCAGAGAGATGGATCTTCTTTTTACCTCCATGCTTGGGTTCATTGTCCTGCTACTTCATCCAACTACTAAGCACCAGCTGATGGACAAACACAGAAGATATTATTGAGAATTAATTTACCCCTAGATGATGGTAGATGCAGTAAAGATGCCTCCACCATGCTTCACCACTGGGATGATGTCATCATTCCTGAACAATTCACATTTTGTTTCATCAGTTCATGTTTCCCTTAGTGCTGGGAATCATCTTTACTCAGTAATGTTGTCTGGTTTTTTTGTTTTGTGTTGTTTTTTTCTAACTAAATTGACTTGATATACTGTCTGGGTGAAGGAGCACAAACCAGCTGAAACCAGAAATTGCTTCCGATGTACAAAAAACAAGAAAAAGGTTGATGTGAAACAATCGGTTTTTTGAAAGGTACCTTTGTTTGGAGATTGATGGCACTATAATAAGAATACAGTTTGTCAGCCAGCACACTTTAAATAACTTACAATTAATTAAAGTGCCATAAATATTATTCCTACCCATTGTTTTTTAAAATGGCTGCTGCAGTACATAGCAATAAAATACATAATATAAGAAGCATGAACTTAGCTTTCTCTGTTGACTCGTGCGGAGGCATGTTTCTGTCACTGTCAGGTATGATTTATATGATTTATATGAATATATATATATATATATAAACAAACCAGCAAAGTCTGTAGCAGAGTTTTGTCCATGTAGGTTTTTTAAATTTTACTTTCTTTATTATATTTTATTTTTTGGCATCCAGCTTTATGTCAAACCATTTTTGCTTTACCTCTCAGATGCTTCATTGGATAGAAGACAAGGCATCTGAATCTGGAGTAGGTTTAAGATTTTATTAATGAGGCCAATTTTGTTTGATCTTCATCTAAGTTTCAAAAATAAACAGTTACTTTTTCTTTTAATCTGTAAAAAAAAAAAACTGAAAAAATTACATCCTAATCATTCCCTCCTCCTTCATGTAATCTTCCACGTCCTCGCCCTTCTCTTCTTGAACAACAACTAGCAGTTGGGACAAATTGATGCAAATCATCTTTACTGACAAAAGACAGACTGAGACAAAGACAAAGGAGGGAAAAAAGAAAGAAAATGCCACCTTGTCAGGACGGTACTTGAAAGCGCTGATAAGTGCTGAACAGTCAGTTAACCCTGCATCTGTGTGTTTTATGAGGCGCTTGTACCGCCATCTTGTCCCCAGGGCGCTAACTCTTCCCACGGGGGGGTAATGTTACTCCGGGCCTGAACGGCTGCCATGGTCACAAGAGTTACGGGTCCCTTGATTAAACCAGAGCTGTTTAATTAGCTGATTTATCTCCTCCTTGGCCAAGCACTTTTCCTGTTGACCTCACTGGTGACTTTGAGGGAGTCTGTGCTTCACACTGTGGAGGAAACCAGACCTGTCAAGGATGCTGAGGGTTTGTAATTCTGCTTTATAAGATGATCTGATATGTCTGGTTACATATGAATCAGGAATACTGCATTTTCATTACACATAAACTCTGTTCATTCCAAGGGGTTCACATACTTCCGCTTGGTATGGTACATACATAGTTTCAAGTTATTTACTTTGATATACATTTTGTCATGGTCTGGGGCAGCCATGGCAGCCATTTTGGGTTGATTTTTGTTTTCTGTTATGTTTGTGTTACCTGTTTCCTGTTTTACTTTGAAGGTCTGTCTTGTGTCCGTTGTATTTTACTTTTTTTCCTCCCCTTGTTATCCTGATCGTGCACACCTGTCATCTCCTCTGTCTGTGCTGGTCAGTCTTTTCAGTTTTCTCCTTGTGCCCTGTGAATCTGTCCTTTTTTTTAATATATGTTTTTGCCCCCTGGATTCCCGTTTTGATTTCTTTTGTGGATTTTTGGTTTGTAAAATAAATGCTTTACTTTTGAACTACTCCATTCTGCATTAAAACCTGACACATTTGTTGATGAAATGCAGCACATTAAGCACATTGTGTTTGTTGTTGTAACTTAGATGAAGATTAGATCACACGTTATGGCAATTTAGTGCAAAAAAAAAAACAGCAATATTTTTGCCTGCCATTATACCTAATTTGAAGCATTTTTCAGTGAGATGTATTGTCTTCCTGCAGCTCATTCCATATGTTTGGAATAGTATCAGGAAATTGATAAATTATTGAATTCTGTGGCTTTAAAAGATCGATAAGGCCATTCATTTTAATAATGTTATGCATGGATAAGTATTAAGGTAATTGTTTTCTCACTAACTCGGCTTTTTATAATGAAATAGTAAAACAAAATATTCGAATCAGCTTCAAAAGTTTAACCATTACCCTACCATTAAACACGTGGTAAAGTTGGTTTTCACATCTGACATTTGCTTGTTTTTTTTCTCTTGAAACTTTAATAGCGTCATGAAAACGGCACCGATTTCATCCAGGTTGGTATCATTTTGTAGATATAAGTATGCCAGACATTTCACAAGTGTCATCAACCCTCCAAGCTCAGTGAGTGTGGCTAAAACTCTAAGAAACAGTGCTGAATGTCCTTCTGACAAAATACAAAATACACCAAGAAGCTGATGAATTAAGCCCCCAAAAGTACGGCAGCATTGGTGGACTTCCAGTTTTCAAATTAAACTCTTCACAAAAAAAAGCAGAACCCCGTGACCCTGTATAGGACAAAATGGGTGTAGATGATGGATGGATGGATAAACAGAACATTAAAAAGATAAGATTAATGTGCGATTAATCGCACATTAAGTTAACTATGGAAATCCTTCGATTAATCACGATTTAAAAATGTAATGACAGCCCCAGTAAAACTTACTAATAATGTAGGGGAGAGTGAGGTAATGTGAGACAGTTTTTACTTCCTCCCCCCTCTAAGCAAGCTAAATTGATGTGTCTATAAAATTAACACATTTCCTTTTAATTTAGGAAGTGTCCTAAGAACGGAATCGATCGGAATGTTTGCCGGACTAAAGACGGTGAAAAAATGACCGTTTTTAAAAAAGTGGTCAAGTGTCTCATTTTACCTCATCTATGTGGGTAAACTGAGACAAAGCCCAGATTTCAAGGGGGTAAAGTGACCCTGCTTGGGGTAAAATGATCCACTTACTTTTTTCCACCACTCTGGAGGTGACTGAACAAACACAAATACAGCAAAGTATCATTCTAAAACTGTTTTATTCACCATTCAAATGAGAGAAAAGAACCACTTCCACAGTAGGGAACTCAGATGACACCCCTTACTCCATAGAGTCCTTCTACACTCTCAGAAAAGGAAGTACAGAATTGTACCTTTAGAGGTACAATGGCTTGTCACTGGGGCAGTACCCTCAGAAGGTACAGTTTTGTACCCTTTTGTACCTTTTGTACCCACTTGAGTACATATATGTACCTTTTGGACCATCAAAAAGGTACATATAGGTACCTTAAGGTCCAATAATTAACCCTAGGTGGTACATTTTTGTAGATTGTACCTCAGGGGACAAAAAAGGACTCGTACTGTACCCCTATTTCTGAGAGTGTACATTCCAGCCCTGAAGGTTGCACGGAAAAATGAAGAGTTGCTCTCTTCGCGTGGTCCCTCCAGGCCTCGTAGGTTGCGGCAGCTTCCTCACAACATCGCTTTTAGGAAAATGTGCCACATCCTTTTGGTTTATGGCAAAAATGGGTCTCTGCCACACTTTCCCGTTTCCCTGGATCCTTCTCAGGAACTGTATGAGTATTTCATCACCGTCAACACTCAACCTTAGCAATATAACGGACATTCCTGACTTTGGTTGCAAAATTGACCGTAACATAGTCACCGGGTGACAGATCCATGCTTCCCGGTGTACCTCCCTTGAGCTCGGATCTTTCATCGTCAGATCCTTCATGGAGGGGCACGGGAACATCACTTTCTTCGGAGGTGCTGTCTGTGATTCTCCCCTGGATCGGTCTCTTTTTTGGTTTTCTTTTTTGCATTTTTTCTTCCAGTTTCTTTCGTCTTTCCTAAAAAGCCTTTTCAAGCGCCCACATCTCAGGAGTATCGGTGAGGATAGCGTTCTTCACGTGCTTCCGTCTGTTTTTTTTCTGGGGGTGAACTTTGGAAATGCGATGATTTCCTGCGGAGGGACATCTATCCAGGTCGGCTAGTTATTTGTTGCACATCCGTGTTAGCTGGCGTGGGAGCAGGTGAATTCGTACGGGAGGCTGCGTTATCTGCAGCGAGAGGTTCATCTTCAGGCGGATCATCTCCAGGGTGCAGGCCTTCTGTACCTTCTGCCGGAGGTGGAGCATCCCCGGTGGCAGGCTGTAGTTCAGGGTTTGGCCGGTTTGACGGAACGGATGGTGCAAACGCTTCATCGGGGAAAATGTCGCGATTGTCTGGGAAAGTTCCAGTGGACTTAAACCCAGAAGTGATGTTGCGTCAAGAAGGCTTGATTCACAACTCCTGCAACCTGGTAAATGGTGACTGTTTTGCCAGGATTCACCCACCCAAGACATGAGCTAAAATGTCTATAAACGTGACATAACATAATATAACACAACAGTACCAGGTGTATTCCCTCCCCCAGCAGACCCATTCATGTCCTCACTGGTCAAAATAATAATCACCTGCAATTTCTAGACGAGTCTGTCTTATGCCACGTTGCAGACAATAACTTGTTATGACCAAACGGCCATGATTGTCTCTGAGTAAAAGTGCGCCCCATGCCTTTGAGCACTGGTTCTCAGCCTCCCTGAGCCAGCATGATGCTCTTAACCCCCCCCCCCCCAAAAAAACAACAAAAAAAAAAAACCCAACAAAAAATGTGCACTTGTGTGTCTAAGCATGGATTTTAATTTGTAGAAATTGAAATAATGGAAAAAACATGGAAATATTACTATAATACTGTAGTTGCACTGGGACCGAAACCTCTTCAGTTGTTCTTCTGGACTGTGAGGCTGAATTTCTGAGACTGAACTTCAAAGCTGAATTTAAATCAAATTGATCTTTCTACAGAGAGTAAGGTCACAGACCGCCTTTTATGATTTTTTAATTCATCACATTAGTAAATAAATTCTTGGAATTACGAAAAAAAATGCCACCACAGCAGAATTAGTTGTAAATCTGTTTTATGGGTCGGCTAACTAAAGACGCCAACAACATCATGCACACGTTACGTGAACAGCGGTGAATTAAACAATCAAAACCTGGAACCACTGGAACATTTCAAACGGTCATTTTGGGAGTGGACTACTGACAAGGCCTGGCAATGTGAAAAAAAGAAAAACTAGTTACAAATGGGAACAACTGCTGCTCTTCATTTTTACTGGGAGCTCTGGTCTTGGTGGGCTGCTGCCATCTTTTTTACGTCTGGAGACATCACTGACCAGAGCTCACGAGGTCCAGACGGTTTGAGTATTTTGTCTGAATGTGGAGAGTTCGGCTGAATCCCTGTTCAGTGAGACGAGTCTTTAGATGTCTGGATGTTTTTTAGAAAGCTGCTCCTGTAATCTCGACGGCTTCATGGCTTCATTGGAGAACACCTGCTCACATAGCAGCACACCTGCAGATGTACGTTGCTTGGTGACGGAATAAATATATAATTTTTGTAATTTGCATTGTACTTCCAGCATTTTTTCTTGTTTTCAGACATTTTTGATTGTACTGTAAATGTTTGTGGTTAAACGTGATTATGTGGTCTTAGGGATGCACGATAATTGTTTTTTAAACAACACACATATACCTAAGATCATGACATCAATACTATGAACGAAACCAAAAACAGTTCTGACTCTTAAAATGAACAGATATCTATTTTTTCCAACAAAAAACTACTGGCAAGCCTCTCAAGCATTTTTGTAAAGCTATCAAACAAACCTATTTGATATCTCACATTAACTTAAATAAGGTTCATTACTGACTGATATAAAAAATAAAGGCTCCTTGAACTGATGGGAATACATGCATCAAAATTAATGTACTGACACAAATTAGATTCAAACATTTCTCCCTTTTACCCATTTCACCTTTGCCTGTGGGTCATTTTTGGCAAATTTCTTGTATTTTTCAAGAGCCTCGCTGATGTGTGTAAGTCCCGGTGAATTCTTTGTTGCTGAATTTTGCTCACGTTAGCGCTAGTTCACGATAGCTCACGTTAGTGCGATTTCCAAACTTTTCAAAAGCGATGGTTACATTTCAGATGGCTGATCGGGTCTTGACGTATTAAAGCTTGTGCTATTTTTCTCTCCTCGTGGAATTCGCTTGGAACATTTGTCACAAATAACCAGCAAATTATCTTCTTCGGAAACTTTAAAGAAGTTCTATAAGATCAGCGCCATGTTGTTTGTTTTCATCAGCACGCTGTGCTGCAGGCTGCATTCAAGGTGTAACGTAAATTCCCATGTCTCCTCATTTACTAGTCGTTATTTCAGCCTTTTCAATTTTTCCTATTTTTTTATGCGTAACATGTGGGAAAATACTGCGAATATCAAGTCAAGTCAGCAACTACCAAAATTATGACCAAGTAACGAGTTGTTTTCTGGAATGAGGGGGTATTCTTGATTTTCCTTATTGAGAAACCGTTTTTCTGATTATGCCGACGTCACTTGAACATAACATTTACTGCCGGTTATTCGGGTTTCAGTGGGAGCGAGGCACTGTGGAGTTGACAAATATATATATATATATATATATATATATATATATATATATATATATTTGGGGCTGTTAATCATGATATCGGACTCATTGAAATGACATCATAGTTTCCTGTTATCAAGATAATAATCGTGCACCCCTACGTGGTCTTGATTTTGTATCTTTTCATTGGTTGTTGAATGAAGCCAGCGAAATGTGTGGGGAAGGGGTTTCATAGTTCTTGTTATAATTAATTTTTGTAAATTATTTTGGTTAATGTGCATATTGATCTAGAAACTACTCATTCAAGCTGCCTATAATGAAAGATCACAACACACACTCTAACAATGTAAAGGAAATTCAGAACATCTTAGAAGTATTTAGTACAGAGAGCATATGTTGTTTAAAATATAAGATATAATATATAATGTTAGCAGATGTGTTTTCGTGTTGAAAGTGCTCCTCTGATTGGTTTTGTACTTGGACTTTGAAGAAGCAACATTCTATTACCAGAAAGGTCTTACATCTCAGAATCATTTACGAGACTGTAGTTCTGGGATTTTGTGGTCTATTTTTCTCCCATGTGACTGATGTTTTTCTGTCATGGTCAAAAAAATGGGTTTATTAAGATAAAAACATTTTTTTCTAACCCTATCAATGAGATTGATCCTTTTTGTGCTTCGCCTCTGTTTTTCTCAGATGGTAAAAGCCATCCAGGTGTTGCGGATCCATTTGTTGGAGTTAGAGAAGGTCAATGAACTCTGTAAAGATTTCTGCAATCGTTACATTACTTGCCTCAAGACCAAGATGCACAGCGACAACCTTCTTCGTAACGATCTTGGAGGACCCTATTCCCCGTCGCACACCATCAGCATTCAGCAGGTCAGTCATAGAAACACTGTGGATTTTGCAGTTTCTCAGGTATTTTTCTATGAGCTGGTAGATGTTTCACCCACAGTAGGCAGTGCTCACTGTGACATCACTCCTTCTGTGATCCCCAGGAACTACTTCAGACCTCCTCTTCACCGTCCATGACCTCCGTCTCCAGCTCCGTCACCCCTGCAGGGATTGTTGTGCCAGCTGGTGGTCTGCAACAGAGCAATGTTGCCATGACCACCATCAACTCACAAGTAGTGTCAGGTAAGAGTATGATTGAACACACAAACGTTGAAACACATACCTTTGCAATTTTTGTTAAAGTGTGGTGTCACTTTAGTCACGTTTCACCAACACCCTCAGCTAAATGACTCTTCCACATGGGGGATCATGGGACATATTCTGAAGTGGTTTCAAGTTAGATTAATCCATCAATCATCTAGACCCGTTTAATCCTCTGTAGGGTCACGGGGATCTGCTGGAGTCTATCCCAGCTCTCTCCAGGTGAAAGGCAGGGGTCCACCTGGACAGGTCACCAGTCCATCACAGGGCCACATGTAGACAAACAACCACACACACTCACAATCACTCCTACAAGCAATTTAGATCCACCAATTAACTTTTCTCTTTGAACTGTGGGAGGAAGCTGGAGAACCTGGAGGAAACCCATTCAAGCAGAGGGAGATCATGCAAACTCCACACAGAAAGGCCCCTGCTGAGCCTCGAACCAGGAACCTTCTAGCTGTGAGGCAACGGCGCTAACCACTAAACCACCCTGCTGGCTCCTTATAAGATTAGGTTAAATTAGATGTACTTTATTCATCCCCAGGGGCAAATTTAAAATCTCATCAGCTCATCAATAACACAATTAATAATAATTTAAACAGAATGAAAAATTAAAAAGTCTAATTGCTGCAGGAACAAAAGACCTCCTTAATCTCTTTGTCCTGTAGCAAAGAGAAAGGAGGTGATGAGAACTACTGCTTTGTTGTTTACTGGTATAAACTAAACCAAAACAGATATACTTGGCAGGAATAATTCATTTTGATAATCCAAGAGTCGGCATACCAAGGCCTATGTCTTCGTCTACTACCCATGACACACTGCTTCTGTAAGGTCCTGTAAGTGCTGAGCTGAAAGAAGGGTGAAACCACAGCGATTGCTCTGACTGAAATTGACAGGGCCCCATCGGTAAAAGCTCCCCCAGGCCTGGTTCCATGGTGGGATCCCCAGTGAAGGACGTACATCTCCTCACTGGAGTCCCGGTTCCTCACTGGGGTCCTGGTTCCATGGTGGGATCCCAGTGAGGGATGTCCATCTCCTCACTGGGGTCCTGGTTCCACGGTGGGACCCCAGTGAGGGATGTCCATCTCCTCACTGGGATCCTGGTTCCACGGTGGGATCCCAGTGAGGGATGTACATCTCCTCACTGGGGTCCTGGTTCCACGGTGGGACCCCAGTGAGGGATGTCCATCTCCTCACTGGGGTCCTGGTTCCACAGTGGGACCCCAGTGAGGGATGTCCATCTCCTCACTGGGGTCCTGGTTCCACGGTGGGATCCCAGTGAGGGATGTACATCTCCTCACTGGGGTCCTGGTTCCACGGTGGGACCCCAGTGAGGGATGTCCATCTCCTCACTGGGATCCTGGTTCCACAGTGGGACCCCAGTGAGGGATGTCCATCTCCTCACTGGGGTCCTGGTTCCACGGTGGGACCCCAGTGAGGGATGTCCATCTCCTCACTGGGATCCTGGTTCCACGGTGGGACCCCAGTGAGGGATGTCCATCTCCTCACTGGGGTCCTGGTTCCACGGTGGGATCCCAGTGAGGGATGTACATCTCCTCACTGGGGTCCTGGTTCCACGGTGGGACCCCAGTGAGGGATGTCCATCTCCTCACTGGGATCCTGGTTCCACGGTGGGACCCCAGTGAGGGATGTCCATCTCCTCACTGGGGTCCTGGTTCCACGGTGGGACCCCAGTGAGGGACGTACATCTCCTCACTGGGGTCCTGGTTGCACGGTGGGACCCCAGTGAGGGACGTACATCTCCTCACTGGGGTCCTGGTTCCACGGTGGGACCCCAGTGAGGGATGTACATCTCCTCACTGGGGTCCTGGTTCCATGGTGGGACCCCAGTGAGGGATGTACATCTCCTCACTGGGGTCCTGGTTCCACGGTGGGATCCCAGTGAGGAGATGTACATCTCCTCATTGGGATCCTGGTTCTACGGCCTGGCATTGGTTAAACTTAGTCTGGCCCATCCCTCAGGCCTTTGTTAGCTGGTTGGACTCCGGAAGCTGACAGAACATGTGGACTGCAGCTTCAGCGGTTGTGAAGGTAAAAACTCGGCTGTGAAAAGAGTTTAAGGAGGCCATGGACCTCACCTCAGGCAGAGAAAGCAGTGTTATGCTTCACCAACACTGTGTAAAGTAAGGGTGGGATGTAACTGACCTCGAATGGGGGATGTCATTAGACAGTGGAAGGAATATTTTGAGGATTTTACTAACATGCCTTCATGTTTTCACTTCGGCGGCCAGATCTTTGGACTCTGGGATGGGCTTGCCCGTTACCAGAGCGAGGTAGTTAAGAAACTCCAAACTCCATCAGTGAGTTCCTCAAGGTTCTAAATGGTGTGGGGCTATCTGGGTTAACACGTCTGTAACATCGTGTGGACATCGAGGACAGTGCTTCTGTACTGACAGACTAGAGTGATGGTCCCCCTTTTTAAAAAGGGTGTCTGGAGGATGTGTTCCAGTCCAGTTCCAGGAGCTAGGTCCCTTTAGCCTAAGCCTGCTGTTCAACCCTCCTGTCCAAACACAACACTTTCATCATGTCTGTCATTCAAACCCCTAATACCGAAAATATAATAATACTTCAAAATACTATTTTGAAGCGTCAATTTATTGGTGGCATTTCATTGAGCCATTTTCAACGATCATATATTTTCTAAAATCAGCCCATAGTTTCTTTACTTAACTCTTATTGAGTTCTTACGCGTACAACACCCTGGTATCCAAAGAGATGCAACTCTAACAAATATTAAATTTTTCATTAAAAAGAAATGGCTAGACATTTTCATCTTGTCTAATTTATGTATGTTACATTTCAAAAACTGTGTAGAATGTTCTGCACAAGACTTCTATGGTGTTTACGTTACCTTTGATGACTGCTACTATGTAACATTTATTAAAGTATTTATGATGACTTTGCTTTAAAAATGTAAATGATCAAATTTACCAGCTTTAATTTAGATCTGATTAGTATTGTTGGCCATGTGTTTGATTAAAACTATAACGTTTGTGCTGTTTGTGCTTGCTTCTTCTAATGTCAAGCCTGTGTAGTGAAATGTTAATCCTGCGCTCTGGAAATCCCTTTTAACCCAAAATAAATCAATGTCTCTGGCTTTGATCGCTACACACTGAAGAGCTCAAACAGACTTTGATAAGAGTGTCTTGATCAAGGCTAATTAAGCCGGGAGCAGAAAGATGTTCCTCCTCTTTCTTCTTGTTTTGTTAGGGTTAAAGGGCATTAACGCAGCTGGAATTTAATCTTTCACTTTCTTGTTTTCTGCATGTTTGATTGCAAGGCTGACAAATAGTTAATGAGGCTCCGGTGATGGTGCAGGATGTGGCTTCCAGTAGCTGTAGAAGCCACTTAAAACTGACAGTAGCAAATTATCCCCTCAGGTGGAACCCTGTACCAGCCGGTTGCCATGGTGACATCACAAGGGCAAGTGCTAACACAGGCGCTACCTACAGGAACCATCCCCATCCAGACCTCACAGGTAACGCCACGCGAGCCGTCGCGCTTCGGTCAACTCACATTTTTCACCACCCGCTGCTTCAGAATTTTATTATTTAAAGAAGTGCCTTTCTACATTTCACGGAGGCTAACTCACCCTGCCCCCCCCCCCACTTCCTTCCCCCAACTTCCTCTTCATTGTCTCCATCTGAACGCAGCTCCCTGCTGCCAAACAAAATGGAAACCATTTGTTCCACTGATGCTCGGTGGGCTTTCATGATCCTGTTGGGTTCCACTGCAGATGAAAGTCAAACATGGAGCCGGCTCAGAATTTTTGATGTAGTAAATAGAACAAATAATTCATCTTGAGGGCTCACAACAATGCCAACAATCATTGACTAAACTGTTAAAATACTGCATTGTGAGATGCTCACCACCTCCTTTTTAGAACCATGAAACTCACATGAAAGCCTGGAATTGTATTTTTTTGACACAAGGACACATATGTATTTTTTTTTTAAAGATTTTTTTGGCACTAGTTCAATTCAATTCAATTCAATTTTATTTATATAGCGTCTGTTACAATGTCAATTGTCTCTACCCATACACAAATCTGATATATGGCCATATATTTAAATAACATATATAATATCGGTGTCCATATATTGGTACATATTTGGAACATATATTTTAAAATATTACAAAAATGGCCCCTTTTATATATGGAAAATATATGAGGCACATATATGTATGGCATATTCAGCACATATATTTTTCAAACATATATGTCACATATATTAGTATAGCATCAATGTTGGTATATGAAATAGCAATATATTGCTCATTATATGTATTTGACTTGTATATAAAAATAAGCCATCAAAAATATCTAGTCAACAAATTTTAACAATTATTTTGGAATATATGTCATAAACAAATATCTAGACTGAATGTTTGAGCATTTATTCTGAAATATATGTTCTAAACAAATATCTAGACTACATATTTGCACATTTATTCTGACATATATGTAAAGAACAAATATCTAAACTACGTATTCCAACAATTATTTTGGAATATATGTCAAATACAAATATCTAGACCACTTACTTTACCATATATTTTAAAAATATATTTCAAAAGCAAATACCTGTTCTACATGTTTGCACATGTATTTTAGAATATAAGTTTAAATCAAATATTGCAATTACATATATGTACATATATCATAAAATATTTTGGCAAATATGTCACCTATATGTACATATATGGCCATATATCAGATTTGTGTATGGGTAGGTCTTTACAGAGACCCAGATCATGACCCCCGAGCAAATATCATCAACTAAGATTGTAATATTAAATCCAGTCAATGATAATGGAGATAAAAAACTCCCACATAGCGAGGGACCTTTGTTTTTTGAACGGGGAAGACATGCGGCAGACGAGCCGGGAGTCGAACTCGCAACCAGCCACACCAGGACTGTAGCCTCTGTATGTGGGCCGCCTGCCCGAACCGCTGCGCCACCGGGGCGGCCCACATATGTAGTTTTAATATTTCTCAATCTGAAAGGTTTAAGGAATAGATTCAGTATATTTTGGACATTCGCAGGATTTAGTAGAGGAATGTGTCATGAATTTAAACAGTAGGCACCTACAGGGTGTATCACGGAATATATAATAATAATAATGTGAAGTTCAACAATATCTGAAATAACATAGCTGAATGTCACTTACAGGTTACGTAAAGATGATCAAACTAAAAGTATTACTTCATCTAGTTGACCGTTCAATTCTTTTTTTTTCTTATGGTTTTGTCTTCATCTTTATGTTTTTTAAGGTAACTAACTCAGAAGTGCAGTCGTACATGTAAATTTTTTCCTATTTATGTTCCTTACTATGTTTCATGAGTAAATCTTTTCATTTGTGAACAAAATTCATACATGATAGTTCGGTAATGTTTAGTGTCATTTTTGTAAGTCCATTGATCATATTCTTGTATTGTGAATTGAGATTATGTTAACTCTTTGGAATTAACTGTTTTTTTGCTTTAATTTGCCATCTAATGTAATCTGATCTTTAGAAGACATAACCAACACAGTACTTTAATTTCCTGTGTTTATTGTCACACCCATTGAACATTCACAGTGCTGGAGTTACAACTTAATGAACCCAAAGACTAATTACTTAATTGAGAGCTAACTGGACTCAGGAGATATCGCATCGGGAGTCCAATTAAGATAATAAGTTTGGAGGTGTGATTTAGAGCTTCTTTGATTGATCAAAAAGATTTTAAGTTTGCTGTTCATAAGAAATGTCTTCTGATGTGAACCATGCTCACTTAGTAATGGTCACTGAAGACTGCAGTCAAAAGGGAAACAGTCATCACAGGTGAGACGTACGTTCACAGGTAGACCAACTGTAAAACTGGAGGCAGTAATGTTGCTGCTCTTTCTAACAGTCGATGTCCAGCCAAGATGGATCCAAAGACACCATTCATAATCCTCAATAGAGCTAAAGTGGAACCATACCATACCGTGCCATGCTATGCCATGTCACACCAACTTTATTACCTCCACCAAGGAGGTTATGTTTTTGACTGCATTTGTCTGTCTGTCTGTGTTACAAGATAACTCAAAAAGTTATGGATGGATTTTGATGAAATTTTCAGGAGTTGTCAGAAATGTGAAAAGGAAGAACTGATTTAATTTTGGGTGTGATCGGGAATAAATTCTGGATTCTGGATCACTTTCAAATTTTCTATAACATTGCAGCCCAAAAACTCATGAAATTTGATTCAGGGATTGACAATTGGAACCTCATTAAATTTAAAAGGCTGATCTGGATATATATATATATATATACAGTCATGGAAAAAATTATTAGACCACCCTTGTTTTCTTCAGTTTTCTTGTTCATTTTAATGCCTGGTACAACTAAAAGGTACATTTGTTTGGACAAAACATAACGATAACCACAAAAATTGCTCATAAGAGTTTTATTTAAGAGCTGATATCTTACCATTTTCCATGGTTTTCTTGATGTATAACCTAAATCACTTAGGTTTTACATCAATAGCTATGGCGTTGTACTGCTCAAAAACACTGCTTTATGCATTCAGTGTTTTCTTTTCTGTCTGTTTTAGTCACATGATGATGTTTAGTGGTACCAGGTATTAAAATGATCAAGAAACTGAAGAAAAAATGGTGGTCTAATTTTTGATATATCTATATATATATATATATATATATATATATATATATATATATATATATATATATATATATAATCGGCTCGCTTCCATTCCAGACCTGGAGCGGTTTGTTTGCAGTGAGAACATAATCGACACAGCGACCGACACAACTCACTCATAACTGTGGTTCAACCTCCACGGGGGGGGGGGCTAAGAGAGATAGAGGAAGAGAGGAAACTCCTTCAGCGTTCATCTCTGACCAATGACAGAACAGTTAGTTCATGGCGTTTGTTAACAGCTTTGAACCGCTACAGACGGTTGCCTTGTGAACACAAATGCCCCAAACGAAAAACGAAACAACTGCATCGATTCAGCCCCTGAATGGGAACAAAACAAACGTGCCAGAGGTCTGAAAGCTCCCTTAGATGATGATCAGATGTGGTGATCAGATGCTGTTCTGGTCCTATTTTCTTGAAGTTTAATGTTGTCTACAGAGGATGTTGGACATCCAAACATTGACCTACCCTTGGTAACGCAGAGACCTTCGTTGCTGGTGAACGAGTAGAAACCTTCCCCTGAGAACCACAATCTCCTCAGTCTGATTATTATTATTTGTTTGCTTTTTTTTTCTTAAACAAAGCACAAGGACCCTGATTTGGATAATTGGTAGTAGCTCATTAAAAGACAGTCACTAAAATATCCTGAGACACCAACAGAGTCTGTTGCTGGCTGAATATGTGAAAACACACACAAGAATTCAGTTTCCTTGTAAAATGTCTGTTAATGGCAGTGCCACTTGTAATGAAAATAAAAATGTTGAAGTAAGTTTCCAAATGGAACAGATGTGCTTTCCCTTTGTTTACTACCTCGATAGAATACAACTATATTTAAAAAAAATAAATAAAAATGATTTAAATGATTTAACACAACAGATGTCAACTGGCAGAATTATGCAGGTAAAGTAGAGTTAAAATATGATTATTCAGGCCAATCTTTGTCAAACCTCGACAAGTTTAAATGCAGCAGAGCTAACTTAAGGAGGCGCTGAGTTTCATGATATTAATTCTGGGCTTGACTTTGACCGAGCCACGCTGTTGACAAGGCCCAAGTAATCGCACTCAGAAACAGACAATTGATTCAACTTTGTTTGACCTGGAACACAGGTATTCCCTGGTCAGGAGGGATAAGAGAAGGGGTTATGCAGGTGACATCCAGGTGCAGTTGTAATGAATCTTGTTTTATATGGAGAGCGTGAAGGGGATCTAATTGTGTATTTGAATGTATATTCAATATCATTGGTGAGTTAAGAGATGTTCTCTGTATTGTATGTGTGTGAATGGATGTACAATTGTCTGTGGATTCTTCCCCCAGCTATCCTACGTACAGGCATTGTCATTTACATAACCTTTAAAACACATGTTTTTTTTTTTTCTGCATATTTATGGTCCTAAAAGCTACATAAAACCTTTCTGGTGAAGTGGGTGATCACAAAAGGATGTGTTGTTCAAAAACATATGATTCAGTAACGTGAACCTCTAATTGCATCTCTTAATTCAGAAAAAGCTGGAATGCTGTGTTAAAAAAAATAAATTACCATCTTAAGAAAAACATTAAGTCATTTTGAATTTGATGGAAGGAAAATGTCTCAAAAACATTGCAACAGTGATGTTTATTGCTGTGCAGCGTCCCCTACATCCTCTAGAGTTAAAAACTGTACACGACATACTAATATGAACATACAGTACTCATGCCTTACAGGAATAAAAATTGCATTTATTGTGTGGGCAAGAAAAGAGAAATTGAGTTTTCATCTTTTTTTTTCCATTTTTTCAGGCTTGGGGACCATGAAAATAATAAATTAATAATAAAAAAATAATAAAATAAAAATAATAATAATAATAAAAAAAAATAATAAATAATAAATAAAAAATAATAAATAATAAAAAATAAAAAAGAATCACTCAAAGAAGGAAAAGTTAAATTATCTTTTTACATAAGTAGGACCTGAAACAAAATTTGCATTCCTTTAGAAATTCTATAGATTTTCGGTCTCATGAATTCATAATTTCATCATCCAGAGCCCAGCAGAATCATTCTGACGTGCTCATTAAATTACCCACCTTTTTTTGTAACTGTTAAGACAGACCTCTTGAAAATAAGTAAATTGAGAATAAATTTGTCCAGAAAATTATGATCTTTTAAAACTTTCCAGGAAACACCAGTCTAATCAAATTAGAGCATAGCAACAACAGCAGCAACAACTTGAAGTATTTTTTTCCTGTATGACTGCATCCGTCTTTTAATGGTTGTGGCAGGAATTTTGGTTCATTCTTCTTTACAATGTTGCTTTCAGTTTCTTAAGGTTTTTGTCGTTCACATATGAACTCTTAAGGTCCCACCAGACTATTTCAATAGGGACTACCGGATTACTGCAGTAAATGTCATGTAATGGGGCAGAACTTGTGCCTTTCTGCACTAAGAATCCCTCCAGTTATTCCAGAGAAACTAAAGTGGATACCCCCCCATCTGCTGAAATGATGAGAATATAACCTGGAATTTCTTCTGGGGTTCAGGACATCGTCATTCTTCTCCATTTTGCCCTTAATCAGTGTTCTTCCAGTGGGACCTCTGTATTGTTTTGTGTTTTTTTTTTTTTAAATGGAAGTTTAGGTATCTTCTAAAATCCTTAAAAGCAGCAGTAATGACCAGTTTCATCTGGTGCTGCCACCTAGAGGATATCATCATTGTTGCTGCAGTGTTGTTTGAGTTTCTTTAAACACAGAACTGGACTTTGAGGATTGTAATTTGTTCATATGCAGTTTCACCTTCTTGAATCCTATTGAGTTCTTAAGAGGGTCATAAATATTGTCTATATTATTTTACTTTTGGCTTTATTTTGTAAAATCTATGATGGCAGTCTAAAAAAAGACATACAGTCATGGAAAAAATTATTAGACCACCATTTTTTCTTCAGTTTCTTGTTCATTTTAATACCTGGTACCACTAAACGTCATCATGTGACTAAAACAGACAGAAAAGAAAACACTGAATGCATAAAAGCAGTGTTTTTGGCAGTACAACGCCATAGCTATTGATGTAAAAACTTAAGTGATTTAGCTTATAATCAATGGATATCAGCTCTTAAATAAAACTCTTATGAGCAATCTTTGTGGTTATCGTTATGTTTGTCCAAACAAATGTACCTTTAGTTGTACCAGGCATTAAAATGAACAAGAAACTGAAGAAAACAAGGGGGTATAATAATTTTTTCCAAGACTGTATGATGTTTTTTTGACTTAGGTTATATTTTCGTCAAATAAGACCCACTTTGATCAAGTGATTTGTCAACTGTGTTCTTACACAAAATTGCACAAGACTAAAGGGGAGAATGAAAATCTACACCACTGGCTGTCAAAGACCAAAAGCATCTGTTCATTGATCCCGTGCACTATAACATGTGAATAAAGACTTTTTTTAAGAAATGAAAACAGGTTTTGGTCTGTGCAAGAGACTAAAACTAGTTCTTCACTAAATCTGTATTTCACTGTGACACTCTTTAAGCTTCTAAGACATAGCTTCAACTACTGACTGGTTGAGCATGCAGCTTTTTTTATATCTTAACTCTCATTACTCAAATTCAGTTTCCATGGTGACATCTCAGAAGGTATTTCTGCCCTTGCCACAGAAAAAAGAAGAGGTAATTGGTAGTCTCCCTTTGTTTCCTTGGCAACAATAACTAAGCCTTACCGTCCCTTCCTTCTTTATTTCCTCTTCCCGCCTCCCCTTCTGTGTTTTGTAAAGGTAAATATGGATCTGTCGTCTCTGTTGGACAGCGAAGACAAAAAGTCCAAGAATAAGAGGGGGGTCCTGCCCAAACACGCCACCAACATCATGCGGTCCTGGCTCTTCCAGCATCTCATGGTGAGGAAGAGGGGGAAGCTTGAGCTCGTTCTTCATGGTTATCAAACAATCTTCTGTCAGATTGATTTTGAAATGGGGGCTAAAGAATCACAGAAGGAGAGAATGATGTGTGAAAGATAGAAAGCAAGAAGCAAACATAGATCGGAGATTTGTAATTATGAATATTTTATATATCTGTCAGATAGTGTCATTATAAATTCTAATAATGAGTTTGTATCTTCCGTCTCTCAGCATCCATACCCGACAGAAGACGAGAAGAGGCAGATTGCAGCACAAACAAGTCTCACCCTTTTACAAGTGAACAACTGGTAAGCGGCTTTAAGCCCAAACATTGCTTCAGAGGAATGTAACGTGCACCAGACTGACTTTGAAATGAAATGTGTACCATGAAGCTAAAGAGTCCAGAAGAAAGAAGCTGGTCCATGTTTGTGTTGTGAGCATGTGAGTGGCGCCTGAGCTTTAACTCAACCTGGAGCCCGTCATCGTGGTGCCGATGATGCTGCGGTGCCATCTTCTGGTTGTACGCATCAATTACAACTAAGACTCAAGCAGGTTTCTGTTTATCTGCAGTGCACTGATGAACCAAGGCTTTCTGAGCAGTGTGTGTGATATTGTGTTTATCCATCACATAATACTGTATTATTAAACTTACTGACACCATCACACCTCTGAACGTGCCAAAGCGTTAAAATGGTAAATGGACTTATATACCACTTTCTCCACACCATCAAGGTGTCGTTAAAGCGGTTTACAATGGCCTCTCATTCACCCGTTCACACACATTCACACACCAGTGGGCGGCCGCTGCCATGCACGTGGACAGTTGGAGCTGGGATCGAACCACCAGCCTCACAGTGACCGGACGACCCGCTCTACCAACTGAGCTAGTTTTGCTTTTTTAAATGCTGAATTATGCGAGGCTTATGGAATCTGTGTATTATTTGCTCTTTGGTTTTTCTGCTTCAGAACTAAATTGGAATCACAGAAAGTCTTAAAATGTTTTATTTCTTTTCTTTTTTTAAGACTAAATGATGAAAACTGGAAAAACAAAAAAAAAAGAAAAAAGAAAATGTCTATTTACTCCTCAAATCGTTAAGACCACCAACACAATGAGAATAAGATGCCTACTGTTGTTTAAATGAACATATGCACACACACACACACACACACACACACACACACACACACACACACACATCCTTGTATTTGCCCCTCAGGGGGCCCAACAGTTTTTTGCTGATTTATGGGGTCCACCCTCCCCAGTGGTTCTACAATGGTGTAAAAAATCAGATGGGGTTAAAAAAAAGTCCCAGTCACAAAAATCACTTTAATTTAACAGAATTATGAAGTTTTGTCTCCATGACAGTTTTCTGGTCACTTAGGGGGCCAGTTTCTAATATAACCTACATGTGAGGTCCAATGTTACACCCACACACACACACACCCACACACACACACACACACACACACAGGTATGATGGCACAACCTGAATTTCTCAGTGATCTTTGTGATTATGTGGAAACACAGTTCAGCACCTTGGCTTCCCACAGAGGAGCACAACCCTTGAAGAAGGAATCATGTTTCCAGTACACCACTGGTGGACTTTTCAACCACAAAAGTGGCCATTTTTAATCTTACAACTTGCCAGGTGCAATTTACTGAAACTGACATTAGTGGATACCTGCTTTTTTCCCCCCGTATGCCATCAAACAAACAAAACAAGTAACCTTTGTTTCTGTTTCTTCTTTCCTGTATTCTTTTTAAAACAGAATAAACGTTGTTTTCTTGGTGTCTGATCAGATTTTCCTGTGGTATGAGTTGTTCTTAAGATAAAACAACTAAAGGTCCATTATTAGATGAAAAAGAGTGCAATCTTTTGTTTGGGACAAAAACTTTGTGGATTGAAGCTGTTGTGGAAAAAATTAGATCCGAACTCGATGAGAAAATCAGAATAGAATTTATTAAAGAGAAAAGAAACAAAAATCTTCTGTGCACATAAGGAGAGCTGTCAGTCAGTGCTCCACAGAATACTGAATGAGGACTTTCTTTTATAAAAGACAAAAGGTGTTGATTCTTCCACAGGTTTTTACAGACAGAGTGGATCACAGCAGGTGGTGGAGAAGCAAAGGGACATTTGTCTTAAAACAGACTGATTAAATTCAGGGACGTTACACAGTTCCCTGCTCAAGAAGTTATTTAGTTGATGTTGATTGAACATTTAGAAATGTTCATTCATAATCACAGCTGACCCCTGCTGTGTCTCCTCGATCAATGAATCACTTTTAAAATATTGTTAAAGACAAATAAAATGAACAAAATTACAAGATGAATAAACCAAATAAAAAAATTCCTCCACAAAGCAGTTTTGAGTTAGAACTGATTAATCTATGTTATCACATGACTGGATAGATGTTATCACACGACCACAGAGGACTTTGATATTTATGACAAAAGAGAGTTCTGGGGTGAACTACTTTGGTTCCTGGTGAAAGCTTGCACTCCTTACTATCTAATAATAGATTGACTAGAGTGTTGTTTTAACTCTGGAATGTTCCAAATCAAAAAGATTGCACATGTTGAATATTTTTAGGATGTGGAAAAACCCTGACAATGAGCATTTAAACATCCTGTGGTTTTTACGTGGAGCACCAAATCAAACAGTGAGGTGATGAAAGTGTTGCCTATGAAACTTGATTTAATTAACAGGTGTCTAAGAGAATAATATCTCCTTTTCCAAAAGAGAAAACAGACCTGAGAAACACCAAAATCTGCTAAACATGTGACATCCGTGACAGATTTCCTCCCCTACATGTAACGTCATTCAAACTCTATACTTTTATCATCATGTCTTGTCTCTGGCATTTTGAACATTTGTTAAGAATTTAGAAATCTTTTAGTGTGGATCAGCCTTTAGAAGTAGAGAGGAAGTTGGAAACTTTTACATTTATATTTATATATTTACACAGGTCTTTCGTGGTAATTACAATCTAAATAGTGTCACTTTTTCATGAAACATTTATTCTTGTGCTTCATGCCACGTCCTTGTCTTCTTTTTGCAGGTTCATTAACGCTCGTCGGCGCATCCTTCAGCCCATGTTGGATGCCAGTAATCCAGACCCGGCTCCTAAGGCAAAGAAAATGAAATCTCAGCACCGTCCGACGCAACGCTTCTGGCCCGACTCCATCGTGGCGGGAGTTCTGCAGACGCACAGATCTCAGACAGGAAACAACTCAGAAAGTAGGTCAACGGTGGTTTATCCAAGTTTTTATCCTCTGTTCCTCAGAGAAAAGGAATCAACAGTTCATCATGTATACTTGACTCTTAACCACTAGATGGCGCTGTTTTCTTTTCTTATGTAACAGCAAAAGAAGATGTGTCACAGGAATCAGTAGCAAAATCTGAAATTGGATTTAAGATTAGCCTCAAGTCTCATCTCAGTTTGATACTATGGAGCCCCGTTTGGGTCATAATTCAATTAATAAATAAGTCTATTATTATGAAATACAGGCATTTATTATTATGAAATACGTATCCATTATTATGAAATGTTTCCCATTATTATGAAAAAATGTAATTATTATGAAATATATTTTTATTATTATTTAATCTGAGTTTAATGCATAATAGTTTACTTCAGAATGGCTTTTTTATCTAAGAATGAGTTTGTACATAATGGCTTCCTTTTTCATAAGAATGAGCTTTTACATAATAATGACATTTTGCCAGTGGGCGGGACCAGTGGTTGACCTGCACGCTCATTGGCTGATCCTTCTCCATTCTACGCTCTGACATCGACTAGTTTTGGCCGTGAGGTCCCGTTAGCAGCGGGCCGTGACGTCATCAAGGTGCGCTCTTAGTCCTTGACGTTTCTTAGTCAATGTCAACTTTTAACCGTAAACTGAGGTGCATTCTGCCACCTACTGGCCTGGAGTATAACTGCACCTCTCCCCCACTATCGATATTCACTGTTCTGTTGCTTATGCCTGAATGAAAGAGCAACCAATCACATAAATGGCTCCGCCCTCTCTGCTGTGATTGACACACAAATCATTCTTATGAAAAACAAAGCCATTATTATGTAAAAGCTCATTCTTATGAAAAACAAAACCATTATCATAATAATGGGAAATATTTCATAATAATGGATATGTATTTCATAATAATAAACGCCTGTATTTCATAATAATAGACTCATTTATTCATTGAATTATGACCCAAACGGGGCTCCATACGATACGCCCTTTTCTGTCCTTATGATAACTGTCTAGAATTTCACATTAGTGCTCAAAGTAGATTATAAATGTGATTAATTATCCGTTATGTCTGGAGTCAAGCTGATGCAGGTAAAGAATGAACGTGATGAGAAAGTATTCTGTCTGTTATTAATGTTCTTATTATTATTATTAATGTTTTAATGTGCCGCAGACCTGAGCATCGACAGCCTGCAGTCGCTGTCCTCGGACTCGGCCACCCTCGCCATGCAGCAAGCCATGCTGGGAGCCGACGACTCCATGGATGGCACGGAGGACGAGGATGAAGAGGAGGAGGAGGAGGAGGAGGAAGAGGAGGAGGAGGAGGAGGGGATGGAGGAGGATGAAGAAGAGGAGGATGGAGAGCAGGAAGATGATAGGGGAAGGCAACTGTCCAGCAGGGGAGGGGGAGGGGGAGGGGGAGATGTGAGTTTGGAGCCCAGAGAGGAACTGAAGTAGTCCAGCAGGAGACGGGCTGCATGCACTTTGACCTTTGACCTTTGACCTTTCCGTCAGCTGAATCACTCTCAACTCGCTCTGCTGCTGAGACTCCTGAGCACCGAAGGCCACATTCAGTCTTCTTCAAAGAGCCGATCAGAAACATTTATCATCACCTTCATGATTGTAGACAACAAACTCAGCATCAAATAAAAAAGTATGTGAAGCGTTTGTAATTAACTGGTTTTCTGCATTCTTCTTCTTCTTCTTCTTCTTTTTTTTTTTTTTTTTTTTTGCCATACAGAGTGATCTAATTTTCATATACATAGCAACAAGTCAAGTCATTCTGTGGTGTATTTACTTCCATGTTTAGGGTCAATTCCTAACCTCGTTGCTAACCTTCACCTGGTGAAGAGCAGTTATCCTGGAGAGAAGTTTAAATTTATTTCCCCCTCCATGTCGGTAAGAGGTCCAGGCTCTGAGGCAGTAAAAGGACGTCCTAATATAGCGTATATAGTATCCTTCCTCAACACTTCCATTTTTGTTTCATCGGTCCACAAAACATTTTTGCAGTGGTTTTGTGGACGATGTTCTCTGATGAACTGATTGGTGTCCTGAAATGTCTTTCTTCTACAGTGCTCTTCCATGGACACCCTTGTTCGATGACTTCTCACGAACAGAGATGTTTCCAGAGATGTTTCCAGTTCCAATGACGTGTTTAAACCTTTAGGTCTTCTTCACCTCACTGAGGATTCTGTGTTGTGTTTTGGGGATCTTCTTGGCTGAACGTCCACTCTTAGTTAGTTTAATATCGTTGCTAAACTATCTCCATTTCTAGACAGTTAGTCTGACCGTGGACTTATGATGCCTGAACACCTTGAGAAAACCGAGATGACCGTATCCCTTTCCAGCCTCAAGCAGATCAACTGTTCTTGATTGTATGTCTTCAGAGAAGGGAACGGTTCACATCAACAGAAGACTCCTATGAACAGAAAACTTCAAATATAATGAGTCTATGTGTTCAGTAGTTTCATCCATCCATCATCTAGACCCGTTTAATCCCGTCCAGGGTGACGGGGCTCACCTGGACAGGTCTCCAGTCCATCACCTGGACAGGTCTCCAGTCCATCGCCTGGACAGGTCTCCAGTCCATCACCTGGACAGGTCTCCGGTCCATCACCTGGACAGGTCTCTGGTCCATCACCTGGACAGGTCTCCAGTCCATCACCTGGACAGGTCATCACCAGTCCATCACCTGGACAGGTCACCAGTCCATCACCTGGACAGGTCTCCGGTCCATCACCTGGACAGGTCTCCGGTCCGTCACCTGGACAGGTCTCCGGTCCGTCACCTGGACAGGTCTCCGGTCCGTCACCTGGACAGGTCTCCGGTCCGTCACCTGGACAGGTCTCCGGTCCATCACCTGGACAGGTCTCCAGTCCATCACCTGGACAGGTCTCCAGTCCATCACCTGGACAGGTCTCCAGTCAGACGTGTTCAGCCGAGACAAATAATTGTAATAGTTTGCGTATCATGAGCATATCGTGCTCGTCTCTTATTGTTGCCTAGATGAAGATCTGATCACATTTGATCGTAAATTAATGCAGAAAACCAGTCCGATATGCGTTCACATATCGTTTTCATGTTGAATTTATCATTGTTTCCCCACTTAGTGAACTGGTGACATATTTGGATAGTAGCACATTTTTGTACTCTGTCATTCTGGTTATTTATGAGAAAGAAAACTGCCCAGGAACTCAAGAGTTGAAAATGTTGGTCAGTTTTAGATAATGGATATTTTTTAACCATTTGCAATTGTTGGATGCTGTCAGAAAGATAAAATATTTTAAAAATAAAATGCTGCATGGGACAATGAGGAATGGTTTCACATGTATTAAAAACCTCACAGTCTTTGTGCGGTAAGACTTTGTGTGGAAACAGCTACTTTAATGAATGTATTATTTTGGCACCTGAAATTAGAAATGACAAAAGGGCTGCAGATTATTTTTAACAGTTAATTTCATTCATGAAGAAAGTACTCTTCATTTTTAACTGATAGTCCATAATTTAACTTTTACTTTTTCAGTTGACCTTTGAAGTGGTTTCTCTTCCTGAAATAAGTGTGAATAGGCAGGAACAAGGAGGGGCGGTTGTGAAAAGCCTTCCAGATGTCTGCAGATATATATGTGTATATATAATATATATATGTGTATATATATATATATGTATATATATATATATATGTGTGTATATATATGTGTGTATATATCTATATATATGTGTGTATATATATATATGTGTGTATATATATATATATATATGTGTGTATATATATGTGTGTATATATATATATCTGTGTGTCTATATATCTCTATGTGTCTCTCTCTCTGTGTATCTCTATCTCTCTCTAGTCTCTATCTGTGTGTCTTCTTGTCTCTCTATCTCTCTCTCTCTCTCTCTCTCTCTCTCTATCTCTCTGGTGTCTCTTGTGTCTCTCCTCTCTCTCTCTCTCTATCTCTCTCTATCTCTCTCTCTCTCTATAGGTCTCTCCCTATCTGTATCTATCTCTCTCTCGATATATATATATCTCAATATATAATATATATCTATATATATATTATATATCTATATATATATATATATACATCTATATATATGTATCCATATATATATATATATATATATCTATATGTATACATATGTATATATATATATATATATATCTATATATATATATATATATATATACTGCATGGCTCAGCTTCCACTGCTGGGACGTCGTTCAAACCTTGTCAACGACTCGTCGGTTCTCAGGTCAAACAGCGCTCTCATTCAGCGTTTCTTTCTAACAAGTGAAACACTGATTCACTGCTGCAGTAAATCTTATTAAGCATGACATTTGAAAGTATTTTATTTTATTTTTTCTTTTTCTGTGAGCCAAAATAAGGGGGGAAAAAAAGTAGTGCGACCATGTATACTGACGCCACGTGTAGTATGTATATTGGATTTTTCTTCTGTTTGCATTGTGTTGTTAAAGGTTTTGCATATTTATTCAGTTTTGTGTGTGTGTGGCCACAGAGAGCAGCTGAAGGAACAACTTAATGGTTTTTGACTGAGGATGCTGCAGTAATTGGTCGTCATGACGTACATACTTGACTGATTTTTGAGAATGGGCTGTGTTTTCAGGATTCTGGATCTCAGCAGACTCGACTCTGAAGAAGACAGCAGGTGACTGTCAGAAACAGTTTTCTAGAGACATATCACAAAGAAAGAGCACAAACAGAGCACTAATATCTCTTTCCATTTCCTGTGACGGCTTTTTGGAGAAACTAATCAATTTAAGCTCTCTCTTTTGTCCAAAACTCACTTTTTTTTTTATGTGTAAATGTCTAGAAAAGAAAAAAAGAATCATATTATATGGAATGTCATGATTGTTCATTGTGAAGTTTGTTGCTTATTAATATTCTTTTCCCGACTGCCCTTTTTTAATGGATCTTCCAGAGACAGTGACAGATGATGGGACTATTTCTATTTCATTTGTACACTTTGTTGTCAGAATCTATTGTGTTTCAATAGACCAATTTTAATAATTAAAACTCATTTTGGTTTACTGAAGCTCTGCATTCATTCAGGCTGAACAACACACACAAGGCTGTTAAAGTGTTTCCAGATTGAAAAGTTTCTGGTGTAGATTTAGGTTTTCCCGACACACATGTAGCCTTCCACCCACTGGTTAGCGCTTACAGCCTGTAATCTATCTGGCTAGGCCACGCCCACCTGAACGCACGCCCAGCTATTCAGCCCACAAGCTGAAAACCACCCAGCAGGTTTCCAAAACACGGCTTCTGCACATACTTTTCTTACAAGCCTTGAATGTTGTTTATTTGCAATCTGTATGTTTCCTTCAACCTCGCAAAAACCCATAAATAACAATAATAGATATTAGCTACGGTTACATGATGTTTTTTAATTCTGAGTTAATTATTCCAAATTAAATAATTCAGAAATAAACTATTTTCTTTCAAGTTTACATGCCTAAGGTCTGGGGGGTTGGGATGGTTCTTATTGGATGGGGGAGGGGGGGCGGACGTCTTTACGTACTTACGTCTACCGGAAGAAAACAAACTTACTCGAAACCTCCTTCATTTAACCTGGCCGCTACAACTTTGAAAAGCTCACAATTTTTATGTTTCCTGCCATCTGTTCTTTTAATTATTTCCAGTTCCTCCAAGCTATTTATTAAATAAATCGTCTCTGCTCTTGAACCACCGTTTACACTGCGTGCCGCCATCTTGAAACTTTGTTTTGAAAACAAGCCCAGCGCGGAATATAAGCGTCATCACGACAGACGGGCAAGAGAACTAGCATGCGCAGAAGGACGGGAATTAATTTAAACAGGAATGAGTGTAAACATGACCGCGGAATTATTTAATTCGGAATTAAAATGGGAATAAACCAGCCACTTACTCCGGAATTAAGTTTAATTCAGAATGGACATTTTCATTCTGAATTAGGTGTTGTGGTGGTGACTCTGTACCGGTCCGTTGTGGTGGTGACTCTGTACCGGTCCGTTGTGGTGGTGACTCTGTACCGGTCCGTTGTGGTGGTGACTCTGTACCGGTCCGTTGTGGTGGTGACTCTGTACCGGTCCGTGTTGGTGGTGACTCTGTACCGGTCCGTTGTGGTGGTGACTCTGTACCGGTCCGTTGTGGTGGTGACTCTGTACCGGTCCGTTGTGGTGTGACTCTGTACCGGTCCGTTGTGGTGGTGACTCTGTACCGGTCCGTTGTGGTGGTGACTCTGTACCGGTCCGTTGTGGTGGTGACTCTGTACCGGTCCGTTGTGGTGGTGACTCTGTACCGGTCCGTTGTGGTGGTGACTCTGTACCGGTCCGTTGTGGTGGTGACTCTGTACCGGTCCCGTTGTGGTGGTGACTCTGTACCGGTCCGTTGTGGTGGTGACTCTGTACCGGTCCGTTGTGGTGGTGACTCTGTACCGGTCCGTTGTGGTGGTGACTCTGTACCGGTCCGTTGTGGTGGTGACTCTGTACCGGTCCGTTGTGGTGGTGACTCTGTACCGGTCCGTTGTGGTGGTGACTCTGTACCGGTCCGTTGTGGTGGTGACTCTGTACCGGTCCGTTGTGGTGGTGACTCTGTACCGGTCCGTTGTGGTGGTGACTCTGTACCGGTCCGTTGTGGTGGTGACTCTGTACCGGTCCGTTGTGGTGGTGACTCTGTACCGGTCCGTTGTGGTGGTGACTCTGGTGGACCGGTCCGTGGTGGTGGTACCGGTCCGTTGTGGTGGTGACTCTGTACCGGTCCGTTGTGGTGGTGACTCTGTACCGGTCCGTTGTGGTGGTGACTCTGTACCGGTCCGTTGTGGTGGTGACTCCTGTACCGGTCCGTTGTGGTGGTGACTCCGTACCGGTCCGTTGTGGTGGTGACTCTGTACCGGTCCGTGTTGTGGTGGTGACTCTGTACCGGTCCGTTGTGTGGTGACTCCTGTACCGGTCCGTTGTGGTGGTGACTCTGTACCGGTCCGTTTGTGGTGGTGACTCCTGTACCGGTCCGTTGTGGTGGTGACTCTGTACCGGTCCGTTGTGGTGGTGACTCTGTACCGGTCCGTTGTGTGGTGACTCTGTACCGGTCCGTTGTGGTGGTGACTCTGTACCGGTCCGTTGTGGTGGTGACTCCGTACCGGTCCGTTGTGGTGGTGACTCTGTACCGGTCCGTTGTGGTGGTGACTCTGTACCGGTCCGTTGTGGTGGTGACTCTGTACCGGTCCGTTGTGGTGAAGAGAGAGCTGAGCCAAAAGGCAAGGCTCTCTGTTTACCGGTCGATCTTTGTTCCAACCCTCACCTGTGGTCATGAACTGTGGGTAGTGACCAAAAGAATGAGATCACAGATACAAGCGGCGGAAATGAGTTTTCTCCGCAGGGTGGCTGGACTCTCCCTTAGAGACAGGAGGAGAAGTTCAGTAATCAGGAGAGACTCAGAGTAGAGCTGCTGCTCCTTCACATCTAGAGGAGCCAGTTGAGGTGGTTCATCTGGTTAGGATGCCTCCTGGACGCCTCCCTGGAGAGGTGTTTCAGACATGTCCAGCTGGGAGAAGACCATGGGGAAGACCCAGGACCCGCTGGAGAGATTATATCTCTCAGCTGGTCTGGGAACTCCTCGGGATTCTCCCAGAGGAGCTGGTGGAGGCGGCCGAGGGGAGGGAGGTCTGGACCTCTGATGAAGCTGCTGAAGCCCCGACCCGACTCTGGATAAACGGAAGTTAATGGATGAATGGATGGATAGTCAGAAAAATAGTGCTGCAAGGCACGTTCATTACTGTCAAGTCTTTTGAATTGTAACAACGGTGGCTTAGTGGTTAGCACTGTTGCCTCACAGCTAGAAGGGTCCTGGTTTGAACCTCGGGGCCTTTCTGTGTGGAGTTTCCATGTTCTCCTCCGGGTTCTCCGGCTTCCTCCAACAGTCCAAAGACCTGCATGTCAGGTTAATTGATAATTCTAAATTGCCCGTAGGAGTGAATGTGAGTGTGAGTAATTGTTTGTCTGCATGTGGACTGGAGACCTGTCCAGGCGATGGACTGGAGACCTGTCCAGGCGATGGACTGGTGACCTGTCCAGGTGATGGACTGGAGACCTGTCCAGGTGGACTGGAGACCTGTCCAGGCGATGGACTGGAGACCTGTCCAGGCGATGGACTGGTGACCTGTCCAGGTGATGGACTGGAGACCTGTCCAGGTGATGGACTGGAGACCTGTCCAGGCGATGGACTGGAGACCTGTCCAGGTGATGAACTGGCGACCTGTCCAGGTGATGGACTGGAGACCTGTCCAGGTGATGGACTGGTCACCTGTCCAGGTGATGGACCGGAGACCTGTCCAGGTGATGGACTGGAGACCTGTCCAGGTGATGGACTGGTGACCTGTCCAGGTGGACCCCTGCCTTTCGCCCGTAGACGGCTGGGATAGACTCCAGCAGATCCCCGTGACCCTTCTATAGATAATGGATGGATGGATGGGTGTCTGTTTAAAAAAACTGACAGCTGTGTCATCTGGATTGGACTCAGTTTGGACTGGAATCACAGCAGACGGAACTAGAACTCGACTTTGATTTTTCATTTATGGTTTGGACTCGATTCAGACTCGAGCTCTGGGGACTCAAGACTTGAAGTTTGGGGACTTGACTACAACACCGGTCCAAAGTAGGTTAATAGAAAAAAAGTCTTTACAAATATTCTCTGTTATTGTGGAGAGATTTTACAAAATGAATGTGATTTCTGACTGACCTAAAACAGTGAAGATTTACCGAACTTTACTGTCAGACATGGAGAAAAGAATAGTATATGAAAAACTGCATACTGTACTTCTGTCCTTGCTCATAGAAAGACAAGCTTACGAGAGTTAATTTATCCTGAGAATACACTCATACAGAGCAGTTCTGTGACAGAGGCATTTCATCAAGCTATTTGTAAGACGGAATAACATATTCTTCCCTGAATGTTGCATTTATTTCAGACCTTACCAGTTCCTATTCCTTCAAAACAATTTCAAGAATTGAAATAAACTACTGTCAAATTACGTTGGAAAGGAAAAACAAAAAACAAGAGTTAAATAAAAAACCTTACAATTAAAAAAAGTTGTTTTTAACATTATTATTGTGCAGCTCAGTTGAGACCATTAATATGTTTGTGCTGTCTGGAAAAAAGCCGGTAAAAGCCTTAATAACTGACACAAAACTGCAGAACAAAATGCATTTGGCAGATGAACCTAAATCACAAGTAATGATATCTGCTTGGAATGAAACAATTACAATTTGTGGTTTGGAAAAACGCCTCTAAATTGTTTACGATGGTGCATATACGATTCAGATTTTACCCCAAATCAATATGACAATAGATTCAAAAATTGGATACCAAAAGGCCTAACCAATTATTATTCATTTGTCCACAAGGGGGGATTTCAAAGCTTTGAAACCCTGAAAAGAAAATATGATTTATGATTTCTTCGTATATCCACAGGTCAGAAATGACTTTAATCAGAAAGTGGATTTGAACGACCTAGGATTTTTATATTTCTATCATTAACTAAATCTAGAGCACTGGATAAAATCATTTCCAGATTATACACCGGCATCCTGCTGTGTAAGAACAACAGCACAGTCTATGTTAAAGTGAAGTCACCTGACGATCCCAGAGGAATGTTGGAACCACACAGGTAAGATACAGGTGGAGACGAGCTCATGAATACTGCAGGAAAAGCATAATAAGGTTTTCTATAAGCCCCGCCCACAAGAGGTATCAGGGAACTGGGGATACTTGTTGGAGATGTGGCGGAGAGGGTGGCAAGCCATCCATCAATATTGGTCTCAAATCCCTGAACATTTACAGAATATTTTCTCATCTGTTTTTCCTTTAACCTTTAAAAGCATATTTCTGTGTAACATAACGGTGGATAATTTGAACTCTAATAATAAAAGACTTTTGTACATCCTACTGGCCACAAGCAAAAAGGCTCTGACAAGTATACAGCTTAAACCTGAACCACCAACAACTAGGGATGGGAATTGATAAGATCCATTATCGATACTGTTTAACGATTCAATTCTTTATTGATTCTCTTATCGATTCTAAAAAAGGAGAACAAACAGTTTTATTAGCATCAATTTTTTTTACTTAGGGTCACGAGCTTACAAACTCAACAGCGAGGTCAAAAGAGGCCCAAAGCCTGGATAACGTGTTAACTGTTGTAATATGTAACTGTGCAAATACACAAGAATGTGGAACATTTTACTAACAGATTTTTCCTAATAGAAAGGAAAAAATATCCCTTTTAAAAGGATATATGAGCTCACTAAGCACTCAAAAATAATAATAAAGAAAGATAAATACTATCAAATACAACGGAACAGAGCATAGTACAAATCTGCAAATACTATGAAGAATAAACAATTCTTTAGCAGTAAAATAATCATGTCTTCCAGCCTCTGAACCAGCCAGACTCTCTCTCTCGTCACGGTCATCTTCTAAATGTAATGAAGGCATTCGTTTACTAGCATAGCGCTAATGTTATAGCGTGTTTTACAAAGAAGCACATAGGCAGCGGGATAGCTACTAACCAGAGTTACCAGAGGTGATCTTAGCTTGGCTACTGCTGCTGGGTTGAGATCCATCAGTCCGAAGCGTCAAAAACACGACACTCGTTAGCATGTTGTGTGTTCAAATGTTTCTGCATGTTAGCCGTGTTCCCTCCCGACGCTGTTATCTCCACTTTACAATGACTGCTAGTTGTTGCCATCTTTCTTTGGTGAAGTGAAGCCAAACTTTGGAGCGTTTGAACCTGGTGGGCGCCATTGTTGTTTACAACTGCAATGCTAACGTGCTAAACCGACGTAACTTAATCACGTACGTGCTTTCCGGAATTGACTGCGTAGCTAACAAACGATTCCATGGAATTGAAACACACGGAACCGGTTCTCTATAGCTGTGATTCCCAAAGTGTCGGCCGCGGCCCCCTGGTGGGCCGTCGCGGTACTGCAGGTGGGCCGTGAGAGGTCCTTAAAATTAAACAAATATGTTTTAAATCCTCAATCTTTTTTTAAATATGTTTTTAATTACTGTAAAATATTAACGACATGACATGATTTAAAAACATTAAGAAGTAACAAAACAAACCAGTTTGAGTGTTATTCTACTGTCATCTTAACTTAATATGACAAGTGTCACCTTATTTGTTGACCCCTCAAACATTAATATCGGATCATGGTTCCTGGTCCTGTATTCTCTGTTCTTACAGGAATCACAGTTGTTCTCTGATTTCTCTAAAGGTTCTCGGTTCTCTACAGGACTACGCGGAGATCTCTTTTCTCACATTCTCAAATTGGGCGGTTCTTGGTGTTCTACAGGAAGTTTGGGAATGGCTGTTCTCTACAGGAAGTTCTCTGGTTCTCTACAGGAACCGGTTCTCTACGGAACGGTTCTCTACAGGAACCGGTTCTCTACAGGAACCGGTTCTCGATTCCCATCCCTACCAACAACTGAAGACTGGATAAATGTTGTGCAGGAGATCTACACAATGGAAAAATTGTCTCTCTCTGTCAAAGTGCAAAGGGACACCTTCTTCAGAACATGGTGGAAATGGACGGAACATGTCAAACCTGTTAGGTCTGGTTTTTTATGAACCCGACCCCCATACAGGCTGATTCAGTGATTTGACTGGGGATGTCAATGACGGATGTCAAAAAACAAACGTAGGAACTTAAGTGAGGGCAGCAGGGTAGCCCTCACCCAAGTTCCTGTTAGTTTTTTGTTTTGTTTTGTTGTCTGAAAATAATCACTTAAAAATGTAAAAGCAAAAGCAATGTCAGTGATTATGCTACTGTAATACAACATGTACTTTCTCACAGGGTTAATATAGAAAAAAAAAAGGAAAAGAAACATGCCTGCTGGTATGGTGCAAGATCTCAACAGCAGCCCTGAGGCTGAAGGACAGGAAAAAATAGAAACATAATGACAGAGTCTGAAAAAGCCAGCAGTGATGGTTCACTAGCTTGAAGTGAGCCACAGCTAGCATACGACACACACTTGTTGAAGGACTGCTGTGGAGGTCTGCTGCAGTCGGTGCCATCTGGGCGCCTACATGCTCCCAGATGTCCACTCTGTAATTAGAACCAGGCCTGGCTCGGCCCGGTCCAGCCCAAATCCACCCTCTCATTTACCGGGGCACTCCCTAAATATTTAAGGAGCCGTCCAAAAACCGAGCAAGTTTTTACAAGGAACCTCGAGCTTTGCACAGTAAACGTATCTTCAGAGAAAGCTGGAAGAGGTAAGGGCTTTATGCTTTCCATCATGTTTAAACTCTATTTTATTACATCACATTCTGTGAGACGACGTAGGTCGTGATCTTCCAGCACCGTGTCAAAAAGAAGCAACTTTTTTGTTAAGGCTGTGTAGGTTTTGGAGATGTCGATCGCCCAGGCAGCGGCCAAGGCCATGCTCTCTGACGCCCTGCTGCAGGACGGCTCTGGGATTTACCGGATCAGTCACCTGCAGCTGGAGCTTCCTTTGGACAAGGTCATCAAGTATGTGTCTGTGGGCCTTCCTCTGATGCTGGTGTCCATGGCCTTCGCCCGTGAGATCTCCCTGGGTGAGCTGTTTCACACATTTATACGACAACTGATAACATCATACGTGCTCTTTCTTCTCTATGCTGATGTTTTTGATTTCCAGTTGTGTTTCACTTCCATTGTTGGTCTCTTATGTAAAGAAATCATAGTCTTTGTCCTTGATTAGCTTATTATTTACTTTTTAAAGTGCAGGCAACTGAGACTGTGATAAGCAGGAATAGCAGACAATCTAAAATAAACACTTATTATTAAGTCAAAGATCTGATTTTTATGCACAGATTTAGAAATGTTCTGCTGCAGGTGTCAGCCTGAGACACAAAAGACGACCGTCAGTCTCCTACAGTCATGGAAAAAATGATTAGACCACCATTTTTTCTTCACTTTCTTGTTCATTTTAATACCTGGTACCACTAAACGTCATCATGTGACTAAAACAGATTTTTATTTTATTTTATTTTATTTTTTATTTATTTTTATTTTTTGTAATGCAGTTTGCCTTTAGGAAACATTATTTTTAACAAAAAAGAAAAACACAAATGATCGCCAGTAAGGTTTAAAGCTAACAAAGTGTATGAGCCAACAGATTATAATGTAGTCAATTTTTTATTTTACATTATTAAGTACTGTACACATAATATGCAGCACTTTGTGTCTACAATCACATACAAATGAGGACATTGAGGCCAATGTTGTTTTTTTGTTTATTTTTTGTATATATATATATATATACAGTCATGGAAAAAATTATTAGACCACCATTTATTCTTCAGTTTCTTGTTCATTTTAATACCTGGTACCACTAAACGTCATCATGTGACTAAAACTGACAGAAAAGAAAACACTGAATGCATAAAAGCAGTGTTTTTGGCAGTACAACGCCATAGCTATTGATGTAAAAACTTAAGTGATTTAGGTTATAATCAAGAAAACCATGGAAAATGGTAAGATATCAGCTCTTAAATAAAACTCTTATGAGCAATCTTTGTGGTTATTGTTATGTTTGTCCAAACAAATGTACCTTTAGTTGTACCAGGCATTACAACGAACAAGAAACTGAAGAAAACAAGCTGGTCTAATAATTTTTTCCATGACTGTATATACATGATTCACAATAGGCCCTGATGTTAAGGAGACTGACTCAGTTGACTTTGAACTAAACCTGTTCTCTGCAGAGGTGGTCTGCAATCAGTCTGGTGATGCTGAAGCTAATTACCGCAGGAGATCTGATGTTGCTGAAGCTAATTACTGCAGGGGATGATTGAGAGCGCTGTACACCGGCGCTGGCATGCTCTAATTACAAGTCAAAGTTCTTCTGTGGCAGCTCCACCCTTTTTCAGTCAAGTTAGAGGATCTGTTGATTATTGTGTGTGTTTGGAGGGGGGGGGGGACTAGCTTGATGGCGGCGTGCACAGCTCGTCTGATGAATCCTGGCCTCCCGTCTGCTCGGTTGTCAGTTCCACAGAAGCGCTTGATTGCTCTGCTGTCTGGAGTCGGGTTTACTCACTCCAGGACTCTCAGAACTTTCATGTGAGGCACAAAGTGGGGAGGACCTGGTAGGAACTGGGATAAAGAGGAGGACATGGGAGCGGTAGCAGAAAATTCAGCTCCCAAGCTTTGCCAGACGGCTTACGGATATCTGAAGGGTTCGAACGTTTCACAAGATTTCACAAAAAGGCGTGTGCTGCTATTTTTTATTCAGCGTAATGCAGCAGCATTTCCTTTCAAACATACGGAAGAGTATTAGGGCCACTTAAAAAAAATAAAAAGAATTCTGAGAAAAAAGTCAGAATTCTGACTTTAATCTCAGAATTCTGACTTTAATCTTAGAATTCTGACTTTTTTTTCATTCAGAATTCTGATTTCTTTCAGTCAGAATTCTGACTTTTTTTCTCAAAAGAATTCTCAGAAATTCTGATTCTTTTTTTTTGACTTTTTTCTCAGAATTCTGATTCTTTTTTCAGAATTCTGCAAAATTCTTTTTTCTCAGAATTCTGAGTATTATTAAAGTCAGAATTCTGAATTCTGACTTTTTTCTCAGAATTCTTTTTATTTTTTTTTAAGTGGCCCTAATACTCTTCCGTACAAACACGCCTTCACAAGCAAACAAGAAAAATAGTAAGATGCATCGTCTCAGGTAGCATTATGTGGTTGAATCATTTAAGGCATTCTACATTTAAGTTTGATTAGATTTAAAAACTAAATGCTGACCTATACTGACTTTAACCAGCTTCTGTCCACAACAGCAGTAGTTACACAACAATAGATAGATAGACAGATTGATAGATAGCATTTATTTATTTCTCCTTATACTATGAATATCATTAAACCATTCTGAGAATCTGCAGAAATTTCATTCATTAAGAGCGGATATGACCACATGGACAAGGATTACTGTCGAAACGTTTCTATACATGGCTACATCAGAAATTACATTTTAAATTTTTAAGTGCAAATATAAGTTTCATTTTAACCTCGTCTACAGGCAACACTGACATCTCTTTGATTTGTGGGACACGTGATATATTGAGTTCATACAGTCTGGAAAGAAACAAAAGTCAAAGGAAAACTGTGATTGACAAGAAGCACACGCTCAACATTCATCTTGAGTCTGTCAACATAACCTTCCTCCTGAGATTCACTTTTAAAAATTTGGAAGCGAGGACGGTGGTGCTGCCTTCTAACTGGGGATCAGATGATCCACAAGTACGGCGACTCCAGATAGAGCTGCGACAGTAGTAATGAAAATAAAGATACGCAGCCTCATTAGTGATAGTACTTACTTAAGACTTCATCTTAGCAGTACTATTACTGTGCAGTATTCAGGGTTTAATTGTGACTGATGGCAGTCTGAGTGCATTTTATGAAGTAGTTGTTATAGTACCATAACTGTAGTTGCAGTGGTGAAACAGTAGCAACAGAAATATCAGCATCAATCGTAATGTTTGTCAGTTCAGTAATTGTCGTAGACATTAACTTTTACTTTCGAAATACTAAAATAAAAGGTAGTGCCAGTGAAATGGCAAATTAAATTAGATTTTTATTTTGTCTAGTGCCAAAACAATCATAACATTTGCTCTTTGTACATCAAACTGAAAGGTTTAATGTACAACGATATTTGTAAAGTGTTTTTTTTTTATTTGTTTACCTTAGTGTCAGTCTAAAAGTACAAGCTCCGGCATATCCTTGTCTCTCTAAATCTATTCACAAGTACAGTTTTAAAATGATTACAATCATCACGACCTCAGCTACCATAATTATATCATTAATGTTGATTTTGGTGTTGAAATGGGGCTCATTAATTACATACACATGTACAGTTAAAGGGTAATTAGATGCAGCAGCTGCCTAAAAAAGGTTGACTGGCAGGAAAAATCCCATCCTGAAAGGAAATTAGTGGCTGTGTGTTTGTGCTCCCAGAGTGAGGCCTCTGTGGGGGTGGAGGCCAAAACCCCCCCTCCCAGAGCAACAAGGGTGTGCTCTGGGGGGGGGGGGGGGTGGAGGCCAAACCCCCCCTCCCAGAGCAACAGGGGTGTGCTCCATCCTGAGCCCTCTGGTGGAGGTAAATGACACATCAGTCTGTAGTGGATTCAAGAAAACTTATGTTCAGCCTCGCTCTGAAATAATGACTCGAACATTAAGATCAACATCTAGGGGAGACTGCAACATTCCCAAAAGAAGGACTAGCCTTCTCTTTTAAAGCCGTGAAAGTATGGAATGGACTCCCAGACAGAATAAAGACAATCCCAGATTATATAATTTTTTCACATGCAGTCAAAAATTGGCTGCTCAGCAACCAGTCTTGCTCACATTAAGGGGCTCATTTACTCATTTTCGCATTATTCTGTACAGGATGCATTGTAAAGTAGTCATTTTTATTGTTTTTTTAAGCAATTGTAAATTTACCCAATTGTTTTTGCGATTTTATTTTGTTGTATTTTAATGTTCTTTGCCTTCTTGTCTTACTGTTTATCTGTGTTAAGGACTACAGATGGAAATTAGCTTGGTGCTAAATCTGGTGCAGCCATCTTTTTAATGCCACTGCACACGGTCCTTTAAATAAAAAAAAAAAAAAAAAGTGGTTGAACCATATGTATAATTATCAAGGTAAAATAAATGTAAGGGTTGAGAAGCAAACATCTGGAACATCTGGGGTTATTAAATGCCATGTTTGGAAACATATTTTCTCCAGAGAAAATCAGCATCACTGAGAGGAAAATGGCACATACAAACTTGAAAATGGACCACTAAAGCCTAGTACAATGTGTTTTAATGTGAAAAAGATATAAAGCCATAGGAGGCTGTTTACAGCCAAACTAATACACCAAAATCAGTCCTCCCCATATCACTGCCGGATAATGTTGAGAGTTTTTTGTTGTTTTTTTTTTTTTTGCAGGGCCTCAGATCAGCTGTTTCACTCCCAGCAACTTCACCGCCAAGCAGGCCGACTACGTCGACACGTACTGCTGGGACTCGCTCATGCATCACGAGTTTGACGCTGATGGGAACTTTGAGGAGCGCTCGCTCTGGGTGCACAAGGTGACTGGAAAGATTCACATCAGACCTCGTCGAACTTTTTACGGCTTTTTAAAATGACTGATTGATCAAATGACTACAAGCAGACATCGAGCAGCCAGACATTTACACACACTTTAGAAACAGAGCTTGCCAAATGCTGTGCTATTCTTGGCAAGGCAAGTCATATATTGAACCCAAATGCACTACAAATGCTTTATTTTTCATTGTTTTTGCCATATTTGATTTATTGTGTTGGAAGTTTAGGGGCAACATCTATAAGAGCACATTGCAACCCATATGCACACTACAAAAAAGAGCAATAAGAACAATATGCAAAGTAGGATTTAGAGAGCACACCAGTCCATTATTTTTACAGGTATATACATTAAAATTCATGGATCTGGTAAAATTCAAGACAGCACAAATAATGTATAAAGTAAAAAATAAACTAGTGGCTAAAAATATAACTGAATTGTTTCAAGAACGAGATGAAAAATATAACTTAAGAGGAGATACATTATTTAGAATGAAGAAGGTACGAACAACGATGAAAAGAATGTGTTTATCAAGTGGTGGAGTGAAATTATGGAATAGTCTACAGCCGTGTTTAAAACAGTGTGTGAACATAAAATTGTTTAAGAGAAAGTACAAAAAAATCCTTTTGGATAGATATATAGAGGAGGAAAGATAAAAAACAGGTTGAATAATTTGGAAGAGTGAATGTTAATAGTTGAATGAGCAACTGAGGACACTTGAGTCATGAGGGATGGGAAACTTAAAAGTTTATACTTCGTCCCATTCCTTTTCGAACATTTTATTATGCTTTATGTATCCATTGTGTTTGTGTTGTATTTATACACCTTATATTGTGTTGCTGTTCGAATAAACAAACTGAAACTAAAAAAAAAAAAAAAAAGAATATAAGATATTGAAGAAAGCAAGAAACAGCATTTAACAGTTCAAATAATTCAGTTCAAATAATAACAACACAATGCCATTCTGAAATTGCACATCGTACCCTGTGGTTACTTGGGTCGCGCCTATGAAGCGTGGGCAGTATATCGTATATCCCATGTGCTCTATGCATCACAGGTAATTTGCTTCAATCCTAAATGCTCTGAGTATTTTTGATTGTGTGGATAGTTAGTGAGGATGTGTCTACAGTAAATCCGTCTTGGACTGTGGTGCCAGATTATTGTTACAAGCACTTTTCACCAAGATCATCACATCCCATAATAGTGAGGCCACCAGTATCTACTGGGATTGTTGTCAGGTCAAAGAGGCGGTGTTGAGAGAGGAAGCAAAAGCTCGGCTACTAGCTTAATAGAGGAAACAGCTATGTATACTTTGATAAACTTATAACAGAGGATATCAGCATATCAAAGCCTCTCAGCTTTGATCATCATCATTCTGCATATTGATCAACACCCCCCACACTCCCCTGTTTCCCCCGGAGAAGCCAGAGAGCTCTCCCACCAAACAAAGTTACGTTGAAAAGACAACTTTGTCAGGCGTCTAAACCACGTTTTGATCTGGTTGAAAAGTGAAAGGTGAAAAGCCGTCACTTCGGAGATGTTGAAAATAGACGTTCATAGAAATCTAAATTTGGTTGGAAAGTGAAAGGTGATGAAAGCTACACAAAGGGATACAAGCTGTCATTATTAAGATGTTAAAGTTGAAGCCAGAAGTTTACATTCACTGTGCAAAAACACACTTTTCATTTTTTAAGTCAATTCAGACTTAACCTCTCCTGTTTCAGGTCAGTCAGGATTACCGAAATGATTTCATTTTGTTAAATGCCACAAAAATGAGAGAGAGATTCTCTTAGAGAATTTTATATCATTTTCTTCAAGGTCAATGAACCCTAATCCTAACTTTTTTTTTTGTCTTAAAGAATTCTTTAAAAATCAGTCTTTGGCTCACATGACATGCCGCAGATAGGGTTAGGGTTTAGGGTTAGGGGTTAGGGTTAGGGGTTAGGGGTTAGGGGTTAGGGGATCTGGGTTGGAGTTAGGGTTCAGGGGATCTGTTTTACTGTTAGGGTTAACCTGCTTCTTAGGTTAGGGGTTAGGGTTAGGGGTTAGGGGTTAGGGTTAGGGTTAGGGTTAGGGTTAGGGGTTAGGGTTAGGGTTAGGGGGGGTTAGGGTTAGGGGTTAGGGTTAGGGTTAGGGGGGGTTAGGGGTTAGGGTTAGGGGTTAGGGTTAGGGTTAGGGGTTAGGGTTAGGGTTAGGGTTAGGGTTAGGGGTTAGGGTTAGGGGGGGTTAGGGGGTTAGGGGGTTAGGGGGTTAGGGGTTAGGGGTTAGGGGTTAGGGTTAGGGTTCGGGGTTGGGGGTTCGGGGGTTCGGGGTTCGGGTTCGGGTTCGGGTTCGGGTTAGGGGTTCGGGGTTAGGGTTCGGGGTTAGGGTTGGGTTGTTCGGGTAGGGTTGGGGGTTAGGGTTAGGGTTCGGGTTCGGGTTAGGGGTTCGGGGTTCGGGGGTTCGGGTTCGGGGTTCGGGTTCGGGTTCGGGGTTTCGGGGTTAGGGGTTAGGGTTAGGGTGATCTGGGTTAGGGTTAGGGTTAGTGCTCTCTTATGGGTCCCCGACAGTGTTTTTACGTTTTACATTGGTGTTCTGGAGTTCGTTTACACATTTCTCATTCAAGCTCATTCATTCCTGAGTGGTATGATTTCTGTTTTCTTCCATGGTATCTATTAATGTATCTGAAAATTGTACCCACGGATGAACCAGACTTGTGAAATGAAGGGTCACCATCTTTTTTTCTGAGGTCTTGGTTGATTTTTGATATTCCCATGATGCCAATCAAATAGTTCCTTGTGTTTGAAATTGTCCCTTAATACATCCATAGGTAGGGCCTCCAATTAACTCAAATTATATCAAGATAAGATAAGATAAGATATTCCTTTATTTGTCCCACAATGGGGAAATTTACATCGTTACAGCAGCAGTGAGAATAGCAATAGAAAAGAGAAAAAGGACAACAATAAAAATAGGATAAAACAATAATAAAAACAACAATAACTACAATAGAGAATATATAATAAATAATAAGTAATCAGTTCCCTAATCAGAAGCTTCAGATGCCAAAACATCAATGTGTAATTCTCCGAGCAAAAAAGGAAAAAAAAAAATCTGCTTAAAAATTTTCTCTCTCATTATTCTGGCACTTCCGGCACAAAATAAATAAATGAATAAATAGTGAATTCTAAATGATACAAAATAAGAGTGTCCCTTAGAGGAAAAAACATGTTAAGAATATTTTAATCTCAGTTTAACTTAGAAGAAAACAGCTTAAAATGTAAGTGCACCTCTTTAAAACAGATTGAATCTGTTTGTATATCGTTAAAATCCAGTACAGTCGATTTAAATAACAAAAAACAAATAGGAGAAGGTCTTTCCAAATCAGGCTTGTAATACTGGGTCTCAAAGTTATCGTTTGTCTGATTTATGCCTCTTTGCCCCCACCCCCCCCCCCCCCCCCCCCCAGTTATTTTCCCTCTCTGCCATTTTCCTCTGCTTGTCCTTCCAGATGTTTCCATACTCCCTTCTGGCCATCGGCATCCTCATGTACCTGCCGGCTCTGATCTGGCGTCAGCTCGTCATGCCCTCCCTGAGCTCGGACCTGCTGTTCATCATCGATGAACTGGACAAGTCCTACAACCGTTCAATAAGAATGGCCCAAAGCATTCTGGATATGCGCCAGAATACGAAAAACCCGCTCACCTTCCAGGCAGAGTTACACAGGTAAGGATCACATGACTGCTGGCTTATAGCACAAATATCAAATGAAATACCTCCGAACTGATTTTTATTCTGTTTGCATATCTCAACCTGACTGCTCAACCACCTCCATACTGGAAAACGCTTGGTTTGATAAATCTTTAAAACTTTTTTATTGTAGTAGCAAATAAAAATAGGGTACCACAATGCCCAAAGGTGACAGTAATGATGTTATATTAAGTCAGAAATTCAATTCTTGCTTAACTGGGTAAATTTCGTTTTAGAAAGATAATTTCTGTACACAGAGGATGTCTTAACAGACAATTCTTTGTGTCTTAGAATAAAAAGCTGTGATTAGTTTGAAGTGCCCGAATTTACAAACCAAGTTCCAAAAAAGTTGGAACAATGTGTAAAATGTAAGTAAAAACAAAACACAATGATCTTCAAGTCTCATAAAACCCATATTTTATTCATAAAATATGGCTAAAATATGCTCCCCAAACACATTCTAAAGACATTTTTACTCATTAGTACAGTAAAAATATAGTAATGATAAATTAAAAACATTTTAATTTTTTTAGTGTGATACGTATTAATAATATTAATAATAATAATAATAAAAACTATTTAAATACAATAATACTAATTACAGTGAATGTGAGTATTTTTCTGCTAAAAAATAGCCTAATAAATTCATGAAATTGCCGGGGGCAACCACAAATTCTAATAAATTATGTAAGAAAAACTTTGAGATCAAAATCCACGAGTATGCAGGACCGTAAACGGTGAACGGTGAATAGCTAAAGGTAAACTGTACCCAGACCAGCCCGTCTGGACCCAACAACCATGTTACGTTCAAAGTCACGTTAATCACCTGTTTCCCCGTTCTGATGCTCAGTTTGAACTGCAGCAGATCGTTTCTACCACGTCTACATCTATAAATGCATCGAGTTGCTGCCATGGGTTTGGCTAATTAGAAGTTTGTGTTAACGAGCAGTTGGACAGGTTTACCTAATAAAGTGGCCGGTGAGTGTTTATTATTGGACAATAATCCTGTTAATGCAGAGTGACTCTGACTCTGAAACGCCCACCAGAAAAGGTTCATTTATACTTCTGCGTCAGAACGAAGCCGTAGCTAAGCTAGCTAGTTAAGCTACAACGGACTCTGAAGGACACCTCTCTCCAAACGTAACTACGCGTTGTGTTGACGCAAGATATGTGATCAGTGGGTTTCGTAGAGTCATTCTACTTTGTTTTTATATTTCCCGCCGCTACTTCTTCATCATCTTAAAGTTAAGCTTGACATTCATGTCATGTGTGTTTCTTTTTCAATGTCATGACCATTTTTGAACCATGATTTGATGAAGCAGCGCTCTTTAGGGGTCACTCTTGTAATATTATTCGCTGCTTGAGCAAACTAGGCCTACTTTATTTTAATTCAATTTATTTTAACAAGAAAGTATACAAAGTAGTACAAATATTAACATCTGTAAACATAAAATAATGACGAAAAAAAAAACGCCACAAAAGAAAAGTCATGTTTCCTCATTGTTTTTACAAAATGTACATTTTAAAATCCATAGTTCATTTTACTTCTTCAGAAGAAAAAAATTTTACCTGGATAACAATAATACATTTAAATGAGATCATCTTTATTTTACAGCAAAAACAACATTCCCACATTAATATTCTCAAAGATGTGTATCCAAGAATAAATGTAGAATGGTCAGGACATTTTCAACACAATGTATCTGAGAATCTTGTTTTGGAGCTGAAAAAGAGACAGTTGGGTGTGTAGAAAATTTAGATCCTTAAAAATGTGGATAATTTCAACAAAAGCCACTATTCGCCACCTTCCAAGCTGTAAGTATTTATGTAGCCTGCATGAAATTACATTATTAGGAATAATTTTACCATGTTTTATATTGGGATATCTCTGAAACTCTTGCCTCATAAAATTAAAATCCAGTGTAGTCTAAGCTACCCAACTTGTTTTTAATTGATCACCCCCAGTAAGATGTTTTTTTTTTAATTATCTCTTTAAGTGTAGCCTATAATGCATTTAATCTGAAATTTTTCTGCCAGTCAGACTTAATTGATTATTAATGGCTATATTCCCATATATATATATATATATATATATATATATATATATATATATATATATATATATATATATATATATATATACAGTCATGGAAAAAATTATTAGACCACCATTTTTTCTTCACTTTCTTGTTCATTTTAATACCTGGTACCACTAAACGTCATCATGTGACTAAAACAGACAGAAAAGAAAACACTGAATGCATAAAAGCAGTGTTTTTGGCAGTACAACGCCATAGCTATTGATGTAAAAACTTAAGTGATTTAGGTTATAATCAAGAAAACCATGGAAAATGGTAAGATATCAGCTCTTAAATAAAACTCTTATGAGCAATCTTTGTGGTTATCGTTATGTTTGTCCAAACAAATGTACCTTTAGTTGTACCAGGCATTAAAATAGAAACTGAAGAAACAAGGGTGGTCTAATCATTTTCCATGACTGTATATATATATATTTTTTTTTCTACTATTTATTGAGTGCTTTATTTATGTGTGTATATTGTGTGTGCCTGCCGGGAGTTGTGCAAAATTTCGTTATGTCTGCATAATGACAATAAAGAGACTTGAATCGTGAATTTTGAACATAAGAAAGACGCATTCTCTCCATTTCCGAATCAATAAATCTGTGAATGCAGTCTGCTAAAGGAAGCCGTGAAATGCCAACATACCAACATTATTTACGCCTGGCGTGACAGATCCATGCCTTCCTAATCTGATTTTGGCGTTCGTGCAACTGAGGATGATTTTGCCGAGACAGGTCAAGCCCTTCTTGATCTTGGATCTCTTAATTCCACTTTCATGCAACAAGCCCCTGGTTGGCCAGTTTCTAGCCATCAATTAAACAGATGGCTGCCAATAATTATGTTGATTTATATAATTTTACCTGATGTGGTAGCAAAAAAATTCACCTATGTATGGATGTAAAATCTAATTATAGAGCCCAAAACCATTTTTTGTATCAGGCTGTATGTTTATTTCTCCATTTTAACATGAGGTAAATGTAGATTTGCTGTTTTGAAGGAAGCGCTGCGTTAAGTAATTGCACTTTTTGTTACTTTGTGGATTAGCTTCAACCCAGAAGTGGGCGTGAGCACGATGCTGACTGTTTTATTTTTTTGTCTAATTGCAGGGCTAAGAGGAAGCGATATTTTGAGTATCCCCTTCTGGAGAGATACCTGCGGTGCAAGCAAAACTCTTATTTCCTGGTTAGCATGTTTTTCTTACGGGGCTTCCTCCTCCTGACCTTCATGACTTCTGCTTGCCTCTACCTGGCCTACTTCCACCTGTCAGCCTTCCTGCAGGATGAGTTCAGCTGCTTTGTTCGGACAGGTATGCTGCGCGACCTGAACTGGGTTCCAGAGCTGGTTCAGTGTAAGATCATCGGGCAGCTGGTGTTTCAGGTGATAAGCGTTGCCAACGGTGCCATTTACGTCCTGTTGGCCCCCATCGTCCTCTTTAGCCTCATTCGACTCTTTGTATGGGACACCTCCTTCATCTCCGTGTACGAGGTCCTGCCAGCTCTGGATCTTATCAACCGCAGAAGGCTGGGCTGCCCGCTGAATGATCTCAATGTTCTCCTACTCTTTCTGCGTGCCAACGTAGCTCACCTGAAGTCCTACGGACAGGTGAGAGCCTTGTGCTCTCTTGCGCCACCACAAGTGGGCAACGCCACTGCGGAGCAGGGCTTAAACACAATGCTGACACAAGAGGAAGTGGAGGAACGTGAGGAGGCAGCTATGGAGCTAGCGGAGGAACTGGGAGAAGCCAAAGAGGAAGGGAAGCTCAACCTGGTGGACATCATGACGATTCTGGGAGCGGCGCAGGGAAGAGTGGTGAACTGCAGCGAGAAGAAGCCTCTGGTGGAGGAAAATATGAGTCTGGGTACTATGACACTTATCTACACACTCAAACGCATTCTTCTAGTGGCTATTTTTATCTTTATCATTTGGGATGTTCAGAAAATCATTAAGTAATGTCAGGACTGTAGCTATACGTTCATATGGATATTAGTTCACATGGGCGGTATTGTGCTCCTTGAATGCAAACTTGAGAGGGCTAGTCAGTGAAACTAAAATAAAAGAATTATTTTTTAAATGAAAGGACCTATACTTCTAAAAGAGTCTTTAAAATCACTGGCTAATTTTGAAGAGGTAGATCAGTGGTACTTCCGTTGCTCTAACTGCCCTCTCCGTCTCTTCGCAGAGCCAAACCACCAGGGGTACCATGAGTTGAAGGAGACTGCACCCTTTAGTCATTACTAGGCCTACAAAGGATTATTTTTTTTCTTTTTTTGGCACAGTAGCGGGGGGTGTTAAGAGATTGGACACCAATTGGGTTTCTGTGATGTGAAGACAAAAAAAAAAAAGCCTCTTTTAGAATTACATCGGACCATTTGTTGTTTTTGAAACAGAAAAAATGTCAGTAGATATAGATTGGTCAGTTTTCATCTGCTGGGCTTCTGTGACGTCACAGACGTTTCTTCTGTATATCAATGCTAACCCATGTCTTTAAGAATGATAAGTGGTCAAGTGAAAAGCGGTTGTTAAAATGGCGGAACAGAAAAAACAGAAATTCTTAAGTTTACATATGTGTTGTATGTTAAAATGGTGGCAATTTTCACTGTTGGCAAGGTTTTGTGTGACTTCTGTTATATGACTTATGAATTCTAATTTATGTACTCACTTTCATTAATTGCAGCATCGCATACTGCAATTTTGCAAATAAAAATGCAGAAAACCCTTTTACTTCTGGTTTCAATTCATCATGTAAATATTCTGTAACTGTGAATTTCCATGTTATTATCCAACATAGCATAATATTGTTGTTGGCAAACAGAGTAGTCCTCAGACATCCTCGAAAAAAGTCAGGTTGATTTCTTTTTTGGGTTTATTTGTGTATATGGTAGTCTGTGTTCTATGTATTTTTGAATAAATCAACTCTTTAATAAGCATGTTTTTTCTCCATGCTTGTAAGCTAAATTTCTACATAAATGAAGTAGAAATGTTTAAGAAAAAAGAGAAAGTAAAACATTCTTGAAGACCATTGGAGAGCTGGTTGTTCTCTTGGAATTTTTTATTTTTTGTAATGCAGTTTGCCTTTGGGAAACACTATTTTTAACAAAAAAAGAAAAACACAAATGATCGCTAGTAAGGTTTAAAGCTAACAAAGTGTATGAGCCAACAGATTATAATGTAGTAAATTTTTTATTTTACATTATTAAGTACTGTACACATAATATGCAGCACTTTGTGTCTACAATCACATACAAAGGAGGACATTGAGGCCAATGTTGTTTTTTTGTTTGTTTTTTGTATATATATACAGTCATGGGAAAAAATGATTAGACCACCATTTTTTCTTCAGTTTCTTGTTCATTTTAATACCTGGTACCACTAAACGTCATCATGTGACTAAAACAGTCAGAAAAGAAAACACTGAATGCATAAAAGCAGTGTTTTTGGCAGTACAACGCCATAGCTATTGATGTAAAAACTTAAGCGATTTAGGTTATAATCAAGAAAACCATGGAAAATGGTAAGATATCAGCTCTTAAATAAAACTCTTATGAGCAATCTTTGTGGTTATCGTTATGTTTGTCCAAACAAATGTACCTTTAGTTGTACCAGGCATTAAAATGAACAAGAAACTGAAGAAAACAAGGGTGGTCTAATCATTTTTTCCATGACTGTATATATATATATATATATATATATATATATATATATATATATATATATATATATATATATATGAGAGGCCGTTTAGGAAATAATTCATATTAGCTCTCAGATGTTACATCATACTCTCTCACAAACACTACTATAGTCACACACACTTGCTATCATAGTCTCTTACACATTATTATGAATAGGACAACATGATAGTGAATGTATGAGAGAATAATACGCGATGTGTGCGAGTATAGTAGAAGATGTGAAAGAGTTTGATTTATACATAAGTCAACTTGAATTTCCAGTTTCTGATTGGCTCATCGCGGATGTAGGTACCAGATGCGTCTCCAGCGGGATCTCAAGGACAATATCCCGCTTTTTCTAAGCTGACCAATTTGTGTGGATGTTAACATGTAAAAATGGTCGACAGTGTAGCGGACTCACTTAATTTATTAGTATTTAAATAATGAATGGGGTGCCACCTCTTTTTTTTTTTTTAAAAAAAGGAAAATCAGAAGGAAAATAAGTCACTTATTTCTGTTGGTTCTTGTTGACATTGGATTTGCTGGGAAGATCAATCTCGGAGTCGCAAATAAGTTTTAACAACATTTATTTATACATAAACACACACAAACACAACACAGCTATATAGGTATATATATGGGTCAGGATATATAGACATTTGTATGTACAATCACAAAATGAGATTGGCTATGAAAAGTTAGAGATGAATTTAAACTGAATTAACCCTCAATAAAGCCTGTAATTACTCTGATACAGTCAAAAACAAAGGCAGCTGAATGGTTTCATCGATGGATGGATGGATTCAACTTTAATAATCCCCAAAGGGGAAACTTCATTGCCACCATGGCCACAACAACACAACATAAAACAAACAACAATATACATCAATAATATCACTAACTAGGGACAGCAGTAGATCAATACAACTCATGGTTAACAGGGTAGTGGGTTAATAGCAAGAAAACAACGCACATGTGACACTCATCATGAACAAGTGCCTCTTATTTGGAAGTCCAGTTACAAAGAATCTGTTTGCCTCTAAGGATTTCATAGGGCTGGATAAATGGAGTGTTTTGTTGTTCTTTATTTATTTATTTATTTTTTATCTTTGAAGGAAGGAGTCATGGACCATGGAGCACTTTAGTGTTGCTCTGTACATCAGCTGTCAGATGTTCTCTCAGATAGAATAATGGTCCCAGTTCTTCTCATCAAAAGCATTGCATGTCATATCTCATCTGTAACTCCAATTCAGAACAAAAGAAACGGCCCAGGCAGATGTGATGATATTGCTCTCTGCTGCAGCTGGCAGGCTCAGACCACCAGGGGGCACCATTGGATCACACTGAAAGTAGACGGTTTGGATGGCTGAAATATATTAATTTAGGGCTGCATCCCTAGTGAGCTCATTAACGATATCCATAATTCCTGTAATCTAAACAGAGGAGAATGCAATCCCATATTTAAATTAGTCATGTGAGACATTGACCAGATCCAGGCTCCAGCTTGTTAAAAGCCTTTGTGTGGCAGCCAGTCTCAAAGATATGTGAGGATGCCAGTGTTGTGCTTTGAACATCACCTACTGGGATCAAGACTTGTTGGCAATCGTCACTGAGGTCAGCAGGCTGGACTCTTATACTTACTTTTACTTATGCCTACTACCCCTCCTGGGGCATAGGCCACCTACAAGGGTCCTCCAGGCATCCCGGTCCTGTGCCAGTCTTTCCAGCTGTCCCCAGGTGTATCCTGCTTTCTGCGTCGCCAGGTGTTCCTTGGCCTGCCTTGCTTCCTTTTGCCTTGGGGATTCCACGTCAGCGCTTGCCTTGTGGTGTTGGAGGGTGTGTCCAATCCATTTCCAGCGTCTCTGAAGGATAACTTCCTCCACCGGTTGTTGTCTGGTCCGTTTCCAAAGGTCTTTGTTGCTGATGGTTTCTGGCCAGTGGATGCGAAGAATCCGTCGCAGACAGGTGTTAATGAAAGTCTGGATCTTTTTGGTGGTTGCCAGTGCGGTCCTCCAAGTCTCCGATCCGTCCAACAGGACTGGCTTTACGTTGGAATTGAAGAGTCGGATTTTGGTGTGGACTGAGTAGCTTCCAGACTTCCAGATGTTCTTCAGCTGGTTGAAGGCTGCTCTTGCTTTGCCTATTCTGACTTTCACGTCGGCGTCGGTTCCTCCCTGTTTGCCCATGATGCTACCGAGGTAGGTGAAGTTATTCACCTCCTCCAGTGCTTCCCCTTCAAGGCTGATGGGTGTTTGATTTTTGGCATGGATTCTCATGGTCTTGGACTCTTATGTTTTCTCTAAAATGTTTTGCATAATCCTTACACCTTAAAATGGAATTTGACTGACAGAAATGAAACAAAAAGCATCCACAGCTGTCTCCATTATGTGATTCTGTTTGCCCAGAGATAATAGGAATGACTAAGGTAAAGCTGGATCCAAGTGACTCAGTTTAGGCACCGGTATAGACTACATATATTTACCTTAATGACACACTGGCAGCAAGGAGAGACAGGAAATGTAGGGAAAGAAATGAGGGAAAAACTAAGCAGAAAAGGTCTAGGAATTGAATCAAGGGATTACTCTGTCATCAGGTTGCCTATTGAATTTATATTCGCACAGAGAAAGAGCTCTCTGTTGCTAATTTTTTCTCTCATCTCTGACTGAGAAATCTATACACGTAAACTAATGATAAGTGATTACACAACCACATAAGAGATGGACTCACCAGCAGACATGGAAGTAGAAGCCGATTTTGTGAAGATTTCTAACAAACATGGAGCCAGTAATGCATGATCGGGTGCTCTGCTTGGACAGCGTAATACAGGATATTATTATACTATAACTACCTTAATTCAAGACCTGGAAAGGACCAGACGATCTTTTTTTTTATCAAGGCTGTGACATGTATAACCACAGAAGTTAAAGAGAGTGTACTTTCTTTCTAACATTACCCTATATGCCTATATTTTTTTATCATCAACATTGTGCATACCTGTATCTTTTCCTCCAAGCCTGTATAGGTGTGTTTGTGTAGATTGGGTTGTATCATCACATAAAGCAATAACTGCAAAATCCATCCATCCCTCCATCCCTCCATCCATCCATCATCTAGACCCGTTTAATCCTCTGCAGGGTCACGGGGATCTGCTGGAGTCTATCCCAGCTCTCTTCAGGTGAAAGGCAGACTGGTGACCTGGACAGGTCACAGGTCCATCACCTGGACAGGTACCAGTCCATCACAAGGACACATATAGACAAACAACCACTCACACTCACAATCACTCCTACAGGTGATTTAGAACCACCTGTTAACCTGACATGCAGGTCTCTGGACTGATGGAGGAAGCTGAAGAACCTGGAGGAAACCCACGTAAGCACCAGGAGAACATGGAAACTCTACACAGAAAGACCTGCTGAGGTTCAAACCAGGAACCTTCTGTATACGCAAAATCAAATGATGAATTCAAAACTAGTGTAAAGTCCACTTTTATTTAAATGTTCTGCTGCCATATGAACTAAAGTGCCATAACATTTGTGGTTCAAACACTTTTAACATCAGCACTTGTCAGTAACACATATTTAGTGTAAATCTCATCTTAAAACAATGTAAAATAAAATAAAGCTTATTGCCACTGCCGGGGCATTAATGTCATCCTGTTTTTTTATGAAAAATAAAAAAAAGTCTACCAACAAAATCCTGAGCCACAATCAGAACATTAAGACAGACAGTTTTTGAGGTAACAGCAGAAACTTTTAACAGGGAGTTAAACTTGGCAGTTGTTACAAATAACCTTGTTTCTGTTGAATCCTCCATCTGGGAGAACTTTAAAATGAAAATGTCCACGTTAAAGTTCTGTATCTTTACTGCTCTCCATGTCTGTTTTAGCTTTTCCACATGTTTTATGTTTTTCCGCCAATTCTCTCCCAGTTCCACATCAGCCAGTAACAGACTTTTCAAAACAAAAGCGTGTTAACGCGCGCTAAAATAAATGTCGGCGTTAATAAATTAATGAGTTAATGCGAGAATAACGCCCAATAACTAGCCCAGCCCTAATATATACCGTATATATATATCAGGGACAACTGGCTTGTGGCGGCCAAGCGTTCATAGCGACGTCACTTTTTGATCCTTCGATCCTCTTCCTATAAGTGTGAAGCAGAATTCACCGAGCGTTGGATTGTTCACCCACTAACAGGGAACGTAATCTGGGTTTAGACCGTCATGACAGGTTTAGTTTTACCCTACTGATGATGTGTTGTTGCAATAGTTGTTGCAATGTGTTATCCCAGAACAATAAAACAGGTAATTTCTGAGGTAACAGCAGAAACTTTTAACGGGGAGTTCAACTTGTCAGTTGTTACAAATAACCTTGTTTCTGTTGAATCCTCCGTCTGGCAGAACTTTAAAATGAAAATGTCCATATAAAAGTTCTGTAACTTTATCAATCCGCAATTATCTGTGTATCATTTGTTTTTTTCTCGTATCGATTATTTTTTTTGTAGTTCGGTCCCTCCTCTCTGCTGTAAAATCCACTGAGTACTCTGCTATTGTGATTTCTGATCAGGCCCCTCCCACATTTTAGACTTGTCACTCTCACCCACCGCTAACGCTAAGAGCCAACGGCGATTCAACACAGGTCTTCTATCTAACGACGAGTTCTGTGATTTTATTTCCAAAAGAATTAATATTTTTCTTGAGACTAATAGAACAGACTCAACTTCGCCCTCTCTGCTTTGGGAAACTTTTAAAGTTGTAATTCGAGGGGACGTTATCTCGTACAGCACACATTTGGCCAGGAAAAATAAACAAAACCAGCAGGAGCTGATGGATGCAATCCTGGACATAGATAGAGAATACTCCAGTTCTCCCAGTCCAGACTTAAATACCAGAAGAGTCAAACTACAAGCTGAACATGATTTGCTCACTACAAGCAGGGCAGAATATCTCTTAAGACGAACTAAAGGGACATACTATGAATATGGTGAAAATATTCAACTCCAACTCAAACGTCAGTCCGCTTCTCACATTATATCTCAAGTTTATGACTCTTCCATCTCACAATTACAGATCCAACAGAAATAAATTCAGTCTTCGCCTCCTTTTACTCCGATCTCTATAAATCTGAACCCCCCCCCCACAAACAAGACAACAATGGAAAATTTTATAGATAGTTTAGAAATCCCCTCTATAGATCCTAACATTAAAAATAATTTGGACGAACCCATACAGCTACAGGAAATTGTGACCTGTCTTAAACTAATGCACAATAACAAAGCGCCAGGCCCGGATGGCTTTCCGGTCCACTTTTACAAGAAGTTTTCCATTTAATTGCCCCATTATTACTAGATATGTTCAATGACTCGTTGCAACAAGGTTCCCTCCCTCCAACTCTAAATCAAGCTTCAATCTCACTCATTCTCAAGAAAGACAAGGACCCAAAGGAATGTGGTAGTTGGAGGCCGATTACGCAGATGTTAAACTTCTAGCTAAAGTTCTAGCTAACCGCCTAGATCCCTATCTACCCGATATTATCTCAGAAAATCAAACAGGGTTTGTCAGAGGACGACAGTTATCATCTAACGTTAGAAGACTGTTAAATATTGTGCTTTCTCCCGATGTCACTCAAGTTGTTGAAATGGTTATAACTTCGGATGCGGAGAAAATCTTCGACCGGGTCGAATGGGATTATTTGTTTTTTGTCTTGGGGAAATTTGTTTTTTGGGACTAAATTTATCTCTTGGATAAAATTGTTATATTCTGCCCCCACTGCCTTTGTGACAACTAACTCACAAAGATCTGATTATTTCCCTTTAACAAGAGGAACTCATCAAGGTTGTCACCTGCTTTTTGTCCTGGTCTTCCTCTCTTTTTACTGGTGTTTGTAGAGCTGGGTTGGAGCATCCAGTTTCTCTCTATGCTGATGATCTTCTGTTGTATGTCAAAGACCCGGTTAATTGCGTAGACAACATTTTAAACATTCTGACAACCTTTGGGTCCTTTTCAGGTTATAAACTAAATATTGACAAAAGCGAGTGTTTTCCTGTTAATGAAGCAGCCAAACAAATTCCGTCAGGTACACTACCTTTTCACCTAGCCTTGATCATTTCTGTTATTTAGGTGTTAATGCTGCTAGCTCATTTCCCTCTCTTCATAAAAACAATTTCAGAAAGTTGGTTATGGAAGTTAAAGCTGATTTGAAGCGCTGGGACTCTCTCCCTCTCTCATTGATGAACAGAATCAGTTTTATTAAAAATAAACATCCTGCCCAGACTTCTGTTCCTTTTCCAGTGTCTTCCCATATTCTTACCAAAATCCTTTTTCCGCAACTTAGACCAGTTATTTTCAAAATTTATTTGGGCTGGTAAAAATCCTAGAGCTCGCAAAGCAGTGCTGCAGAGGAGTCGACGGAGGACTTGCGTTGCCTAACTTCTTATTTTACTACTGGGCAGTAAATCTACAAAAAATTCATGACTGGTGCGACTCTTCCAGTCTTGATTGGTGTACGATAGAGGAATACACATCCCGTCCATCATCTCTGGCTGTTTGGTGTTTGCCGCTATGACTTATTCTTGTCCAAATTATATTAAAAACCCGGTCGTGCTCTGTTCTTTGAAAATTCTGAAACAGTTCAGACATCATTTCAAACTCTCTGCTCCTTCTCCACGAAGCCTTATTTGCAACAATCATTCGTTCCCTCCCCCAGTTTCAGATGCAACTTTTGCCTTGTGGAGAGAAAGAGGCCTGGTACATTTCTCAGATTTATATCTTGAAGGCTCATTTGCCACTTTTAAAGACATACAAGTTAAATATAACTTACCTCAGTCTCATATGTTCCACTTCTTCCAGGTTCGTAATTACGCTCAAATGCACCCTTAGGGTGAATTCCAATTCCTCCCTTAACTCTCAATCTCAACCCTCAATCTCAAAAATGCGCGTTCCCGCTAAGGGCAAGTGCTGTCCCAATTCTAAGGGACATCAAGTTGAGGGACGAGTTTAAGGGCTGTATCGCCCTCAATATTGAGATTTTCCGACACCACCCTTGGAAGTAAGGGCTATCCAGAAGCTAGCTATAAACGTAAGTATCTTTGTATATCTTAAAGATATAAATGTTACGAAACCATTTTATTGTGTTTGTTTGAGATTTTTTTCATGGATTAACATCGTTGTTGCGTAACATTTATTTTTTTTCTTTACGATGTTTGCTGCCGGACCGGCGGTCCCGTCGGCTTCACGTTGTACTCGTCGGTGGTCCCGGTACATTATTCAGTCCTCCGTCGCTACACAACAAAGTAACGTGAAGCCGACCCGGACCGCCGACGGGACCGGTCCGCCGTCCGTGGCGGTCTCGGTCCCGTCAGCGGTCCGGGTCCCGTCAGCGGTCCCAGGCGGCTTCACGTTACTTGTATACCTTGTTGTGCAGCAACGGAGGACTGAATAATGTATCCTCTATTGTGTTATTTGCTAATATTATTTAGAGAATATACAGCGCTCTTTTCAATATTATCCCTGAGTCATTTCAGGAAATACAGAGACAACACGGCTCTGATACATTTCAGTCTGATGACGTAACTGCACTCGAGGGGCGTCCCATTTCTAAGTCACAAGATAGACCTGACACTTACTTTCAAGGGTTTAGATTGAGGGCCAAAAATTGAGGGTTAAGGGCGACGGTTGAGATTGAGGGTTAAGAGAGGAATTGGAATTGGCCCTTTCCCTCAGCTCCCGCAGGGTTCCCTTCTTACTGACTTACTCGCCCCCCAAGGTGCAGGGTAGGATCTCAGTTTTATATAATTTCATATCTTCCTCAGGTCTGGTTCGCTGGCGGGGGTTAGGGGGAACTGGAAAAGTGAGCCTGAACCTGATTCAATTCAAGGTATTTCACAGGATGCATTTTACAAAAGCTAAGCTCAGTAGACTTTTTCCTTGTACGAGTGATGTGTGAGACCAACGTGGTCAGGCGCCGGCAGACCATACGCAGACGTTTTTCTTATGTCCAAAACTTGCTGAGTTCTGGTCCTGCTTTTTTGAAACATTAGGTAAAGCCCTGGATATCACATTAGAACCTGGTCCGTTGATAGCCATTTTAGTTCAAACAAAACTAACTAAAGACAAACAGGAAAAAAGGAAAAGTGAAGAATGGAAACGGGATGTGTGGGATTATAACAGCGACTACAACCGGTTGTAGGGACCCCAAACAACCAAACTATAAGAGTTTTGAAATACATACACATAAAAATATGTCTGTATAAAGCACATGAGACCTGGCAGTCCTTCAGACCAACAGGAAATAATCAGGAGAGTCACTGAGTGGCTGGTGGAGACGAGTCATTTAGTTTCTAGAGACCGTATTGTTTGTACATAATAGACCCATTTTGACCATGACCTTGTGAATTTATCCATTTGTAGCCGAAGTGAGAAAGTAATCTTTTCATTTTGATATATTTCATCTACATGTCATTCATTTACTTTATTTTATTCCTTTTACTATTATTATTATTATTATTATCATTATTATTATTATTAATTTGATTCTTTCTGTTTCTTTTTTTCTTTGCTTCTGTTAATTAATTTGATTTATTTTACATCTATTATTTTTATCACTACTGTCTTTACTATTACCATCATTATTACGATTGTTACTATTATTATAGTTATTATTATCATTATTATTGTTGCCCTGCTCCTGTTCTGACACACCGTTCCTAAAAAATGGGAAAAACCACTGAATGCATCTCTGTAATTTTAAGTCAGATTCTTTTAATTCATTGGTTCCCAATAAAAATATGTGTATAAAAATCACCTGTAAAGGTTTTCTTCAAATTCTTGGCTTGCAAGAGCTGGAATCTTATGACAAGAAATCAGAATTTAAGAAAATTTAACTGAGCAGTATTTCCAACATTAAAGTAAAGGTTGTTTTTTTTTATTTGTTTCTAATTTAAAGCCAATCATTCTCTCATCCCAGAGGAGAGTCCTTTCTGCCTTTCTCACCCAGTGCTTCACACTTTCACATGTGGTTTGACAATTAGCAGAGTTTAAAAAAGAAAGATGCTGCTCCTATCAATAAATTCAACTTTATTTATATAGTGTTTATTATACAAATCCTCTAGGCATTTCCAGGTATAGGAAGAAAAGAGGAACCTCAGCTCTGATTTACTATCATAATGATCATGTGTTATTGCTTTAAAAAAAGAAGAAGAAGAAAAGTTGAATTCTTCGAGAATCATAAAACCACTTCCTATTTTCTGTTTAAGTATAACGAGAGAAAAAATAAAATTGTATGTTATATTTTGACTGCAGCCCTGCTGGTTTGGACAGATCTGTCTGTGCTCTAGGTTAAATAATGGTCAGGTGACCTCATTATTTGGGCTGAACCTAAACCTGAGCAACCCCAGATCAGAACACTGCCCCCACAGGCTGGTACAGTAGCCGCTAGGCATGATGGGAGCATCACTTCATCTGCCTCTCTTCTTCCCCTGATGCTCCCATCACTCTGGAACAGGATCAATCTGGTCTGATCACCAATCATGATCATTCAAGATTTTTTTCCTGACCACATTTTGTCCTCCGAGATGATGGTTCCCCGATGTTCCTCCAGTTCTTAACTGGGTTTCAACGATCTCCTCAGATGTTTTCTTTCTACTCACTGCATCAGTTATGGTTAAATAACAGAAACCTAATAATCTGTTTATTGTCCAATGGGAGCCTCTAGTTTAGTTAAATCCAGGTGGTGATTTTTCTTTATTTCTTTATTCCATCTGTCCTGAACAGGATAAAGGTTTAGAACATTGATGGGTGTGAAAATGCATTGGGATTAAAAGAAGTACAAGACAGAATCACAAATCAGATACACCAGGGTACTTTAATTAACTTAGCATATTACAAATATATAAAAAGAAGTAGAGGGAAACTCTCACAGAAATGGACAACACTAGTTTTTCTGTTGTCACTCAGAGGTCCTCCACTAATGTTTGGAATGCAGATGAAGGTGAATTAGCATATTTAATTATATGCTCACTGAAAATAGAGGTCTGTTGTCTCTTTGTTGCATCAGATAATAGTTGTGTCACTCTGCAGTGATCTATATATCACAAATGATCATCTAACATGTTTATGCTTAAAAACAAGAAGAGAAAGAGCCGGTGGGGTTTAACAGTTCATTCGGAAACGCCATGTTCAAATGGAAATCTTCTGTAATCCAGATTACAGAGTTGAGGCCAGAAGTTTACATACAAAGTGCAAAAACACATTTTATTTATTTATTTTTTTGTCTCAGTGTCTGAAGTCAAATCAGACTAAACCTCTCATGTTTCAGGTCCGTCAGGATTACCTAAATTATTTCGTTTTGTGAAATGCCACAATGATACAGAAGTTCTTAGAGAGTTTTATATTATTTTCTTTGAGGTCAGAAGTTTACATACATTACATCCATTTCCCTTGAACTGCATGACTTGGGTCAAATGTGTTGGGTTTGGGCCAACGGTTAGGCCCGTATACAGTGATGATGAACTCCTCCTCATGATGCAGTCATGAGTTCGACCCTCGTCGACCCTTCGCTGCATGTCGTCCCCCTTTCCTGTCTGTCTCTACCACAAATAAAAGCCACTAGGTTCTGACAGTACTCAGCTGGAGTTCTGGCCCGTTCCTCCTCATAGAACCGCTGTAACTAAGCCAGGTTTGGCCTTTTTAGATCTGCACACAAATTTTCACTGTGATTCATATCCACTCCAAGACATTGACTTTGTTATCCTCAAGCCACTTTTTAACCATTTTGGCGGAGTGCTTCGGTCATTGTCCATTTGGACCCACATTTTAGGTTCTTGCCTGATGTCTGGAGATGTTGCCTTAATATTTCCATGTAATGTTCTTTCTCCATGATGCCGTCTATTTTATGAAGAGCTCCAGTTCCTGCTGAAGCTAAACAGCCCCACAACATGATGCTGCCACCTCCATGCTTCCCAGAAGCTTCCCAGAAGCTTCCCCCCGTTTTTACGCCAGCTGTAACGTTGTAACAGCTCCGCTTTAATTTCATGTTTCTTTAGGAGTAATGGCCTCTTTCTCACTGAGAGGCCTTTCAGCCCGTGTTTGTGCAGGACTCGTTTCACTTTCTTACCAGCTTCATCCAGCATCTTCACGAGGGCTTTAGCGTTTGTTCTGGACCAAAAGACGTTCATCTCTGGGACACGGAGCCCGTCTCCTTCCTGAGCAGTGTGATGGCTGGACGTTCCCATGATCTTTATACTGGCGTGTAATTGTTTGGACACCTGAACGTGGGACGGGATGCCAGGCCCATTTCTTTTGATTTTCCCATGATTCCAAACAAGGAAGCAGAGTGTTTGAGGCGTGGCCTTGATTACATGCCCAGGTGTGCCGTCAATTACCTCACATGTTGTCTGTTAGCCTATCAGGAGCTTCCAAAGCCATGACCTCATCATCTGGGCTTCCCCACGTTGTTTAAAGGCTTAGTGCTTTCTGGGCCGCCCGGTGGTGCAGCGGTTAGGGCGGCAGTCGTGGGTTTGATTCTCGGCCCGTGTGAGACCCTTTCACTGTCAACTAGAGGCCGCTAGCGCCAAAAAAACATCTTAAAAAAAGACTTCTGGCCTCAACTGTAAGACATACATCTTGGTTTAAAGGTAATGCTGTATATTTTCTTTTTTTTCCCTCACCTATGTTTATATCTTGTTTATGGGAAAACAATATTGTAGAAGAAAAAAAACAAAAACAATAACAATAATAAAGACATGTTGTTGTACAAACTACTAAATTCTTCGGGTTTTCTGTTCACAGACTAACAGATCAGTTGATATTCAACCCTTTAGTGCTGGTTTGAGCAGAAAGTTATTTTTTTCTCCCCAAACAAGTGTTTTATGAATAAATGCCGTGATGTGAAACAGACTGGATGAGAATTTAAAAATTTGGTTCAGATTTTTACTGAAATGCCCAAGTCAGATGTTAATGCATATTTATCAAATCAAACAAAATCACTTTGTTTCTTAGACTACTGATGGTAGTAAATCAAGAAAATAGAGACAGAACACTGGGTTATTCGTAAATAATTACAGCACAGTATCTTTCCTTTTTAAAACCAAATTTAACTACATATGTTTTTGAAAATTAAAAAAATGTAAAAGATCAGCATAAATCTTTAAATATATTACTATAATGCTGAGGAGAAAATATTCTGAGGTCATAAACGTTCTGCTCAACAACCAGAGCACCAGAATTATATTTACTGAATGTTAAAATATGGTAAAACGAAGCTTTCAGTTAAATTCTTTCTGCTTCACTATCCAAGTATGACATTGAGGTATTTAACATTCACCTCTACTACTCACTGTATAGGTGAAATGAATTTGCACTGTGATTAAAAATAACAAAGAAATCAAATTTTAAGGATCCTGGAAAGAACTTTTTACCTTGTGTTGTTAAATGTTAAAAGCGTCAGTGTCTATGCTTTGCAGGATAATTCATATAGTCACTGTGCATCAGTTTCTGGTTGAGGAAGAAAAGAAAAGAAAAGAAATACACAGAGCACTTCATAACCAATCCTCTTCAAAACAGAGCAGGAAGACGACTACGTAGAGGAGAGAGATGTGAGAGATGATGTCCATCAGACCACCGCTGCCATCTGGAACTGCACTGGATCCTGGCAGGAAGTAAACACACCTGGTTAGTTTCTCTGTTGGCAGGTTTTCCTTTTGTTTTAGCACAACTTGATATAACTTATTCAGTGAACTTGTTAGGATTTAGAAATTCTTAGTTAGATGCAGAGCTAAACTTTATTGCCTGGGGGTGGCTGTAAGAGGGTGATTGCTGAGTTGTTGCTTGACCTCCTGACCTGCTGTCTTCAAGGGACTATGCGATGGCATAGATAAACGTATTTGGTTACATCCTTTCTTGGAACAAACACACCACCTTTGTTTGGACTGGACATCTGGACTTTATTACTGCAACATCCGCTAGACCCCCATCACCAGCACCTTCAAACTGCTTGAACAATCAGACTGTGTGACTGGACCATCTGGAGTTTCGGAGACAAAGGACCATACAACCCGGGAGAGCAGGACCCGCCTTCTTGTGATCCTTAAAAGGAGGGACAGAATTTGAGTTCGGGGTGCATTTCCTGACATCTTCCGTGATGTCAAGAGGTGTACCATCGGCTGATTAAAATATTCTGCATGGCATAATAATTCTTTGTATACATGATTGTATTAAATTCTTGATTGATCTTTGCTTCTAGATTTGTCATTTAGGCACCAGATAAAAGAACACGGAGACACAGTTTTTCAAAATCCAGCACTTCAATGACTTTGTGATAGTACTGATTAAATAATGATCAGTCGCATCCAACACAGTGCTTAAATGATATCGGAGTTTAAAGAATTCTTTGAAAAAAAGAATTTAAAGAATTCTTTAAAAAACGGTTCCAGCAATCCAACTCAAGTGAGATTTTGAAAATATACACTCCCTCCCTCCTCCCAAAGGCTCCACCTCCTCCTCTTCAGCCCACCCCTCGAAACCACGCCTTCACATGATTCACGACTACATGAACCGCAGGGAGGGAGGGAGGGGTGGGGGGGAGTGCATTGATATTTGATGGACATAATAGGCAGCCAATGAAAGTAATGATGATCACTATTTTGATTGGTCAGAGTTTTTCTCTGATTACACCCTCTAGACTGGACCAAAACGTTTAGTTTTTTTTGCAAACATTTTATTTCAGTGGGTGCAATGGAAATGTGAAAAGGTTTTCAGGCAATATTGTAAAAAGTGTTGCAAAAAAACAACACCTACCCCACCTTAAACATTGTTGATGAAAACATCTGTTTGCGAAATACCAATACAGGAGTTACCAAATTCAGATCAACTATGCCAAATGTGTTTTAAAAATGGTCACTACATACATGTTTTATATTTACATGGTATATTAGTAAAATACTTCTTCAGTGGTCTGATACTCCTTCCATTTCAGTCTGGTTGCTGCTCAGAGCTCCTTGAGATGTTGAAAGTTTGGGAAATCTTTTTGTATCCACATCCAGCTTTAAACTTCTCCACAACAGTATCTGGGACCTGCCTGGTGTGTTCCCATGATGCTCTCTGAGCTTTAACCAGAACCCTGAGACGATCACAGAGCAGGTGCATTTATACGGAGACTTGATTATTGATCACCATCAGTCATTCAGGACAACATTGGATCATTCAGAGATCAATACTGAACTTCTGGACTCAGTTTGCTGCTCTGAAAGTAAAGTGGCTCAATAATATTACACGCCCCACTTTACAGGTTTTTATTTGTTAAAGAAGTTTAAAATATCCAATAAATTTTGATCCACTTAACGATTGTGTCACACTTGTTGTTGATTCTCGACTAAAAATTAAAACTTTATATCTTTATGTTTGAAGCCTGAAATGTGGCAAAATGCTGAAAAGTTCAAGTGGACGAATACTTTTGCAAGGCTGTATATATATATTTTAAAAAAAAATCATTTTTAAAATCATAATTATCATATGGTTATTGAATTCATATTCATCAAATGCATATTGAATACACACTATATTGCCAAAGGTATTTGCTCACCCATTCAAATTATTGGAATCAGGTGTTACAATCACGTCCATGGCCACAGGTGTATAAAATTAAGCACAGAGGCATGCAGACTGTTTCTACGAACATCTGTGAAAGAATGAGTCGCTATCAGGAGCTCAGTGAATTCCAGCGTGGAACTGTGATTGGATGACACCTGTGCACAACCACGATTTGAACATGGGCCCCCCCAGATGGTAGGCAACAGCACCACCACTAAACTATTATAGTTAGCTTCTGTTAGTTAGCTTCTGTTAGTTACCTTCTGTTAGTTAGCTTCTGTTAGTTAGCTTCTGTTAGTTAGCTTCTGTTAGTTAGCTTCTTTTAGTTAGCTTCTGTTATGTTAGTTAGTTACCTTCTGTTAGTTAGTTAGCTTTGTTAGCTTCTGTTAGTTAGCTTCTGTTAAACGAAGAAGCGACTCACCATACAGAAGAAAGCGCGTGTTTGAGCTCCCAAGTTTGTTGATGGCAGTGCAGGTGTAGTTCCCGTAATCACCATCAGACACGTTAAAAAATGTCAGCTTTGAGAGGGATCCTGTATTGACAATCTCCATGCCATCAAGACCATCGAAAATCCTTCATGAGAAAAAAATAAGCAAATAATTAAATAACCGTGTCAATTGCCAAAATGCATATGAAATTAATTCTATTTAAATATTAACACCTGTCAGACTAACACTAAATCGGTGATTGTGAAAACTGAACTAGTCAGTACTAGGGATGGGCATTTGGTCGAGATTTATTCGTCGATCGTTGGGAGAATTAATGATTAATAATCGATTAATCATTAACATTTTTAAATTGAAAACTATCACAATTATTCTCGATATCGGCGTGACGTTTGTTTTCCCCTTTGGCCTGGTTGCTATGGCCTGGTTGCTATGGCCTGGTTGCTATGGCCCGCGCATGCCCAGATGTGTTCAGTGGCCCGGATGTTTGTGGTCGACAATAATGTGACATTTCCTGTTTCTTTTCTTTAAAAAAACAACGATATAAAAAAAAGAAGAGATATCGAGGAGACTACTTAACAAGGACAATTTATATCAAGGCGCCAGTATTACAGGCTTTTTGTTTCTTAAAAAGATGCGCTTGTTGTGTGCTCGATGTGCGCTGCAGCTCCTTCTGGTCCGTGCTAACACCGAGTTGAGGCTAGGCTAGGCTAGGCTAGGCTAGGCTAGGCTAGGCTAGGCTGATGATGAACCGCCTCCACCGTCCTTTACAAGGCTTGGATGCGCGTTGTTCAAGTGATACATCATTGTCGTTGTCGATTAATTGTATTTGTAATTAGCATTGCAGTGATTGCAGTTCACTTGATCATTTTCTAAACTAAAATGGTTCCACGCCACACTTCACCGCGACCGCTTCATGATTAGGCGATGACCTACAGAAGCTCGCATGTAACAACTGAGTCCAGCCAGGGTAGGGTGATGGTGAAATGTTGCCCCCTGGTGGTGGCACAGAGAAATGCATCGCATTGTTTGAGGACGTGAACTGAGAACCTATATTCGGATTGTTAAAAAAAAACAAAAACATTTGGTTCATCGACGAAAATGAATGTCTTCGACCAAATTCTTAATGATCAATCATCGATTAATCGATTAATTATGCTCATCCCTAGTCAGTACCATACATGTTCTAATCATCTATTTTTGAACTATCAATCTCATGTCTTTTTTTTCATTTGCATACATGAAAAGGTAAATTCAAACTTAATTACCTTCTGTCATCTTTATACCACTCAAAGTCTGCGTCAGGCACTGCATCAGCCTCACACTCCAACACTCCTCCCCCACCCAGAGGCACCCCAACATCCCTGCCCCCCGTCACACCTGGAGCATCTACGTCAGCAACAAACACAAGCAACAGCATGAATCAAGCAAGTCAAGGTGAGCCTGCACTTTGATTGGAGCTATTACCCACTCAGCCATAACTGAACAGGAATTTTGAACCAGATTATGTAGAATATTCATCACATCGTTGTAATGGTGTGGTTTGTGAGAAAAATGAAAAACATCAAAAACATTTTAATTGCTGCTGTTTGAACCAAATATTTGCACTAGCTGTGCATTTAGAGCTCAATAACCCTTATATATGGGGATAACGATAATATGGAAACAGAGCACCTTTTTCCACTGTCAAGCTGTTGACTGTTTTGTTGATTGATCAACTTCTGTTGTTCTATAAAATATAAAAATTCTGGAAAATTCCTGTTTTGGTTTTGTAAGTGTAATTAAGTAAAATGTAAAATCCCAGACTCTTTCAGTTTTTCTAATCGGCCATAGACAACATTACACCATAAAATCTGACTGGTAAATTGCATAACATTATCCAGTTTTACTACAAAAATGACAACTTGTACTTAATACTTCATTAGTTTAATTATTTTATTAATCCAGGAAAGGGACAGTTTTAACTTGTGTATAGATGTTTTACTTCCTAAATCCTGATTTCGTCAGAGAGGACTAGAAAAACACCAGCAGTGAAACATTTAAAGACAGAACAGTTAAAGAGACAGGACAGTGGGGGGGTGGTGTGTGCTGGGTTGTGAAGTGTGAGGGGTGTTGTGTAGTGGACTGTATTGTGACAGTAAATAAACTTAAAAGATAATATGTAGGAAGCAGAAACTACTAACAAGAAGACTGGATGAACACCTTTTTACCAGGCTATCAACATGTATATGGAGAATTGATGTAAACATTATTGATTGATTGTGTTGACAGTAGAGGGGGGGTGTGGGGGAGGGGTGTAAAGAATAAATGTGTCCGTGCTCATATACACTCACATGTGCCTAGGAAACTGTCATCACCATTACCATCACCACTCTCCTTATCTTAATCCGTCTCAAATCCTCCCGCGGGTGAGAAAACGCCAGCTAACTCCCATCATCCCCCAGGACCAGGCTGGTCCGAAAGAATCTCCACCCCCCGACCCAAGAGGTCAAGGGGCAAACACCCCAGAGGCATATGTCCACTGATAGGGGGGTCAGACAGGGCACACAGAAGGCCAGAACCACAACGAGGTTCACCCACCCCCAGGCCCCGACACCCACCAGGCCCCCACACCCCACCAGGCCCCGACACCCACCAGGGTTAGGCCGGGTTAGGCCCGGGTGGCCGGGGCCCACAGCAGCAGCACCGCAGAAAATGCAGACCCGGTAGCCGTCACCCATTGCAGCCCAGCCCCCCCCACCAACCGACAACAGAGAGCAGAAGGGGGAGGCAGGCGAGACAGAGAGAGGGAAGGAGGGGGAAACCAGGGGGGGCGTGACCCCCCCAAGTGAGCCGGGACAGCCACTACCCCCCTGCCCACCGCCCACCTGCAGCACAACAGCGGCGACAAATGAGGCGAAGCAGCCCCCACCAGAGGGCCGCACCAGGACGGCCGCGCCAGGACGGCCACATGGCACCCCCCCCACGTCACCACGCACCAACCCACAGCAAACCAACACCCCCCACCCAAGACCCCCAGGGGCCACAACAGGCACCCAGCCCACCAGAAGGGGTGCACTGGCGCAGGGGGGTGCAGGGAGGCCCCCAGTGGCGGAGGGCCCCCCAAAAGCAGGGACATGCCCCAGTGGCCAGGACCCATGACCACACCCCAAATTCCCCACAGGCAGAGACGCCGCAACGAGGTAGGCATACTAGGCAATGGCCTAGGGGCCCTGAGCTGGAAGGGGCCCCAGGACAGCGGTGACATTGGTCCTTTTGTCAATGACAAAATGACCGAACTGCTTTAGACACTGCAACAACGATAGGTTGAAAACCCCCCCATAGGGCCCCCACTAGCTGTCACCGCCTTGTATTAAGGGACCCCCGAGACACGGCCAATATCGATCCATATCAATGACACAACCTGAACCCCCCATAGACACTGCAGCGACAGCCCCCTAATGGGGCCCCGACTTCCCGTGGCCGGCTTTTCTGCGGTGCTTCAAATTCAATACGAGAAAAATGAAGCGAGCATATCCATCAGGACACGCAAAAAGAAAAAAAACAAGATGAAGAAAAAAGAGAACGGGAAAGTGGTAAGTTCAAAGGTGTATGAGCTGACATTATTAAGGAAGCACAACTGCACATGACATGTTTACTGCACCTTAGCTTGGCTTATTTAAACAGTAATTAACAGTAAGCTAACTAGTAACTGATTTGTATTTGGGTGATATCATATGTCTCCTTGAATTTTCTGCAATGTCACATTAATCAATAATAATATCAGGTAGAGTGAAGTTGGCTGTTCATTAATTATTCCAAACAGATCTTAATGTTGAGACTTTGCACATTTCAGTTGTGTTTGTTATGTTATATTGTATTTTAATTGTTCTTACATTATTGTGCACTTCTGTTATTTAAAAGAAAAGATTTTTGGATTGAACGATTTTTGTGTGCGTTAATCTTGCATCAAAGAAATTGTGGCATTAAACAGAATTTGCATTAACGTGTTAACTTTGACAGCCCTAATATAAATCATTATAAAATCAGGCTAATGTTGTCCAGAAAAAAATTCCATTACTCATTACTCATTTATTGTTTTTATATCAGTTTATAGTTTTGAAAAATAAATTTTTAAAAAAAATTATGAAACATGCATACTAACATCAAATCTAAAATTTTCAAATATAATTGTTATTTTCTTATAACCAGCTGTTCAACACACAGTGTCATTCAGTTAAAAAAAAAGACATTTACAATATAAATATTTGAAACTTTGTCTGGATAAATAATTAAAAAGGTAAAGAAAAATATGTTAAACAAATTAACTCACAGTTTACAGTGATGTCGACCCTCTGGACATCCGTGTCAATGTCGTTGACAGCTGTGCATTCATAAGTCCCTGCTCGCTGCCTGGAGATAGATGGGATTTCCAGGAACTCATCGTCTGACACCAGGTCTTCTGTGAAAGAGCGCACATACAAAATGGGAGCAAGTCGAGAGGGTTGTTTAGAGGAAATGCAATGAGTCGACATTTACTATTTTTACACAATGTGTCCCTGCAAACCCTCTTTAAGGGGAGAGTGGGGTATTGGGTAATGTGACACCCCCTGTATCTAAGCAACAGAACACATCTGTGGTCATTTGAGTAATTAGTTTTCAAGCCCCTCCCATTTCACCCTGGCCATGAAGAACATGGCTTTATTGTGCTGTGGTAAGCAGGTGTTTTGTACAAAAATTTATAAAAAATGTAAAAGTAAATTTTTTCTTTTCAACATAATCAACTCTTGTGCTAAAGATAATTGATTCAAGTGGACAAACTATAATCCCATATATTGTTGGACTATCAACTTTTAAAAAGATTAAAAGTTAAAAGGCTACCTAAAGATTAGCCTGAATTGTGCAAAAGGTTGTCTTTTTATAAAATGCTGGTTGGTTAAAGTGAGACAAATGCCATTTGTTTTTAATGTCAAACAGTTTCAAAAGTCCATCAGGCCAAGGAAATACAACAGGAAGACAACCTGCAATTCATTTACGTGCCTGAAACCAGTAAAGTGGTTTCAGGACTTCCTGTTGGTGGTTTGAACACTGAACGGTCTCTGATTCCTTTAACCTTTTTATGATTTAAAATTAAACTCGATTTGGTGATAACTCTACACTGTTGTTGTAAATTGTAATCTGAGCACTCGCACGTAGTTTCCGCTTTGCACATTTTCCCTGGGAGTCTCACTGCCGTTAATCGCCGGTTCTTTAGCTTCTTTAGCTTATTAGCTTCTTAGCATGGCTTCTTCTTCTCCCTCGGTTTCTCCCTCCCGCTGCTCAGTGTGTGAAATGTTCAGTTATTCCTCTGCCTCCTTTAGCAAGAGAGGTAATTTCATAAAGTGTTGTTTATTCATAGCTTTGGAGGCGAGGCTTAGCGAGCTAGAGGCTCGGTTCGGTTCTGCTTGGAGAACCAAGCAGACAGACTAGAGAGACACAGAGCTTTAAGTATCAAAGGATCCAATTTATTTACAAAAATAGGTTAAAAATGTCAAAATGTTTTCCCAAATCATAAACTGGGCCCATCAATCTGAAAAGAGGCAAAACGAATCATCACTGAACTGACTTCCTAAATGACACACAAGAGAAACATTTATAGTGGGTGATCAGTCCACCAACGCAGACACATGGGGGAAGACAAACCTACAAACTAAACTACAAAACAAAAGCAATCTCAAATCAAGCAAATAAGAAAAACTACCACAGTAATGAAAACCCTTAAAGTAAACAATTTAACTAAAACTCCCACTCTCCAAACTCTAGAAGGAGATGGTACGGTCCATGGCCTCCAATCCATTATGCAGTGCAGGTGTGGTTCTCTGATGGCCCTCCAGAATACAGCAACCACCTCATGCACTAGCAAACTCAGAAAAAGAAAATAAGTTCCCAAAGCAATGCTGACAGGACTAAATAAATGTGCACCCATTATAAATAATCCATATCAAAATTACCATGTGGTCAAATTATGATAAAAGTAAAGTTACCCTGATGTTTCATGTGCTTGTGTGGCTGTCCATCACAGTCTGTCAGAGGCGATAGGTAGCCAGGCTAACGTAGCGGCGGAGCGGCCTAGAGTAGCTGCAGCTAGCAGTTCCCCTGCAGCATCCGAGCAGCCGGCCAGTCAGGGCGGCTGGGTGACGGTTCGAAGGAAGCGTAGCCCAAAGTAAAGGTGCGTGGATCACCATCACTCGCCTCACACATCAAACCATTTTTCCCCACTCAGCGACACACCGGCTGAGAAACCCACCCTGCTGATTGGAGACTCTATAGTCCGGTATGTGAGGCCGGCAGCTACGACCATAGTTAGGTGTTTCCCAGGAGCCAGACTGGGCTGTCAGGAGTGAGGCAGAATGGAGGACCCAGGTGCAGGAGTGCAAAACAAGTAAAGTATTTATTCAACAAAAACTAAAAGTCCAAGAAAACTACAAAAATCCCTGAAAGTAATCCACCAGGAAGGAAAAAACACAAAGTCCAAAATAAAACCAAAAATCCACAAAAGCAATCCAAAATGGAAACAAGACAAAATCATGGAACGAAGATCTACTTACATAAGATACAAAAAAAAACAGAAGACAAAAAACGAACCGGCATAGAAACCCATGGACATGAAGACAACGGATCAGCGCAGACAGAGGAGATGACAAGACTTAGATACACAGGTCAACAAACGAGAGACAGGTGCAGACAATCAGGATAACAGGATTTACTTCAAAGTAAAACAGGAAACAGGTGACACAAAAGACACGGATTGACGCCAACTTAACACAGAACATAAAGGAAACCAAAATGGCTGTCATGGCCGCCCCAGACCATGACAGTAACCCCCCCAAAAGGACCGGCTCCCAGACAGTCCTAACAAAAAAAAGAAGAAAAAAAACAAACAAAGACAAATCCAGAGAGGGAGCAGACCAGGAAGGGCGGAGGGAGGTGGAAGGCAGGGAACCAAAAAACAAAAAACCTAAAAGTCACTAGACCCCCAAGGCCTGTGGGCAAAAGTCCAGGCAGAAGGCCTCGGCGCCGGGCGGGAACCAGGAACTGACGAGGCGGACGGCCACTGTGGGCTGGAACCAGGAACCGACCAGGCACATGGCCACGGCGGCGGCGAACAGGAACCAGGAACCGACGAGGCAGACGGCGGTGGTGGCAGCAAACAGGAACCAGGAACCGACGAGGCAGATGGCCGAGGCAGTGGCGAACAGGAACCAGGAGCTGACGAGGCGTGTGGTGGTATGAGGGTTGCCCCCTCTGGTTCTGGTGGCGGGTTGTGTGGGGGTTCCTGGCTGTGGCCGGGGCCGGGCCTTGGATACGCACTGGGACACTCCACCCCTACAGTTACTTGAACATCTGGCCCACCAGGATATTTCTTTCCATCTGGATCCCCATAAAAGGTGGTGACCCCTACAGCTGGGGGATCTGTGGGGGCTCCGGGCCCCGCCCTGTGGGTTTGGTGTGTCCCTTCCTTTGATGTCCTTTGGGGTGGGGGGGCTTGCGCCTTGCCCTCTGCGGGGCGGTGGTACGGTTGTGGGGCGGGCGGGGTCACCCTTCCCCTGCCCTCGTACCGTACCCGCCGTGTTGGCGGTATGTTCTGGTGGTGCGGGCTGGTGCCTTCCTGGACTGTGGGCCACTCCACCTCTCTGTTGCCTCTGGTGTGTGTGTGTGTGTAGGGGGGCGGGTCTTGTTACCCTGTCTGGGCTTGTGGCGGTGGGGGGGTTGGATGGGCTGGATGGTGCCTGTTGGGACTGGAGGGAAACCCAGTGCACTGGTGGAGGTCTACTGCATGACACATGACACTGGCCCAACACTCCAGTACGGACTGGTACCAGGAGCTGACGAGGCAATGGAAGAGTCTCGGCCACCTGCTGGTACTGCTGCAATGGCGGGGATTATTGCCTGTATAGATGTATAGATTATTGCAATGCGTTGTTAGCAGGATGTCCGAAAAGCTCGCTAAATAGCCTCCAATTGGTCCAGAACGCAGCAGCGAGGGTGCTGACAGGAATCCATTAGCGAGATCACGTCTCTCCCGTGTTAGCCTCCCTCCATTGGCTTCCCGTGAAATTTAGAATTGAGTTTAAAATTCTGCTTCTCACATATAAGGCCCTTAATGGCCTAGCTCCGCGCTATTTACAAGACCTGATAGTTCGTTATGCTCCTAATAGAGCTCTCCGCTCTCAGGGCCTGATTTACTAAAGGTTTGCGTGCGTAAAAACGTGTGCAAACTTGACACCACCCGCAAACCAATGTGCAAGCTGATTTACTAACAGCGTGCAAAGAGGACTGCGCCTCTCAAATGAGCAAAATAGCACACGCTGTTCATTTAGCACTTTTGCCCTGATGAATAATCAATATGGGGCGTACCCGCCAGAAAGCGCAAAATACTGGGAGGGGAAAATGCAAATAGGTCCATTTACCACACGCAATGAGATTTACCAACCCTGAAAGTAATTGCGGGGATTGTGATTGCGTCTGTATTTTAGTACGTTCGAAAGGCAGGTGCTATTCTGTCCAGCATTACGCACCGATGGCTGCTGTTATTGTGGCAAGGAGGCGACATCGCCAAAATCAAAGAATACGCAGAGAGAGAGTCTTTCGGACTCGTGTAAATTTGTTTGCACATGCAAAAGGAGAAATATTTTATTTGAATGTTAAATCGAGTATTATTCAGCAAAAGGTTGCCACAGGAGGCACCAGGGTTTCCGTTGTCTGGTAATTGCCGGACTTCGTCTGGTAAAATATGCGGGAGTCCGGGATTTTAAAATCTCTCCGGTCAAAATGTCCGGTGAAAATACTCCTCCCAAGCACAATTTCAGTTGTAATAAAATGGGTTATTTCCACATAATTTTATGAAAAACGCCTCGGGATTCTCCTAGAGGAGCTGGTGGAAGCGGCCGGGGGATCTGGACCTCTGAAGCTGCTGCCCCAGCGACCCGACTTCGGATAAGCGGAAGCTAATGGATGGATGGATGGATGGATGGATGGATGGATTTTATGAAAAAACATATACTTTTTTTACTAATGAGTATTGTGTGAGGACGAGTCGGCTCCAGCCACGGGCTCCACTCATTGATGCCACAGCTGCGCAGAGACGCATCTCCGTAATGACAGCGCTCCGCGGTTATGGAGGCTTTTTATTTTATTTTATTAAAGGCCACTTTTTCTTTAGTTCTTCGCCTTATATCTTGCCACCTTCTTTTAACCTCATCTGCCGTTCTTTTTGTCTTACCAACTGCATTTATTCTATCGCAGATTTTCTCCCATATTGCGTTTCTTTTGGTAATGTTTAAATTTCTTTGCTGTAGTTCATGAATGTGTTTATTTGCCTCTTCCACTAATATCTCTAACTCCAACTCGTCAAATTTCATTTTGCGCTTGCGTCTATCCTGCTTTCCATCCAGACTCTCCATGGCGCAAACCGTAAGACACGCAACACCTCATTTTAATACTGCGGTTTGCACCCGTTATCAATTGCGTGAGCATTCTTAGTTGATCACCCGCAAAACACACAACAACAGCACGCGCGAACTTTTTCAGTGCACACGCAATTTAGTACTCTTTATTTAGGATCTTAGTAAATCAGGCCCTTAGAGTACAGGATTACTCGTCGTTCCTAGAATATCTAAAAGTAGGTTTGGAGGACGGGCCTTCTGCTACCAGGAACCTTTATTCTGGAACCAGCTACCAGTTTCATTACCTGCGGGGGAGATGAGTCTCCAGCTGATGGACGGTTGTGGTTTACCGCTGGCTTGGCACATCAGGGTTACGTTGGAACCTTCATTTATCACAAAATCTGTTGACAGGTTGATGATTTTTGGTGGCACTGAATTAAAAAAGGAGAGAGAAAAAAAAACAGCATGATCAAAAAATAGTCAAAACACCTATAAAAACACTTCTACATGGTGACTGACTTCCTTATGAGAAACTGGTGAGTTTGACAGAACTGACTTGTTTACCAGAAAATAAAGACAGAGAAATGCAATAAAGTTTGGAGGAAACAACAGAACTAACAACTGTTTTAACTGAGAGCAAAAAGACTTATCTTGGGCTCTGCTTCATCAATTTGGTTATTTCACGTGTATTAATTACCTTTTCATCGTTTCAAGTATATAATGTGCCTACACTTCAGTGCAGAAAAGGGTACAGAAGAAAGGCTCTGTGTCAGGGGAAAAGGAGTTTCTTTTAGTTTTTAGTTTCTAAAAAGCTTTCTGCATGTGCTTAGTCTTAGGTTCTGAACAGAGATGTTTTAAAAAAAACGTAATGTATTTAGTTCTAAAGAGGTGTGCAAACAGAAATAATAGGTGGGAATATCATCTCCTGTTTCCTTTGGCATTTTCAGAAATAGATTTATGATTTCACTAACAACAAATTGCATTATATATCATCTTTAGAGATCATTTAATCAGGATTTGAGTTCAAATTTGTAGTTTTTGATTGAGAACTGACGTGCTCTTGAAACAGTGGAATGACCCTTTTGCCATTTGACCTGATCAGAAATGAGGTGATTTGCTGTTCAGGAACAAACTGACTGATGCTGAGAATGAAATAAGTGACAGTAACAGCAACAGATTAGAGACTGAGTGTATGAGCTTGTAACTAAAATTCATGAACAGGTAAAGGAATTTCATACATAAAGCTTTTCACCGTTTCAAACAATCTTAAAGTTTATTACCAGGTAGGATCCAAGACCACATAGGTGACCATGTTCTTTCATGTTGTATAACTTAATACAGGGGTATCAAAGCCCAGTCCTTGACGTATCTGAGACGTTTCTCTGCTTCAGCACACCTGATTCTGATTGTCTTGCCCTGCTGCTTACTGCTTTAAGCACTTTTAAATCATTCACCTCTTTCTGTCATTTCTACTTTTTTTCCACAAGTCTTGGATGTGATTTTATTTTTCTCCCTTTAAGTGTACCAAGACTTCCTGAATCATTTTTGTGCTTTTTACAACCGCTGACAAACCACCGATGACAAACCTTTCAAGATGCTCAAAGGAGTAATCCAATCAAAGTGTCCCTGTGAAAACTGCTGGATATATCCACAAGAAATCTGTACGCTACGAGAAAGAATTTTTGCCTTAGAAACTGAAAAAAGGACTTCATGATACCCTCCCAATGGAATTCAGTGATAAGAAGTCCACATTTACTTCCAAAGGAAAGGGTGAAAAAAACTACTACTGACAACTTGAAGCTAAATGATACCGTGTCTTTTCCAAGACTCTGTAAAGACACTTATAATGGACTTGGTGCTAAGCAAGAGCAAAGTCAGAATGTTGGTATCAAAGGAGGACATGTAACATCACCTGGAATAAAGTTAAAGTTAAACAGATTTTTACCACTGTTAGAGCTAAATGTGACAGAGTATAACAAACAGAGAGCGAGTCCAAGGCAGCAGATGAAGGAAATATCTGTTCCACATGTCAAGGTCAAAGATACATTTCGCGCTACGTTTCTTAGTCGATGTCAACTTGATTTTGACGTCATGGCGACAGGAGAAAGATCCTTTTCTGACTGACTCCGAGAGCTAGCCAACCGGCTCGATGTGAGTCCCCTACCAACTGAATGGAGAAGGATCAGCCAATGAGCATGCAGCTCAACCGCTGGTCCCGCCCACTGGCAAAATGTCATTATTATGTAAAAGCTCATTCTTTGATAAAAAAGACATTCTGAAATAAACTATTATGCATTAAACTAAGATTAAATAATTAATTAAATAATGATTACTTTTTTTCATAATAACGGGAAATATTTCATAATAATACACATATATTTCATAATAATAAACATGTATTCCATAATAATGGGAAATATTTCATAATAATGGATACGTATTTCATAATAATAAACGCCTGTATTTCATAATAATCGACTCATTTATTCATTGAATTATGACCCAAACGGGGCTCCATATTCAACCAGACAGTGGCTGCGGTTACATGATGTTTTTTAATTCGGAATTAAAATTAGGAATTAAATAATTCCGAATTAAACTATTTTCCTTCGAGTTTACATGGAAATAGTAATTCCGAATTCAGGTTTACATGGAAAACACGTTTATTCAGCTTTATTCAACTCCGCTTTAGGTCTGGGGGTTGGGAAGGGTTCTGATTGGATGGGGGGGGGGGGACGTCTTTACATCTACCGGAAGAAAACAAACTTAGCTAACTCGGTTAGCAACAACATTCCACTTATTTTTGACCTGGGTGGCGTCTCTATCTGTGAAACCTCCTTCATTTAACCTGGACGCTTTGAAAAGCTCACAATTTTTATGTTTCCTGCCATCTGTTCTTTTAATTATTTCCAGTTCCTCCAAGCTATTTATTAAATAAATCATCTCTGCTCTTGAACACCGTTTACTGCGTGCCGCCATCTTGAAACCTTGTTTTGAAAACAAGCCCAGCGCGGAATATTAGCGTCATGGCGACAGACGGGCAAGAGAACTAGCATGCGCAGAAAGACGGGAATTAATTTAAACAGGAATGAGTGTAAACATGACCGCGGAATTATTTAATGCGGAATTAAAATCAGAATAAACCAGCCACTTACTTCGGAATTAAGTTAATTCGGAATTGACATTTTCATATGGAATTAAGTGTTTACATGGTAACTTTTATTCAGCTTTAACTTTAATTCTGAATTAAAGAGGAATTAAACTTCCCATGTAAACGCACCCATTGTGTAGAATAAGGGAGTTATTTTTCTGAAATCATCAAAAACTGCACTAAAAGCTCCCGTGTCCTCTTTGCTACAGTAAACAGTTTAACAAACCCTCCAGTTTCACTGCCCTTAGAACTCATTTCTACATCTAAGTGTAAAGAATCTTTAATTACAAAGTTCATGGTATTAAAAATGTAATAATTTCCACAACACAAACAATTACTCTTCTGCCAACTAGACACCTGGAGCTGACACATTTCTCACCTGTAGCTGATAAAACAGTCAAAGAGATCATCCGCAGTCTGAGTCCATCAACCTGCTGCCTTTATGAGTTGTTCACTCGATTTCTACTGAGCAGTTTGTTACCACAACTCACTGATTTAACCAACATCTCACTTCAGACTGGAACATTCCCAGAGGCCTTAACAACTGCTGTCATTAAGCCTAAAGAAGAGCAGTCTAGATGCCACAGTAACTATCGGCTCATATCAAACCTGCCATTCTTTGGCAAAGTCCTACAAAAAGTTGCATATCAACAGCTGACTGACTTTCTCCTGTCCAGCAATGTTTTTGATAGTTTTCAATCAGGCTTCAGCCCCCCCCCCACAGTACTGAGACAGCCCTGATCAAGGTGACAAACAATATTCACCGGATAGAGATGCAGGTAAAGTCTCAGTATTAGTTCTGCTGGACCTAAACGTTACCTTTGACACAGTTGACCATGTGATCTTATTACAGAGATCAGAAGAGTCTCTGAAACTGCTTTAGACTGGTTCACGTCCTGTCTCAGGGACAGGAGATACAAAGGCTGGTTAACAGTGTGATGTATGTGATTACCTGTAAAAATACAGGAGTATGAGCTGGATAAGCAAAGCAATGACCTCACCGTTAACATGCAGGTAAATGACCGTAAATTACAACAATACACAGCTAAAGAATGTTATAGGTCAATGTCTTGGGACCCGTTTAAACTTCAATTGGTGTCTCTGTGAAGAAATATGGCCGTGCTAGACAGGTCCAAGGAGAAGTGGGTTTCGGCCAAATCCCATTCATTTCTATGGGACCAAATTTTGTAGTTTTCCACGATTTTGGTGAAAACCGTTCAATGTAACACTACCAAAAGTCATAGCACACCTATCCCGATCAAGCCGGTCATTTTGATGTATTGTTTTTTGGGAGGGTTTCTCAAAACTGCGGGGCGTGAAAACCATCAAAATTTTTGACAGAAATGAAATAAAAAAAGAGAATAAATATGTCGAATAGTAATAGGTGTGGCTCAATGCGAAGCACTGGCCACGGCCAATAATAATAATGAGAAACAGGAACACAGTAGGTGTGAATGCATTGCCATTCACACCAACAATAAAGAAAACAGGAACACAATAATAAGTAAAAATGAGATTAAATATGTCGAATAGTAATACGTGTGCCTGACCTTTGGTGTGGTTCAACGCTTCGCCTTGGCCATGCCGAATAATACCAGTACTGGTTGCTCCATCTACAGGAGTAGCAGTATTTATGTGTGATCTTTTCTTACCTTGGACAAGGACGTGAACTGAAGTAGTTTTTGGTCGACTGCTTGTCTGGACTGCACACACATACTGTCCCTCATCTGTCATTTCCACATTTTCAATCTTGATTGTAAACTCCTCCTGATTAAGAGTCACTAGATTCACTCTGGGATCCACCGACCACTTGTCTTCTCCAGCGTATAGTATACTTGATCGGTTTAGCCATGCTGTGTGGGTGACGACGTCTCCCTGTTCACACCTGTAAAGGAGTAAAAAAACAACGTGAAAGTGCAACTTAAACAAGCAGACATGTTGTACAAAAAAAAGAATGAAAGACAAAAAAAGTATGTGTATGTCCTGTTATTGATTCAAGAAGCTGCATTGATCTGCACTAGAGTCAGAAAAGTATATTGAGGATCCAAGCAGATAGTTTCGCATACCTTTATGAATCCATCTACTGGTTTCCTATATATATGATTTTATCCATCCATTTATCACAAATATCACCTGTGCCTACCCAAATATTGTATATAATTTGTAATGATTTACTTGCAAATGTCAGTTTTCTTCACAACAGGGATGCTTAACATAGCCTAGAAAGGGAATAGAAAGTTTCGTCCAATCACTAACATCTCCACTTCCAGGTTGCTGTGTTTTTTTGTTGTTGCAGTTCCTTGACTGCCCCCTAGGTGCTATCTCCAAAACAAAGCAAATCCCATTTGACTCCCATGTTAAAATGCTCAACATTGCAACCGAAATAAACATACTTATAGCCTGGCATAAAAATGGTTTTGGTCCCTTGAATTTGATTTTCCATCCATGACAACTACGGAAGGTTAAATTTTTTTGTTTAACCACATCAGGTAAACTGATATTATTAGATTAGTTTAGATGTACTTTATTCATCCCCCAAGGGGGAAATTCAAAATCTCATCAACTCATCAATAACACAATTAATAATTTAAACAGAATGAAAAAATTAAAAAGTTTAATTGCTGCAGGAACAAAAGACCTCCAAAATCTCCCCATCCTGCAGCCAAAAGAGAGTAGGCGATGTGAAATACTGTTTCTTTGATCCTCAAATGTGTTATAAAGAGGATGGTCCAGACTGTTCAGGACAGCCTCAACAGACCTCATATCTGTCCACCACATCCTCCAGAGACGAGCGTTGGCGGTGTGGAGGAAATACTTCGGGTACACTGTACAGCCAAACAATGTGTCCTGATGCCACGTGCATTTATGGACAAACTGTGACGAGCACAGAAGTCCAACAACAAACAGCATTAGCATCTTTAGCATCTATGTCATTGCCAGCAGTTGTTTACAATATTTCCACACCAGCTGCTCACAGAACCAGATAGTCAGCCGGTACTGAGCCTGGTATCTGGAATTTAAACCTCAACAAACCAGATGACAGCAGTCCAGTGAAGCAAAAATGTGCTTTTACCCAGAGTAAATCCACCACCATGATGAAGAGAGATACAGTTTTTCAAAACTCACAACCACAGAATGTGCAGGATAAGTGATGATAAATCTCAAAGACCAGTTCTTTTCACTGCAGACAGAAGAGGAGCTACTAGTAGTTTTAAACTTTGAAACTGGAGCTCAGGTTACACAAACCACAGTTAAACAGTAGAGCAGTGGTGTTGCCTGTAAGGTATTGAAAATAGCTATTGATCAACATGGAGCTTTTCAATAGTCATTGGTATTGAAGCAATTCGATGGATCCCAGAAAGGTATTGATTTGCAATACCAAGCTCTATCGCTCAAAGAGTTGACATGGAATTAACTCCTCTAAGACACCTGCATGTAAGTATTTAACCAGGCTAAAGTAACTAAAAAAAACACACTACTAATGTAACAGCTCTTAATATGATTCATATTTTACATGACATAATATAACATATTAACATAACTATGAATCACTGTTCGTCTCACTTTGGGGTAATGTTTCATTTACACGAAGAAAGCTGCAGGATTCCAAATTTGATACTTTGCTTGAACTGTTTAAAAAAAAAAAAGATGTACATCGAATTCAGTAATCATTTACACAGTGTTATTCTAAAATGTGATATAAAAGTTCACTCAGTTTATATTCCTGTTCATGTAAATGTTGACTTGTGTGGGTGAATAATAAAACAATTCAAAGCTCAAAGTCAGTTTTACAATATCCCAGGCCAGTTACACAGTGTGAATAAAATAGATGTTAAATTAACCATCTGGTAGGGCTACAGGTTCCTATGACCCTCAGGCTCATATACCTAAGATCAACTTTGGCAGTAAAACAGAAATTATTATTGTTCATCAATCAATCAATCAATCAATCAATCAATTTTTATTGAACATGTTAAAAAGCAAAATAAAAACAGGATCAAGGCAGAGTAAGTAATACAGTCTGCCCACAAATAAAAACAACAAGAGCAAAAAAATGAAATAAAAAATCAACAGGCAACAAAGCCTCATCCGTTTGAAAAAACAAAACAAAAACAATGCATCTGCCTTCTGTCCATTTGTCACCCAAACATCATGTCCAAAAGGGATAGGAAGAAGTTAAAAAAAAAAACTTTTCTAGTCCTACCCCCTTGTTCATCTGCTTTAGCATTTAGTATAAAAAACACACAAAAAAACAAACAAAAACATACAAACAACCTAATAAAGTTAGCGTAAGTGCTATTTCTTGTGCAATTCCATAAGTGCAAAAATCAAAAAAGTAGGCCGAGACCATGAAACTGGAATTTCCTAACAGCACTTGAAGGCAGCTTAAATCCATTTGAATCCAATAAACCTGGAAGGTCGGCACTGATGACCCCTAAACTCCAGGAAGTGCTCGTTAATCCAATGTGACAACTCGTTTTTTGTTTGTTTTCTAATTACTACCTGCACGAACGGATAAGTGACAAATATGTGTTTGTGTTTCTTCTGAAAATAAAAAGGCTGTTCTCATCCAATTCTGTGTGTGGAAGATTTAAAGATTACCCTATTGCTTTTTTGGGGACTAGCCTAATCCTTTTAAATCTCCCCACCCCCCCTTATTTTTATTCAACAATAGTTAAATCATCTTTATGTCTCTCAGCCCTGACACTAAGTAGGATACTTTAATCACAAACTGTAGGGACTAATTTCCACAAACACAAACCAAAACTAAAGGAATGTCTGGATGTAGATAAACACGCCTGACTGACCTGAGAAAGATGGTCTCTCCTTGTCGGACGGTGATGTTATCCATCACTTTACTGTCGGACGGAGAATCCCCCTGGCTGCGGACCAGTAACTCTGAAGGCACGAAAAGCAAAATCCTCAGGGAGATAACAGCTATAATTTTCAATATAGCGGTAAAATAATGACGGAGGGGTATCATCTTCAGCCTTCGGAGGCAAAGAAAAAAAAAAAAAAAACAAAAGATCTCCCAGCGGAACAGTAAAGCTTCTGGTGAACGCTGCCACGGGGATTATTTACCCCCCCGTTCATCAGTCTTAATCCAAATCTTCTGGTCAAGTAGCCGGATGAACAGAGGAGCGACGGCCGATCTACAGTTGGAATATGGAAAAAAACTAAACAAAACAAACAAGTGTCTGTGTGGTGGTGGTGGTGGTGGGGGGGGGGTTTAGTTGTGTTATGGAGTGATGTAAATGGAAAGGCAGGTACGAGTTCATCATTTGAAAGAGTTGTTGGTCATTTTTGTTTTTTTGCAGGTTCTCATAAGTCTCCTACTCTACTCTCTAAACTCTAAACAAGTTAGATCAAACATGACAGAAATCAAACTTTTTTTTTCTTTCCTCTCCCACCTTAACCCTGGGATGTGACTATACCTGAAGAAGGCAGCCTATTTTCAGTATTTTTAGGTGTGTTTATTAACCTATTAACTTTTACTTGTTTTTTAAGCACTTATTCTTAAGCACTTAACCTGTATATAACACTTACCTTTATATATTTTTTATATTGTTTACTAACCATGGCTGCCTTTCTCCTTTTTTCCCACGTCCCAGGGAAAACACCCCTTTCAACCCACCCAATTTTATATATTGTGTGTTCTTACTAATGTTTTTATATATTGTGTGTTCTCACTAATGTTGACTTTTTAATACAGCACTTACTGTTTTAGCACTTTGAAATTTTTCTCATCCTTTTTATACTAATCTCTTGGCTGCACCTCCTCCGTCCCCTCACATATGTTTGTATATGTACACACAGTATATGTATATATGTATATATATATATATATATATATATATATATATATGTATGTATGTGTATGTATGTATGTATATGTATATACATATATATATAATCCCTTTTTTTTCACAATATTAAACAAATTTGCTTTTTATTTTATTTTATTTTATTTTTTTTAATTATTTATTATTTATTGATTTTTATTTTATTTTATTTATTTATTTGATTATTTTTTCCCCATATATAGCTTTTTTCCTCTGTCCGTCCCCTGAGTCTCACTTGGGAATTGAGTCCTGGTTATCTGCACTGAGATGACTGTGCTCCCACAACCCCATTCTCCTCCCTTTGGTACAGTAGGCTAGTAACCCCCTAACCTTAACCCTAACCCCCTAACCTTAACCCTAACCCCTAACCTTAACCCCCTAACCCCTAACCCCTAACCTTAACCCTAACCCTAACCCCTAACCTTAACCCAAACCCCCTAACCTTAACCCTAACCCCCTAACCCCCAAACCTTAACCCTAACCCCCTAACCTTAACCTAACCCCCTACCCCCCTAAACCCCCTAACCTTAACCCCCTAACCCCCTAACCTTAACCCCAACCCCCTAACCTTAACCTAACCCTTAACCCCCTAACCCCCTAACCCCTAACCTTAACCCTAAACCTTAACCCTAACCCCCTAACCTAACCCTAACCCCCCTAACCCCCTAACCCTTACCCCCCCTAACCCCCTAACCTTAACCCTAACCCTAACCCCTAACCTTAACCCTAACCCCTACCCTAACCCTAACCCCTAACCTTAACCCCTAAACCTAACGTAACCCTACCCCCTAACCTTTAAACCCCCGAACCTAACCCTAACCCAACCTTAACCCTAACCCCCTAACCTTAACCCAACCCCCTAACCTTAACCCCCCTAAACCCCTAACCCCTAACCCCTAACCCCCTAACCTTAACCCTAACCCCCTACCCTAACCTTAACCCCCCCCTAACCTTAACCCTAACCCCCTAACCTTAACCCCCAACCCCCTAACCTTAACCCCCTAACCCCCCCCCCCTAACCCCCCCTAACCCCCTAACCTTAACCCCAACCCCCTAACCTAACCCTAACCCTAACCTAACCTTACCCCAACCCCCTAAAACCCCAACCCTAACTAACCTTAACCCTAACCCTAACCCCCCTAACCTTAACCCTAACCCCCTACCCTAACCTTACCCCTAACCCCTAACCCTAACCCCTAACCCTAACCTAAAAACCCCTAACCCCTTAACCCCTAACCCCCTAACCTAACCCTAACCCCTAACCTTAACCCTAACCCCCCCCTAACCCCAACCCCCTAACCCTAACCCCAAACCCCCTAACCTTAACCCTAACCCTGACCCCCTAACCTCTAACCCCCTAACCCCTAACCTTAACCCTAACCCCTAACCCTAACCCTAACCCTAACCCCCTAACCTTAACCCTAACCCCCTAACCTTAACCCCAACCCCCTAACCTTAACCCTAACCCCCTGACCTTAACCCCTAAAACCCTAACCCCTAACCTTAACTCTAACCCCCTAACCCCTAACCTTAACCCTAACCCTAACCCTAACCCTAACCCTAACCCCCCCTAACCCTAACCCCTAACCCCCTAACCTTAACCCCCCTAACCCCCTAACCTTACCCTAACCCTAACCCTAAACCCTAACCCTAACCCCTAACCTAACCCTAACCCCCCCTAACCCCCTAACCTTAACCCTAACCCTAACCCCTAACCTTAACCCTAACCCCCTAACCTTAACCCTAACCCCTAACCTTAACCCTAACCCCCTAACCTTAACCCTAACCCCTTAACCTTAACCCAGGCTGAATGGAAGGGATTCAACAATGAAACATATCAGTTCAACCTCCTTCAGTGCCCAGCACGGTCTGCTAAAGTTTAAGGTGATGCACAAATCCAAAGAGAAACGTTCTTGTACCTGTCCTGATGTTAGACCAGGGGCGCAGAGAGGATGTTTAACCTGGGGGGGGGGGGAGTTTTCTAACTGAATTAATATTGGTAGACAACAGCCTAAGTAGTTAACACTCGCCTTACATGATCAACTCGTTATTTGTCTGGTATGTTAATCACACTACAAAACTTAATGTCTTCTGCATGTTTTATTTAAACATTTGCTGATCTCAGCAGGATAAAGAATCTCATTACAGAAACTTGAACGGTAACTTCTAACTAAAGGGAATGTTCTAAAATGTATAACACATTCAAATTTAAATGATTCACACTTGTGCCTTCATATAAATGATTAGAAACATTACAATATGTATGAAACCAAAAGAATAAGAAGTTGAACAACAGATTCATACAATAAAAATATTTTTTTTTTTCAAATTAACAAAATTGATTAGAAAAAGAAAATCCCTCTAGAGCCAAACAAATTTACCGTCTTTAAGCAGACTCAGTAGGTCCCAAAAACATCTCTCCTTTCATTTACCTGAACATATTACTGGTCAGTATCTTTCCTGTCCAGTTTATCAACTCTGTCTCGGTGAATATGGAACATCGGAGGAAGTTAACAGACAACATGATACTTAGATTGCTTGGGTTTTTAAAAAAACGCTGTAATTGTTTTTTGTTTTTTCATTGTTGACCCCCCCAGGGATTGGCTGCAGACCAGGAGGACAATGTTAACATCTTAAATCTCATCATTTCACTTAATTATTGCTTACTGAAATATCATTATAAAAATAACAACATTAAAAGATATACAGCTACAGAATGCTGTTATTTTACATTTAGCCAACTTCAGCTACTCAACATTACAAAACAAGTATTTTTCACACCTGGGAAAACAGTCTAAGGATATCTTTTAGTTCTTGAAATAAACACTGTGATTTTTCTCCTCCCTCCTCTCTGGTTTAATGTCTTATAGTGATGGGTCCGAAAAGAGCCGGCTCTTTGAAGTGAACGACAGGAGCTCGGGATCAAGAGCGAGATCAAGAGTCTTTTAGCCGCATTGGTCAACATGTGTGGCTGTGGCAACGTCTGTGTGACTACACTGAGCAGGAGGGGGGGGGGGGGGGGGGGGCAGAGTGTGTTAGACTCCAGAAAGGCAGAGTGAACACTTTGTAAAATAAAAATTTAATATCGAGCAGACTCCACAAACAACCTGCACAGGTATATTCAAACTAAACATCCAACAGTGCAATTAACAGAGTTGGAGAAAAGACCAGCGAGGGACTCTGAAGGTTTTTCACTGTAAATAGTTGCACATTTTAATTTATATTTTGTTGAGTGATGTTTAGTTGATTTTGTTTTTTCACAAATTGAAATGTTTTTTTTTTTTTTTTTAGAATTTATTTATGTAAATGTTAAGTTTATTAATAAAGCCATATAAAGATAAGATAAGATATTCCTTTATTTGTCCCACAATGGGGAAATTTACATCGTTACAGCAGCAAGTGGAAATAGCAATAAAAAAGAGAAAAGGACAACAATAAAATAAAATAAAAACAATAATAAAAACAAACAATAACCACAGTAGAGAATATATAATAAATAATAACTCTGACTTTATTTACAAGGGATATGTTGGTAGTGATTACTATACCAGAGATAGTTATTGCACATGTCAATGAATATGTGTATGTATATTGCACACAGTAGAAATTAGTCCATTGTCCATTTGGGGGGGGGGGGGGGGGGGGGGGGGGGGGGGGGGGTGGGGGGGTGGGGGGGGGGGTTGTTGAGAGCGGTGCTGAAATACTATAATACTAAATACTATACATATGTTATATTTTATGTTTTTTTTTTTTTATGTTTTTTTCACATTAGTTATTCATTTTACACATAATTTGGTAATAAATTATTTTAAGTAACAAAAAATCTGAGGAGCCACTTGGGAGCCAAAAGAGCCGGAATTCATATCACTAATGTGTTGGAAAGATCACCAGCTCAGTCATTGGACCATTGTTAGTGATCACCATGGTTACCGCCACAGCAAAAAAAAAAACAGGGTTTACGGCTGTGTATACTATGGGTATTTCAGGCACTAGTACGGGAAATTATGTAAAGTAAACCACCAGGTTCATAAACTGCCGAATAGTACCGAGACCTCCTGCTGAGTTCGGAGGTCTCCAGACTCAGTATGACGCTACTGTAGCCCTCGGCGCTAGCACAAGCCTATAAATCAATGAATGAATGAATGAATTAGGAGAATGATAAAATAAATATAACATTAACACATAGCCTAATTTACCGCTAGCGTTAACGTTACAGTAGCATAATCTTTATGGCTTGTTGACGTTAGTTATAGCCAGCGTTGCAGCGTTCCACAGTTTTTAGTGTTTGATTATGGGAATAGATCATGCTATTTCCATAACCAATCATTAAAAACAGCGATAAACTACCTTCATCTGTAACTGGAGGCCACTGCCTAACATCATCAATCCAAGACATGTCTGCGTTATCAGTAACAGATCCTCCACGCTGCTGTGTTTGGGTTAGTTGGTGGAGCACCGCACCCTCCAGTTATGGCGGGGCCACTAGGGGGCGCATGTCCACAATTTTCAAGTCAAAAAGGTCTATACATGCACATTTCAGAAATCAAATAAGCAACCATCTCAGTACAAGTAAATGTATTTATTCCAGAAAATTAAAACAGAACAGTATCGTATATACATTTTAACCAATTTAAAAAAAAAAAAAAAACATTTGTCATTTTAGATTGAAAAATATACTTCCACCATTCAAAAATAGCAATTCTAGCATGAACGTTTGAGCAACACTGATGAAAATGTCAGAATTTAGAAGACATTTGTAGAGTTTTAGGTTGTTATCCAAACAGACATTTAGAATCAATAATCGGTTTTAATCTAATAACCCCAATAACACTAATGTCAATATAACAAGCATGGAACAGGTTCATAACAATGAACAAATCAATCAGTCTACTTGTACAATGGTGCACCATAATGACATTAAATAACTTTAAGTAAAGTACCATTTATTTAGTCATAAATGGAGAAAAGCAGCATGCTATTTCACTTTCTTTGACAACAGTAATACAATAAATCAATAAATCATGGTGCTGCTTTGTTTATTACTTGACCTTCACTGAGAGAATTAAAAATCAATTGCCTGAATAAGATACATTTACACACACATGAAAGATATATAAAGGTGCATAAATATAGCACAGGGTGTACACTCTGCATAGTATACTAGCTGCGTTGTGCAAGAGTATCCACAGTGATCATGATGTCCACAGTATCGCATGGTATAGGAGAAAAAAGTTCAGTGTGTGTCCACATGAAAAAAACAAAAAAGGCACTTTTAAAAGCAAATCTCCCACAAAGGGATCAAAAATTAGTCCAGTCAGTGATCAAACTTCACAGTTTGATCTGAACGGCCCCCTGCTCCTCTACCGAACGGGTCAACTTAACAGTTTAACTCTGAGCTAACAGAGCTACAAACGAGCCATTGTTTCCCAGTGGCGCCGCCCGTTGCGTGGCGCCGCTCGTTGCGTGGCGCCGCTCGTTGCGTGGCGCCGCCCTGCCCCAGTGTCTGTCGCTGCAGACGTAGGTTCGGGGGTGCACTCCGCTGGTCTTTCCTCTGCTGAAGCACCTGGAACAAAGCAGAAAGCTCCTCGTCTCTTTGGGGTGGAGGTGAAACTATCCACACCGCTCGTCCATCTACGATACCATCTTCTTCCTCTGACATCGGGTCAAGCCCTTTCAGCATCAGTCTCCACACATCTACCCCTGGAGGCCAGCAACTGGAAAATATAGAGCAGCAATTAACATGTGTATAATTTTTACCAATATTTAATTAAGATTAAAAATAAAAAGTCTTAAGCTGATCACTGATAATACCCCTTCAGCAGATACACCAGAACCGGGACTTTCTGGTGGAGATGAAGAAGACGGAGTTGACTGTCCTCGTCGCTCTGCTGCAGGTCTGGTCGGAGTAACATCTGCTTCGGGTTGATGTGAATTAACTCAGTAATCTAGAGAAATTGTCTAGAGATCTAATTCATCTAGGGACACTTCAATAGACAGACAAAACTGTACAATTGGGCAACTGTGACCACATTAGTCAAAGTATTGGCTCAGATGTATTTGGCCTGTATGAAACTCCCTATATATATATATATATATATATATATATATATATATATATATATATATATATATATATATATATACAGTCATGGAAAAAAATGATTAGACCACCATTTTTTCTTCACTTTCTTGTTCATTTTAATACCTGGTACCACTAAACGTCATCATGTGACTAAAACAGACAGAAAAGAAAACACTGAATGCATAAAAGCAGTGTTTTTTTGGCAGTACAACGCCATAGCTATTGATGTAAAAACTTAAGTGATTTAGGTTATAATCAAGAAAACCATGGAAAATGGTAAGATATCAGCTCTTAAATAAAACTCTTATGAGCAATCTTTGTGGTTATTCGTTATGTTTGTCCAAACAAATGTACCTTTAGTTGTACCAGGCATTAAAATGAACAAGAAACTGAAGAAAACAAGGTGGTCTAATCATTTTTTCCATGACTGTATATATATATATATATACATATATATATCATTAGCATATCAATATCCCAGTATATTGATGCAATTGGAATTCCCAGAGATGTACCTGGTAAGGACAGAGGGAAGTTCCCTTGGTGACAAAATGTTACTTTAGTGTTCAAAAGATTGAATATGTGACCAGAGTTGGATAAAAGCGTTTATGATCATATTGGCAGCACTGATGACTGCAGGACGTTTTACTCAGGTGTGTTTTCTTACAGGTCTCAGCTGCAGGTTTCCAGGACGGGCAGGTGGCGAGACCTTGTGGTCATCTTAGGGAACGTCCTGATGATAATATCCTTTGGATTTGATGGTGTCTGGCTGGAGCTGGTGCGCCTAACGGGTGTAATTGTCTCTTGCCTTCAGGTTGGGGTTGGGGGCTACTGATGGTTAGCCGTTTAACAAGTGTTAAAAATGCCTGCATGTCCTTGATTCATGGTCTTGTGCTGGCAACAGCTGTCCTTGCTGTTGTTAGTGCCTGGCCATCTCTGCTTGTGTACAAATGGTGATTAAATTCACTTTCACCCTTTTCTGATTGTCAAGTGCTTTGTTAAAGTGTTGTACAATTGCCTCACTAGAATTCACTAATTATTGGTAAACTAAATATAAACTAATATACATCAATTAAGTACATCAAGTAATATTTTCACGACACCTAATTTTAAAAAAATGACCAAATTGAAGATCATTTTATTAATTTTGTAAAGCAAACTTACTAATGCAACAACCATGAGAGATCCACATCCACCTGTCGTCCCACCTGTCTACTCTTTTAGCTTTTGCCACCAAGTTAAAGCCTCCCAGAGATTTACTCTTGCTCAGGCACTTTAATTTTCTGTATATTGCATGTACATACTTAGCGCCATAGTTCTGCAAAACTTCCTTTTTTTTTCCTTTTCCCCTTCATTGATATATATATATATATATATATATATATATATATATATATATATATATATATATATATATATATATATATATATATATATATATATATGTACACTGGAGGAAATAAGTATTTGATCTGATTTTGGCAGTTGTCGTACGATGAAATAAATGAACAGTCTCAGATTTTTATGGCAGCTTTCTTTTAACAGTTATAGAAAGAATATTGAAAAGAAATTTTGAGAAAATTACACGAAATGAAAAATAAAAATTTATTTGCAAGTCATTGAGGGAAATAAGTATTTGATCCCCGACCAACCTTGACCAGTGTTGGTTCCCACAGACCACTGGGATACTCCTAATCTCACTGAAGTAATTACCTGCATGAGAGACACCCTGTTCCAAACAGTCACCTGTATAAAAAGCCACCTGCCCACAGACTCAGTAATACTCCACCATCTCCACCATCAAGACTAAAGAGCTGTCAGAAGATGTCAGGGACAAAGTTGTTGAACTCCACAAGGCTGGAATGGGCTACAAAACCATCAGAAGCTGAATGAGAAGGTGACAACTGATGGTGCAATTATTCAGAAGTGGAAGAAGAACAACATGACTGTTAATCAACCTGGGCTGGGGGCTCCATGGAAGATATCACCTGGTGGGGTCTCAATGATCATGAGAAAGGTTAGAGATCAGCCAGAACTACACGGGAGGAGCTGGTTAATGATCTCAAGGCAGCTGGGACCACAGTCACCAAGAAAACTATTGGTAATCCACTGAGACGCAATGGTTTAAAATCCTGCAGTGGTCCAAGGTCCCTCTGCTCCAGAAGGCTCAGGTCCAGGCCCGACTCAGGTTTGATAACGAACATATTAATGACTCAGAGAGAGACTGGGAGAAGGTGCTGTGGTCAGGTGAGACTGAAACTGAGCTCTTTGGCCTCAACTCAACTGGACGTGTTTGGAGGAAGAGAAATGCTGAATATGAGCCCAAAAACACCATCCCTACTGTCAAGCATGGCGGTGGAAGCCTCATGCTTTGGGGGTGTTTCTCTTCTAAGGGGACAGGTCGACTTCACTGCATCGATGGGAAGATGGACGGGGCCATGTACCGCAGAATCTTGGGTGACAACCTCCTTGCCTCCACAAGGACACTGTAAATGGGTCGTGGACGGGTCGTCGTCATGACAACGACCCAAAACATCCAGCCAAGGAAACAAAGGAGTGGCTCCATCAGAAGCACATCAAGGTCATGGAATGGCCTAGCCAGTCTCCTGACCTTAATCCTGTTAAACATCTATGACGAGAGCTGAAGCTGAGAGTTTCCAAGCCTCAAAACCTTCAGGATGTGGAGATGATCTGCAGAGAGGAGTGGACGAGAATTACTCCTGATGTGTTTAAACCTAGTAAACAACTACAAGAAACGTCTGACAGCTGAGCTGCCAACAAGGGTTTTACCACCAAGTATTAGATCATGTTTGCTAGGGGATCAAATACTTATAGGCCTGTCAGCTGCACGGTGTGACAGGGAGACGTCTCTGTCTCTGTCTCTGTCTCTGTCTCTGTCTCTGACGTCTCTGCTCCGCCACTAGGAGATGTTCCAGGATTAAAGGAGCGAAGCGTTGGTGTTTGGTGGTTCTCGGCTGATGACCCTGCCGCTAACCCATTAGCACCAGAGGAGGTGCGACCGGCAGCTATGTCTAAGCAGGTGTTTTCACCTACCTGTACCTTTACTATTCTAATTTACATGAAAAGCCTACAATCAATCATAAAGCCTGAACACATGGTTTGAAACAAAGAAACCTCAAAATGACTGAAATGCCTAGAAAACTTTGCAGGCTAAATTACTTTAAAATCAGGTTAAGTGATGTAGCTGGAGTTCGTTGGGTTTTAACCCCCAAAAATCAGCTGCTCATGCCAAGCTATAAATACTGCAGTCCCCCTTTTAGTGTCTCTCTGCCTGTAGTCAGTGGCGCCAGCAGAAAAAAAATCTGATGGTGGCTAGTGGGTGGCAAGGCAAATTCTTAGGGTGGCATACCCAACCAAAAAAAAAAAAAAAAAAATATATATATATATATATAAACAGTATTTTATTATCACTTTACTTATATTAACTTGTATATTTATGTTATTCAACTATTCATGATGATAAAATGGCCAACACACAACGAATTCTGAAAAGGACTTTTGTGGGTATGTATGTTATACAGAGTTTGCAGGGTTTGTGTAGTATATTTATTTGACTGGAAATACATGGATATACTTTATACATGTGCATACTGAATGAGTGAGACTTTTGCTTGCTCTATGAAGTTAGCACGCTAAGCGGAAAAGTTAGCATAGCTAACTAACCACTTTGCTGAATTGCTTTCAATCTACAGAGGTTAGAGGATGAAACGAAAACACGATATATCACATTTTTTTGGCAAGAGTGGAAGTACTAGTGAGAAAAAAAGTGAGAATTTTCAGAAGCAGAACCCCGATGTAGAAGAAGTACCGGTATGCAGTGAGGATGAGTCCAGGTGAGAACAGGGACAGAAGGTGCAGACGATGAATCAAGAATTCCTGGGCCTGCAGGTAACATTCAGCTACTGAAGTGGATGATGACATCAGTAGTAGAAATCCATTGATCTTGCTGTTGTGCATTAAGTGTTAAATTAGCCACTATGAAATGTTACAAAAAATGGGTTGGATGTTTCTTCCTCCAACCCATTTTTGTAACATTTCATAATGGCTAATTTAACAGTAGTAGTAGAATTAGTAGATCAAGGGATCCCGTTGTGGTCTGATTCTTATTCTTACTAATATATATTTTTGTTGTTGCTATTTCTGTTAAAAATATAGAAGCCTATGTTTAAAAATATATTTCCTAGATCTACATAAATCCAATGCGCCTCCTTGGGGTGGCTGAGGGGTGGCTCAGAGTAATCCAGTGGTGGCTGTAGCCACCCCTAGCCACCACATGGTGGCGCCATTGCCTGTAGTGACCTGTAAGGACCACAACTCTCTTGCTGACGTTCCTACGTTGAACAAACCCTCATCAGCAGAGCGTATGTTTCATCCGTGCTCTGTTCATCCAAGCCTTCATCATCGGTTCTCCAGAGGAGGACCACACTCTCCTCATCTCTTCCAGAGTGATCCATGTAAGAGGCTTTTTTGTCAAAACTGAGCTTAGTTTAGTGTTGTTCTGTGAGTTCTTGTGTGTCACACACATTTAGAACCGGACCATCAGTCCTGCTGTAACATTTGATTGCATCGATGTGTTTTCTCACCATGGAAACCAACTCACATCTCTGTTTGTGAGTTGGTTTCCATTGTGAAGTTGGCTTCACATTGGTGCATCTGTGGGGAAACAAGGGAGTAGCTGTTGTTGGTGGTGAGTAACCATTCTAGCTTTCCTTGACTTTAACTTCTGTTTTTTAACTTCTGCCCTATCTTACTAACCACACAGTGCACTCCATCTTGGCCATAAGGCTTTTGATTTCTTTTGTTCTTTTTGGCACTCAGCTGCTCTCAGTCACACACATGATCCCATCCACCATTTTTGTAGTCCACCACCACCACATGGTGGTCTTAGGAGAGTTATCAATAATCCTTTAACAACTAAACAAGCGCTTTATATGCCCAACACAGCTCTCGTGAGAGAAGATCCCAGAATTTAAAGTTGCCTTGTTGGTTACTGCTCAGAGCAGGCCCGGATAAAACTGATAGCTTAATAATATTAATAATTCATAAAAACAATCAGATTTTAGATTATAAGACAAATAAAACTGATATTCAATGATAATAAAGTGATTTTGTTCTGCCTCCACCTCCAGCAGTTCAGAAACTGGATTATGAGGTTTTCACAGCATGTACGAACATCTTTTAAATTGTCTTAGTTTTCTCCAAAAGATATATTGGTCTAAATGCTCCGCTATGTTCAGCAGCTAGTTGTGGACACGACCTCTATATAGTGTGTTAAAGTAAATTTAACAAATGCTTTGGAGTACAGTGCTCCTCAGGGCTGATGGGAACTGAATATTTGGAGATCATTTTCTGACTAGTCTTCTCTGCAGGTTCATTTTTTCTTTCTTTTTTTTAAACATAGAACACATTAGAGCAAATGAATGACAACTTGTATACACATTTAGCTAGTTTATAGACAACTTTGCAACCTCTCTATCAAATGATACAGTTACTATATATCACAATAATGACCATTATTTGCTCAGCCCTGCAGTAGATCATAAAACATTAAAAAGAAAAAGGGATAGAGAGAAAAAGGTCAACATAACCACCACTAGTGGAATTGTACATTGTAAAATTGTTTCTCTGGGTAAAATAAAAAAAATAAAATAAACTGAATACTCTTTAAACAGTCTACAAAAAAAGTAATGTAAAAGTATGCATTACTGAAGTTTACAGGTAATACTGAATGAATCTAAAATCATTAACTCTTTAGAAAAATAAAACATGTCACTATAATGCAAAAATACACCTAAATTCAACGGTGTGTTCTCTTTTAACAGGGATTTGAAACAAATTGAAGATTATTGACATCAATATTTGTCATGTTGTTTATCTGGATTGCAAAACATGACATTAATCCTTATTTTTTAGCCTTCTTTAAATTCTTATTTTGGTTTTGCAGTATCTTACCTGTCTGTGCTGTTTGCAAAACAACAACAACAACAACGTCACATATTGTGATATACAGAAGTACTTTGCTGACTGGTCCACTATCATAAGCACAATCACATAACCTAACATGTGAGTACAATAAAAACATTCCCATACATCATTTCTTTTCAAGTCTTACTCAGGTTTTTTTTTAAAGAGTGACCAGAGGGCTGAAACCACGAAGCAAGTTCAACACAGCCAGGCTTTCTTTGGGTGAGCTGGCTTAACAAACCTGAAACTCTCCATCAGAGATAACCTGTACCACGACGGTGGTTATCAACTATCTTTGTTAACCGCGGCTTTCTGCTTTCTGCTCTGTGCGCGTTCACATTAAAGGGGGCGTTTGACGCGTCATTTGACGCCTCTTCCGGATCAAATGGATAAAAAGTCCGTATATTTCAGTCAGGAGGAGCAGGTTTTAATAATGCAGGGCTATGAGGATTTCAAAGAAATCTTTACGGCCAAAAGCAACACTGTTGGTGCGAATAAAGCCAGAGAGGAGTGCTGGCAAAAAATTTACATCCATCCATCCATCCATCCAATCCATTCGTAAGTTATATTTATTTTACCACTTAATGCACCTTAATTAATCTCCCTCCCTCTTTTAGTGCGCTTAAACTTTAAACTTAATGCAGCAGATTTAAACATTATGTAGGTCTGACTGTCCCATTATGAATGATAAATGAAAATCACTTTAGTTTTTTGCTAAATCTATGTGAAATTAATTTAAGATTTAATATTATCTGTGATATCACCGGCCACTTTAATAGGTACACCTGTGCAATCTAATACAATCCAATACAAACGCTTTGCTATATTCTACTTTTAATAAGCTTCTACATTTTCAGTTTTTGTTAACATTGCCAGAAAGGTAATAATAGATAATTCTACTTTATGTTTATTATTGAAGTCATAGCTGGTGGTGTACTGGATTGTGTTACATTGAAAAGTGTACCTAATATTTTGCCCCCTCATATATGTTAATGGAGTGACAAAATGAGAAACACAATATTAGAAACATATTAGAAAGTTTTCAATATAATGCAGCCCAGTACACCAGCAGCTATATAATAGCATATAGACTAACCAGATTTTAATGGGCGTTCTAATAGCTGTGGTACCAGCACTACAAAAAGGACTTGGCTGCAAATCAAGACCAAGCACAAAAATATAATTCAGAGTGGTATGTAAGGTAGTTGCTTTCAATCATCATTTTTTTCAGTATGTGGATAATACACTGTGTAAAAGTGTTAATATTACCTGAAGCAAACAGAAACATTTCACATGAAATTCCACGTCACACACTGATTATCAATATAATGGACTATTAATTTATGTTACCTGATTTAGTAAAACGCTTCTTTTTATTTGAAGCGTGGGCAGATGGTTCAGGAACTGAGGATTATACTACAAACACTTTTTTTATTCAGCAGTTTAGTAAGAACAAGTACATCAACCTTTATTCCAGTCATTTCTGGCTCAGATTTTTCTGCATCACCAACTGAATGCATGTAGTTGTTCCCACGGCAAAGAAACGCAAAGAAATTGAAACGCACAACCGTTAGCGCTACTGTGAGCGCACGGCTGCGTTTGGTGGCGCTGCCAATATCTGGCTCTAGCAGATTACAAATGTAACGTATTCCCTCATCTGGAAATCTCTAGCGTTCATAGAGAATATGGTCATGGGAAGCCAGCGGATCAGTCCGGTCTCTGAATACTCTCCCTCCATTGATCCTGGCGCTAAAGTCAACAGGATTGGGTGAAAGTGAAAGGGCGGCGCTTGTTTATAGCCGATTTGAGCCTAAACTCTGCACATAACCTGCTCCGGACCAGGTTAAGTTTGAAGAGTAAGTTACCATGGTGATCTAGCCAGGTCGAAAGAGAGCCACCTTCATGGTACCGGAAATCCTGGCTTTAGACTCAACATACCTCGCTAACCCTCTAATCTCGCTTCGTGGTACACCCCTCTGGACAATAGAGGAAGATCACATTGATAACTACTTGTGCTCTATTTATATTCTTGTCACAGGCAAATTCTGTCAAAAGCTGAGTGAGATATATGCTGGAAATGGTCGCCCACCCGTCACCGACCGGAGCTGTCACTTCTGTAGTCTGGAGAACATTGTCCATCGTTTACCTTGGGCACATCAGGTTAAAAGCAAACATTAACAAAACCTGAAAATAGCTTCATAGCAGCTACGGGGAATATTCATTCAAGTTGGCTCTTCTTGCTACCATTTAGAGTAAGATAATGTTGACCAGAGCTTTTTGTGGGCTTTTGAGGGAGACAGAGGAAAAATAGGTTAATAACTGAATTGAAAATAAGTTCTACATTGTGGAAACTTCCCCAGGCTCTCCCCAAAACTCCCATCAAGTAAATTACAAATGTATGCTTGTTATACAAGTAAATAATACATTTATATTTTTAGCATAGTTATCCTATGGTAGCATGATATGGGATAAACTCATACTTTCAAAGTGCATTTTCTCACAGTGATTACTAAAACACTAAATAAAGTTAACAGGATTTATGATAAGGCTCAATGAAGTATATATATAAAAAAAGTTGTACAGAAATGGATGGAAAGGAAGAAAATACTTTTCTTACATCCTTTTATACCACAAGGTAAAGCCTGTACTCTATCACTTCATTCACACAGAGGTTTTTACTTCTTCATAGTCCGTGAATGTATAGATCTGAGAAGAAAACCTAATTTCATGAATTTAGCTGTGGACAATATATTTCCAGTTGCACAACAAGAAAATGAAACAGACTTGTGAGAAAATAAACAAAAAGTTTGCATAATGCTCTGCTTCTCAAATAAAAAAAGAAATAAGACTACTGGAGCTGCCTGAAACGCTCAAAATTATAAATTTTGTGTAAAACTAAAAAAAAAAAACCTACATTTTCCAATGGATTAAATTACAACTTTGAAACCAAGACTTTCCTTTAAAAGAAATTTGTGGAAGAAGGTTTCATAACTATGTATTAACTATGTGTTAACTGGAGTGTTTAATAAAAAGTAAATTAAGTATATAGTTGCAAATTAGAAAAAACCCACTAACCTATGGAGCCAAATCAAGGACAAAAGTTTTGCTAATTTGAAAATGAAATTGTAATTGAAAAACTAAGATTTGAACCTGAAAATTCAAGTTTTGATTATGAACTTATTTTTTTACAGTTTCAATTTTTTTTTTTCAGTTTCACATCTTTTTTTTTCAGTTTCACATCTTTTTTTCAGTTTCAGACTTTTGGCCCTGATCTGGCGTAGGGGGCGTGGCATCAACTGAGAGGGGCGTGGCATCATGAGTGACAGCATAACAGAGAAGGCTGGTTACCTTCCTCAGTCATGTTGCCTTCAGGAAACGTAGGTTGCAGAAGTTATCAGAAGTATGATTCAACACTTTATATACATCATATTCACGTGATTGGCAGTGGAAAAAAACTGACACTAGTGACACATTTCTGTTTAAAAAGCTGTTTTAGACTGTACTTGGCACCAATCGCAGTATAAAAGCAATAAACTATGCCAGACTGTACAGTTCAACAGCCACACTTTAAAGTTTGACATTTCCCACTTTCCACATACTACCGTGAACGCATCGCAGTATCGTTTACGATGGCGTCTGCTCCGCCAGGACAAGCCGCGGGCCCCAGCACTCAGGTAAGAAATGTTAGCTACTTTTTCAATAGATGCTCTAGAAGTTCATAATCAAAACTTGAATTTTCAGGTTCAAATCTTAGTTTTTCAATTACAATTTCATTTTCAAATTAGCAAAACTTTTGGCCTTGATTTGGCTCCATACTAACCTGACACTTTACAGAGGTCATAAACACTGTAACCAGCCATGCTCTTGTCTTAGGAGAAAGGAAATCTGACTTAAGATCGTCAGCATGAAAATGCCTTGAAGCTGCAATGAAACGGATGAGATGGTTCAAAAATGCAGTTTGATAATTGAATGTATTTTTAGATGGTGCAAAAATTGTCTGTCCACATTTGTATATTTTCTACACACATTAGGATGAAAATAGAAAAAAAAAAGGTGCACTATGCTATAGGACTCTGCCTGAGAAATTATGTTGTACTCGTTATATTCCTTAACTGTTAGGACCAGTAATTCTGTTTTGCATACAACTGTAAAAATACAGTAAAATTCAGTGATCACATTGCATTAGTTCTTTTTTTTTTTGTCATTTACTTAAAAAAGCTTCAATGATATTATACAGATATTGAACATGAATGTGACACAATAATAATAATTTGAATAACACTATAAACAGAAACACCTTTTTTTTCTGTTTCCCTTTTCACATACAAAAAGGTTTGGGGACACACAAGGTTTATCATTCTACCATCAAATTAGTGCATGGTTAAAAATATTTTCCTTCTTCTGATTGATGCCTCTGACTCTTGGCAAGCCAACAGAAAACAGGCCGACGTAAAGCCAGAAAGAGAATAGAAAGAAAACAAAGAGTGAACCAGTGGCATCCTTGGTTTCCCGTTCTTACGACTGTTAGTCAGTTCTTGCCATCGGTTGCTAATAAAGGTGAGTAGAGGATGAGTTTTCATCAGAACTGGAGCAGGTAGAGTGTGATTACAGTCAGCAGGAGGCATAAGGAACTACAGGGCGACGGGGCGGTCCCGTTCACGTCATGTAACGCACCTGGACCTGCAGAGGAAATCAACAACACATCATTGTTTTCTCCATTTCAAGTCTTTGTGTTTTTATTTTAATACATTGTTGTTATTGAAACTATGGAATAGTACAAATAGGCCAAAGAGCATACAAAGGAACATTTTCAAGTGACGATGTGAACATTTTTTTTCACAGCCTTGATTATTTTTTTTAATAAACGCATTTAATGCAGTTTTTTTTCTTACCATAAAGGATTATACTGGCATTGGTGATTCCCATCGTGTTCATGGCAACACAAGTGTAATTCCCATAGTCTTCTTCTGAGACGTTGAAAAAGATGAGCAGCGACTGTTTACCTTGATTCTCAATCTTAACCCCGTTTAGGCCGTTGAGGAGTCTGTAAGAGAGAGAGGGACAGTTTTCAAATGTACTTTTCTAGCTTAATCTAAGAGGTTTTGTGTCTATTTGTTCAGGCATTTTATAAAATCTATCTGATGCCTAAAGAAAGCAACTACACAGATATATATATATATATAAAGTATACATATAAAGTTGATAAAGTCTTTCCTGCTTTAGGTCAATTAGGATATTTAAAATCATATATATAATATATATATTATATTTATATACATAATTATTTAATATTTAATAATATATAAATATTTGTAGATTTACATTATATACATATAATATAATAAATCATATATATATATATATATATATACAGTCATGGAAAAAATGATTAGACCACCCTTGTTTTCTTCAGTTTCTTATTCATTTTAATGCCTGGTACAACTAAAGGTACATTTGTTTGGACAAACATAACGATAACCACAAAGATTGCTCATAAGAGTTTTATTTAAGAGCTGATATCTTACCATTTTCCATGGTTTTCTTGATTATAACCTAAATCACTTAAGTCTTTACATCAATAGCTATGGCGTTGTACTGCCAAAAACACTGCTTTTATGCATTCAGTGTTTTCTTTTCTGTCTGTTTTAGTCACATGATGACGTTTAGTGGTACCAGGTATTAAAATGAACAAGAAACTGAAGAAAAAATGGTGGTATAATAATTTTTTCCATGACTGTATATATATAAAAAACTTTTTGCTTCTAAATTCAGATAAAACAGAGGTTATTGTCTTTGGTCCCAAACACCTGAGGAATGGATTAACTGAGTTTAACTGGCTTCCAGCACAGTTGTGAAAAACCTTGGAGTCATTTTTGATCAGGATATGTCATTTAAGCAGCATATTAATCAGGTTTGTAAGGAGCATCCTCTCCCAGGGTGATGCTGAAAAATTAATCCAGACGTTTGTCAGTTCTAGACTGGATTATTGTAATGCGTTGTTAGCAGGATGTCTGAAAAGCTCGCTGAATAGCCTCCAACTCCAACTTTTTTTGATTAAATGATTCTTTTCTTTTGGCCAGATTTAGGAGTTTGGCTTGAATTGATGCTTGTTCTTTGCAGGTGCAGCCTCGGTGGCTCCTGATCTGAGGATCACCACCACTCGGCCTCTGTTTGATGTCGTTTCCACAGTTTCCCGCGATTAATCTGCTCAAAGATCGTGTCCCTGGCTTGGTCAAACATTAGTTCAAAGAGGACTGCTCCACACATGATGGTTGGAGCGAAAGTCGACGTCCTCCTGAACAGAAGGTTGTAGACAGACTTTGCCAACGCCATGTCTGTCATGCGGCCTCCTGTCCTCTGGCGCCCTCCACTGTCTCCATTCCCGACCTTCAGCCTGGGCTTGCTAAACCCGTCCTCTCCTGCACAGCTGGGACTCATCACCAATCAACCCTCACTCTACATAACCTGGATTCCTTCAGCCACTCGGCGCCAGTCCGACTACGCTCCTTCAGTGGTATTAAGCCCACTTCTCGTCATACTGTGCCAACGTATCCAACTTGATATTAACTAGTGATGGTGAGATGAAGCCCCGTGAAGCAGTGTCACACATTGGCCAGATGGTTCGAGAAATGGTACATTTCTTGCTGCTTCATATGCACATGACACCACCTACTGGTCAGGTTTATAATCACATGACACCACCTACTGGTCAGGTTTATAATCACAGCCAGCTGAATCTTAAGATGTGATGCATTGAATTTATGTATCAGTTATGGCTCTTGCGAATGACTGTGAATAACAAAATGTGTATGACCAAATAATTGATCAAATGCATAAAATATTGTCTGAAAGTAATCTCTGTTTAATGTTTCCCAAAGTAGTATCATAAGAACTGGGCAGACACGCGTCAAAAGGGTCGACGAGCCGGGAGTCGAACCCACGAAAACTATATTACCTGTACGCGAGCCACCTGTCCTAACCACTGTGCTACCGGAACAACGGAGTTCATGCTGGCAGAGAACAATAAAAATTGTTTGTGAAACTACGGAGGGAGTACAATCGATATGCTTTGGACAATGACGACCATTAAAGGGGTTATTTTATGTATATTTATTCAGAAATAGCAATATTTCCACGGTTTTTGGTTTTAACCGATTCCTTTTTTTTTTTTTTTTCCAATCTCTCCAGCCTTGGAGAATAAAAATGTTTGTACCATCATGTACAAACTATATACTGAACTACCACAAACTATATACACGCTATCCAGATTCTAGTATCCAAGCTATCCAAACTCTATCCACACTCTGAACTGACCCCAACTCGCCTACAAAAACCCACATTTTGAACGGAGCCTGTGGCGTTTATAAAGCTGTCAAACCCCATTTCTTGAGACAAGAAATGAACCACTTCCTGAAGCAGTCACGTGGTACAGCCAGGCGGTGAAGCTTCGGACGTCATCACTTTTGGCTCCTCCCCAAATGAAGCGACTCTTGATACGCGCTCCACGGACACGCCCCCTCATTTCTCGATACGCGCTTCGGGGCTTCGCTTCACTCATAACATCACTACCTTGTTCTAATAAACCCTTTTGAGTGAAGTCTAACCTGGAGTCTTTCTCTTCTGAGCCATGACAATGTCGTCCGTAATGCGTACTGCGCAATATTAAGATATGCAGTTAGTCACCCCCCCCCAACCCTTTAGAGCTGTATCCTATTGTAACCAGGGACGTCCTGAGAGAATAAAAGAGAGAGTTCGCCTGGAGAAACTCAGAGCGGGTTAGAGACTGTAACTGAGCGCGCTCTGTCCGTTCTCCTTGCAAGTAAAATATAACAACTGTGTCTTGTCTTCCTTTTCAAAAGTGTTTTCGGTTGACTAAACTTGACAATCCTAACATCAAAGAAGGAGATCTGGTGCTACTCAGGGACAATCAGACCAAAGGGAATCTGTGGCCCATGGCTCTTGTCACCAAGACTCACCCGGGCAAGGACGGAAGGTCAGGAAGCTTGAGCTGAAGGTCACTGTTAACCCTGTAACACCCGCAGTTGCAAATATGCAACAAGCTTTTTTGAGGGGCAGGGCCAAAAAAGTAAAATTCCATTCCAATATTTTGATGTATATTGTATTACCTGTATGTCCCTTAGTTGCAAATACGCAAGAGAATTGTTTCCATCTGTTTCCTCATCTTAGAACTACAGATTTCAAAATGGGTTCTTTTATGTGAAGCTTGTGCTTGCCCTGGCTCACCATTTGAGACACCAAAATAACATACTTCAAAGTAAGCAATCAAGTAAAATTGAATAAATCTAGCTAAAACAATGTCTCTAGACATCATACATTTTACCTGTTTTAATTTTCCTGAAACAATAAATTTGTTAGAACCATAGTTATGAAAGTGTTTGCAAATATGCAACATTGCCTAAAATGGCCCGATTACAAAAAAATCCACCAAAAATGGATCCACCCAAAAAGATACAACATCAGCCCAAATCATTTTTTAAAATGATTATTCATATGCTTGGGTGCTACAGGGTTAAAAACCTTCCTCAGACCAGGGACTGAAGTAGTTGTACTAATGTCTTCTTCAGTTTCTACTTCTTCTGCATTGTTTATTATGTTTGTTTAACCTTGTGTAGAACTTACTACTGATATTGTGTTCAATATCAGATGCGGAGTGTGATGTCGCCCTGTAGTGTATCCAGGTAACATATATACAGTGCTCTTATTTTGAAAGTTCTTTCTACTGGTTGTCATGATCACATGGTTAGGATCTTGAATCAGACCAGCCATCTTGTTAGTGTTATATCGCCGTGTGCTTTTGATTTACTATCCATCACATCTGCTGGTACTGAGCCTTAGAGAAGAATTGTTTGTAAGTTTAAGATAAATATTTTTTTTGTATAATTTATGGTTCTGAATATTGCGATTGTTTATTTCATATTTTTTAAAGATTACAAGCTAATGGTAAAAATTCATATTTTTTGTTATGTGGTGCATAGCAGCTCATGTAGCTCTTCCCTTTAACCATTCAGAATAAATTTTATGTACACTGATTATTATGAATACTGATTTACTTTTAGTTTCACAATAAGAAAGAGTGTTTGAGGCGTTGTTACCATGGTGACAAAGATCTCCAGTAAACGGACTTGAACCTTACTGCACATCTGAGTCATGCATCTTTTCAACAACGACATTCAAGTGTTTAGCTAACCGTCACTCTGTGTAGCCACGCGAGCTAGGGGACAGAATAAAGAAAGATAACATCTAGAACTGTAATGATTGTTGACTGGGCTTAGAAAATGTGATGACAGCAGTTGAGTAAAAGCTTTTATCAAAAGATCAATCAGACTAATGATGAACGTAGATTCAAAGGGAGGGAAGAGTTCTGGAGCATGCGCTCGATCTAAAAAGAGACACAGGTGGGAGGGTGTGGCTAAAAGTTATATTGCAGATACTGGACAGGACTTTAATTCAATTACAATAGAACTTGGATGATCAGGTGAGGGATTGCTTACTACGAGGAAACACCTTCCGGCATTAGGTGGACGATGTAAGGGAAGTTGTCTCGTTTTTGCAGGAACAAATAATTGATGTTAAAACTCTGGGTCTCTGTAAAGCGCCTAGAGACAATTGACATTGTAACAGACGCTATACAAATAAAATTGAATCGAATTGAAAAATGGAATTGAATTGATGCAGTTTTACACCTTAGTACTCCTTAGTGTTTTATCTAATACTAAGGAATTGTGTGTGTATGAGTGTATATGTATGCAAACTTCTGGCTTTAAAGAAACTAATGTAATTCTTTATCATTGTTCTGATATTAACCAAAAAAACTTAACTTCCTCTGACATACAACAGAAGTTTTCCTCATATTGTCATAAAGAGGAAAACATAAAAACACACATAAAAGACACGCATAAGACACACACACCCCGCTTACATAAACCAATGCAAATAAACACATAAACCATTAACCACAGTGAGAAAATAATAGCTGCCTTTTATTACCCTGTTTTGTAAATTACCGAACTTACCTACAATTTTATTAATTTAATTTTCCATTTATTTAATTTGTGATTAAAACAGGGTATTTTCCCATATACAAAAGACAAACACAGGGTGTGACTGATTATTGTATTATGTCAAACAAACAAGTTTAAACAAGGACATGCAGAAAGCCATTACTTAACATAGATGATTCAGTCTGACTTATTTCAAATAAACTAAGTCTACATTTTAAAGCAAATGACTTTTGCTGCTTCAATTTATTTTAAGTCAGGATTACAGATGCATCGGGCTCAAACAAGCAACTTGCCTGCGGTCTTCTTTGTACCACTCAAAATCTGCCCTTGGAACAGCAGAGGCTTCACATTGCAGGATTCCCTTTTGACCAACTGGAGTACCGATACTCGTTGCCTTTAAAATGAAGGGGGGGTCTAGGAAACAAAGAGAAAGCAAATTCATATCACTGGATGTAATGATATTGTTTAATGTTTTGGGATTTTTCATTATTCCTTTTCTAATGTAATCTGGAAAAAATAAGCAGTGACCTTAACAAAGTTTGATGCATTATCTTGGAAACCATCTAGAACTACATGTGTTTTTAGTCCTTGAAAATTTACTTGACTCACATTCAGGCTTGAGCTATTTATATGAAGGGAGCAGAGATTGAGATCAGAGCTATTTTCATTTGCTGGGGTTATCTGGCTAAAGTTGTTTATATTTATGCACAGTAGCAAGGTGTAAATAAACCTTGGATGTGGCTGTAACTTGAAATTTTGAAGTACAGTTGGTGATCACTCATGACATAGTGAAGATGCACCCTAAGTAGGGATGCATGATATCGGTATTGGTATCTGAAGATAAAGACTGAAAAATGAGACATTGGCATAAAAACACTGATGGCCCTATGCTGATATTTTCTTTATTCATGTATTTTCTGCCGAGCGTGACACATCTTTTTATGGAACTGCTCAGCGCCATGTTACAAAAAGACAGGAGTAGCAGTGGTGAGAAGCTGGCTGGAACACGCCCACCAGTTATCTATCCATCCATCGATTATCTACTGCTTGGTCCATAGTTGAGCACCCTAAGCAAGGAAACCCAGACTTCCACCCCCCCCAGCAGCCTCCACCAGCTCCTCTGGGAGAACATGGAGGTACTCCCAGGCCAGCTGAAGATGTAGGGCCTGATCTTCCGTCACATCTACTAAAGCCGCTATTAAGGGATAGCGGGTAGCGGGAGGGGCGTTCCCCCACAAAGAACACAATCTTCCACTCTTGCTAAACCTGCTATCCCACCTGCACTACCCTCTACATTAAGCATAGGAGTGTTTAGGGCACTCCACTTGTTAAACCAGTCAGTGCGTCAGTAGCCATTCCCTTTAAAAGCAGGTTGCGCTACCCAAAACCGCTATCCGCAAACCGCTATGGAGCGTCTTTTCACCCAGATCGGAGCAGCTCTCGTGCGCAGCTCGTCTGGGACTCTGTTGTAGAGCTTCCTCCTCTTCCTTCCTTCCTCCTCCTCCTCTGCACTGATATATAAATATAAATAATTTGATTTGCATCCTGATTGGGTAACGTATTGCGTTGCTTCCTGTCGGTCGGTCTTCCTGTCGGTGGTTTGAACGGTAAATGGTCTCTTATTCTTTTAACCTTTTTATAACTTAAAATTAAACTTGTTTTGGTGATAACTCAACACTGTTGTTGTAAATTGTAATGTGAGCACTTGCACGTAGTTTCCGCTTTGCACATTTTCCCTTGGATTCTCACTGCCGTTAATTGCCGGTTCTTTAGCTTATTAGCTTCTTAGCATGGCTTCCTCCTCTCCCTCCGTTTCCCCCTCCCGCTGCTCAGTGTGTGAAATGTTTAGCTATTCCTCTGCTTCCTTTAGCGAGAGAGGTAAATGCATAAAGTGTAGTTTATTCATAGCTTTGGAGGCGAGGCTCAGTGAGCTAGAGGCTCGGTTCCGTCAGCTAGACCATAGTCCGTCAGAGGCGATAGGTAGCCAGGCTAACGTAGTGGCGGAGAGGTCTAGAGTAGCTTTAGTTAGCAGTTCCCCTGCAGCACCCGAGCAGCCGGCCAGTCAGGGCAACTGGGTGACGGTTTGCAGGAAGCGTAGCCCAAAACAAAGGCATGTGGATCATCATCACTCGCTTTATGTATCAAACCGTTTTTCCCCACTGAGCAACACACCCGATAAGAAACCCACCCTGCTGATTGGAGTCTCTATAGTCCGGTATGTGAGAAAATAGAGGCCGACAGCTACGACCATAGTCAGGTGTATCCCAGGAGCCAGAGCGGGCGACATCGAGGCAAATTTGAAGCTGCTGGCAAAGAGTAACCGTAAGTACAGTAAAGTTATTATACATGTCGGCACTAATGACACCTGGCTACGCCAGTCGGAGGTCACTAAACTTAACATTGAGTCGGTGTGTAATGTTGCAAAGAGCATGTCGGACTCCGTAGTTTTCTCTGGCCCCCTTCCTAATTTGACCAGTATGATATGTTTAGCCGCATGTCATCGCTCCGTCGCTGTGGTTGTCGTGGTGGTGTCCAGAAAACAACGTGGCCTTTATTGACCATTGGCCTGATTTCTGGGGAAAGCCTGGTCTGATTAGAAGAGACGGCATTCATCCCACCCCGGATGGTGCAGCTCTTATTTCTAGGAATTTGGCCGATTTTCTTAGACGCTCCCCCTGACAATCCAGGGTGGAGGCCAGGATGCAGAGCTGCAGTCTTACACGCTTCTCTGCTGCTTCTCGAGAACCGTCACCCACCTCTAAAAATAGAGAAATCAACTATGTAGCTGCTAATGTTAACATGGTGCCGAACAAAAACAAAAACATAGAATTGGGTGTCAATTCCCCGTCCTCCAAAAGTCTGCTTAGCGCACTGTGATAGGGGCATAACCAAATAATCTGATAAAAATANTTTGCATCCTGATTGGGTAACGTATTGCGTTGCTTCCTGTCGGTCGGTCTTCCTGTCGGTGGTTTGAACGGTAAATGGTCTCTTATTCTTTTAACCTTTTATAAACTTAAAATTAAACTTGTTTTGGTGATAACTCAACACTGTTGTTGTAAATTGTAATGTGAGCACTTGCACGTAGTTTCCGCTTTGCACATTTTCCCTTGGATTTCTCACTGCTGCCGTTAATTGCCGGTTCTTTAGCTTATTAGCTTCTTAGCATGGCTTCCTCCTCTCCCTCCGTTTCCCCCTCCCGCTGCTCAGTGTGTGAAATGTTTAGCTATTCCTCTGCTTCCTTTAGCGAGAGAGGTAAATGCATAAAGTGTAGTTTATTCATAGCTTTGGAGGCGAGGCTCAGTGAGCTAGAGGCTCGGTTCCGTCAGGCTAGACCATAGTCCGTCAGAGGCGATAGGTAGCCAGGCTAACGTAGTGGCGGAGAGGTCTAGAGTAGCTTTAGTTAGCAGTTCCCCTGCAGCACCCGAGCAGCCGGCCAGTCAGGGCAACTGGGTGACGGTTTGCAGGAAGCGTAGCCCAAAACAAAGGCATGTGGATCATCATCACTCGCTTTATGTATCAAACCGTTTTTCCCCACTGAGCAACACACCCGATAAGAAACCCACCCTGCTGATTGGAGTCTCTATAGTCCGGTATGTGAGAAAATAGAGGCCGACAGCTACGACCATAGTCAGGTGTATCCCAGGAGCCAGAGCGGGCGACATCGAGGCAAATTTGAAGCTGCTGGCAAAGAGTAACCGTAAGTACAGTAAAGTTATTATACATGTCGGCACTAATGACACCTGGCTACGCCAGTCGGAGGTCACTAAACTTAACATTGAGTCGGTGTGTAATGTTGCAAAGAGCATGTCGGACTCCGTAGTTTTCTCTGGCCCCCTTCCTAATTTGACCAGTGATGATATGTTTAGCCGCATGTCATCGCTCCGTCGCTGGTGTCGTGGTGGTGTCCAGAAAACAACGTGGCCTTTATTGACCATTGGCCTGATTTCTGGGGAAAGCCTGGTCTGATTAGAAGAGACGGCATTCATCCCACCCCGGATGGTGCAGCTCTTATTTCTAGGAATTTGGCCGATTTTCTTAGACGCTCCCCCTGACAATCCAGGGTGGAGGCCAGGATGCAGAGCTGCAGTCTTACACGCTTCTCTGCTGCTTCTCGAGAACCGTCACCCACCTCTAAAAATAGAGAAATCAACTATGTAGCTGCTAATGTTAACATGGTGCCGAACAAAAACAAAAACATAGAATTGGTGTCAATTCCCCGTCCTCCAAAAGTCTGCTTAGCGCACTGTGATAGGGGCATTAACCAAAATAATCTGATAAAAATAAAAACTGTCAGACACGTGGAGCCAAGAGAACTTGTAGTTAGATGTGGACTACTGAATGTGAGATCTCTTGGCTCTAAGTCTCTGTTAATCAATGATCTTATTACTGAGACTCGTTGCGATGTCTTCTGCTTATCAGAAACATGGCTACAAGAGGGAGAGTATGTGAATGAATGAATGAATGCTTTATTTCGGTTTAAAACAAAAATAAAATCATGTTTTACAAAAAGAAAATTTCAGATAACAACCGAAAAAGGAATAGGCTGAAGCCCCAAGGCTTATTTTTTTGCCTATCCTATACCATCAGAAGATTAATTGACTATTACACAATAGAACATCATTACAAAACACATAACATAAACAGAAAAATTTAATTCAATCAAATTTCCCTTATAATTTTAATAAAATTAGATTTTAAAGTTCTTCTTGAAGATTTAACACAGAATTACACATTTTTTATTTTCATTGTTCAATCCGTTCCATAATTTTACACCCAAAACTGACACACATCTATACTTTAAATTAGTTCTAACTCTGCAAGTTTCAAACATTAATAACCCCTTTAAATTATAAACCACCTGTCTTGAATACAAATGGGAATTGTCTTAGTTACAACTCGAAACATAATTTCTAAGGTATGTGAGCTTAAATGAGGCTACGCCACCAGGTTATAATAATTATCATATTCCCCGGAGTACGGGTCGAGGTGGAGGAGTAGCAGCTGTCTACAACTCCAGCCTGCAAGTTAAAACAAAACCCAAATGTAATTATAATACATTCAAAAGCCTCACGCTTAGTTTAACTATTCCAAACTGGAGGTCAGAAAAGTCAGTCTTGTTGGTAGTGGTGTACCGGCCACCTGCTGGTGCTTATCTGGAGTTTCTGTCTGAGTTCTCTGATTTTCACATCTTGGCATTGAATCCCGCTACTCCATCCTGGCCTTCATCCAGCTCCACGCTGAAATGTCCTCCACTCTGGTCCGAGGTGATCTGCCGCACCAAGAAGACCTCTGACCTGGATTTGTCCAACCGTTCCGAGGTGTTGTCTGCACCTCTGGCTGATGAGGGGATGGCTGCTTCACCGGCGGCTGGTGCGGGACCTCGCGGCCTTCTGGTAAACTCTCCACCACAAATCAAGTCTCCTCCAACCACTTTACTGATCAGAGACTCAATTGTGAGAAATGTGAGATTGAGGAGAGGTGTCACTCTGTCATTTTCCAGCGCTACTGTTTTGGACATCTTGGACAAACTCCCAGACAGTATAGAAGCTCACCTTAAAGCTACAAAAATAATTTTACACATTGGAACGAATGACATCCCAAAACAACAGTCTGAACTACTGAAACGGGATTTTCGTCTTCTCTTCCACTCCTTAAAACAGCTCCACCGCAAGAACTTAGTCCTCATCTCCTTCGTGTTTTGGACACAGAGCTCTCGCACTTTTACTTTTCATAGAGCAGTCTCATATTTAATGTTTTATTATCAGCGTTCGTCATTTTTTTGATCTTTGCATCATTTTTGAATTCTTTTAAATTTTAACTTTTCCACAAGGCGGGAGAGCGTCTGAAGAACTTCACAAATTTTGACGCCTTGCCATCCTGAATCCCCTCGCTCAGAACTTTGTTTAGTTAACTGGTCCAATTTTTGGTTAGTTTATTTTTTTATATTTCTTTTTTTGGCTCAATAAACTTCCGTCCAGCCTGGAAGTTGTTGTGGCCTCCTCAGCCTCTGACGGACCCGAGCACTGAAAGTTCATTTGCCCTATCGAGCCTTGGCCGACCGATCGTTAGCCAACCAGCGCTAGGTCCAGGAACACCAGAGCTAGTCCACACCGCCGAGACCGGCCAGTCGGAATCCGAGACGCCGGATCCGACCAGATTTCCAGAGGAAGGAAGGTGAGATCCTCCGCCCGAGTCACGTGAGGCGTCCAAACCGGATCGGGCCTAAAGCGCTTCACAAAGGGTCCACTGCGAACTGTTTCACTCGACCTACATGGACTCAAATCGCCAAAACCCTCAGTCTGGTAAGGCCGAACTGGTTACACGGTGTCTCCCTGTTGATAATTCTCAAGTACTGAGCCTAACGAGCCCAGATGCCGATCATTATTTGGCAGTTAATTTAGTTCTAGACTTCCCCTTTTTATTTTTTTTATTTACTTTTATTTGTTTCGTTAGTGTACAGGCACATCCCAATCCATGATAACAAGTTCTTTTGAGCTCCCGTCAGGATCCGACATTTTGTTTGTTTTGAGTCTTCCTTCCTCTGACTCTCTGTCGTAACTTCCTCTTTGCCCTCAGGACATGTTGATGCGATAACCACATAGCTGTACATACATATATATATATATGACTGCCTTATATGTGTTTGTGTCTGTGTCTCAATAAATGTCCTTAAAACCATTTTGAAGTCCGTTTTGATGTAAACCAGCCAATTCAGCCGAAAAGAACTTACATTCAGATCAGAAATTGATACATTTTAAAGTTTCCCTGCTTTCTTTTTTTTCTCTTCTTAAAAGAGAAGGTGGTGCCCCATCCTTTTTATTTATTATTAATAATTACGAGGTGAATCGCTACACAACCCATAGTTAATTAGGAGCACCTCGTTACTGTAACTGTCCTCCATTTTCTTTCCTGGAGTTTGTTGTGCTGTTTTTCCTCCTTTTTCTCTTTTCTTTCTGTATGTTTAGGCTAGAGTTTCCTGAGTTTCATGGTGACTTCAGTTCCCTCCTCTGTCCATCCCAGCGTTTACCTCCACCTGTGTGTAGGTTTGTTCAGGGTGTCGGTTGCCGTGGTGACCGGTGATCTAGTCCTCTGACCATCTCACCTCAGAGCTGCTACCTGCATCTGTTTATGTTTATGTAGTCATTTCATTCAGTCATTTGTGTCTCTCCTCTCTCTGTCCTCCTTCCTCTCTGTCCTCCATCTTCCATCCTCTCTCTGTCCTCCATCCTCTCTCTGTGTCCTCCGTCCTCTCTCTGTCCTCCATCCTCTCTGTCCTCCATCCTCTCTGTCCTCCATCCTCTCTCTGTCCTCCATCCTCTCTCTGTCCTCCATCTCCTCCTCTCTCTCTGTCCTCCATCCTCTCTCTCTCTCTCTGTCCCTCCCTCTTCTGTCCTCCCTCCTCTCTCTGTCCCCATCCTCCTCTCTCTGTCTCCTCCTCCTCCCTCTGTCCTCCATCCTCCTCCATCTTCTCTCTGTCCTCCATCCTCTCTCTCTGTCCTCCATCCTCTTTCTATCCTCCATCCTCTCTCTGTCCTCCATCCTCTCTCTGTCCTCCATCCTCTCTCTCTGTCCTCCATCCTCTTTCTGTCCTCCATCTTCTCTCTGTCCTCCATCCTCTCTCTGTCCTCCATCCTCTCTCTGTCCTCCATCCTCTCTCTGTCCTCCATCTTCTCTCTGTCCTCCATCCTCTCTCTGTCCTGTCTCCCCTCTTTTCTTTCTCTACCCGGCTGGTCTTCATCAGGAAGGTCCCTCCATGTGATCCAGGTCCTGCTCAAGGTTTCTTCCTCTTAAAGTGGAGTTTTTTCTTGCCACTGTTTGACTTAAAGGTTTTTTCTCCCTACGTGGGAGTTTTTTACTTTCCCTTATCCTTGATTCAGATTTAATTCTATAATTTTAGTTAATGATATTTGCTCAGGGGTCATGATCTGGGTCTCTGTAAAGCACCTAGAGACAAATGGCATTGTAACAGACACTATATAAATAAAATTGAATTGAATTGAACAGCACAACTGTCACGTGATCTCACAAACCCAGCAGAGCAGGCAGTACCTGCACAAGCTCCTCTTTTAAAACGAGTCCTGTGGGACTTGAGAACATGCCCAAGGACAGACCAACACCATTTCAAAACTGGACCACGGCTGCTTTGTGTTCTGTGGGACTTTAGGTTTAGTCTATTCTTTAAAATAAATAATAAGATGAAATAGTCAAAAAGACTCAACAAAAGAGTTCCCACAGCATCATACTTCATACTTCCCCTCATACTTCTACTCTAAATGTACTTCTACTTACAGTTGACTGTGACCTGCACTGCCCTGACATCAGGATTTGAGATGTCATTAGAGGCGATGCATTCATATGATCCCGATTGCTCTTTGGTGATGCCTGACAGCTCCAGATTGTCCCCCTCTGTCACAAATTTATAGGTCCCTGTGAAGAAAAAAAAGGAAAAAAATCAATGAAAAAAATTCATAATAAATAAATTCTAAAAATGAAAGGTTTGCAATGGACTTGATCAATTTTAATTGTTACTTTGTGATAATTATTTCAGATAAATATCCAACTGCAGACGGAATCAAAGTGCTTTGACACATTTATTATTTCAATAAGGAATGATTTGTTCATCTTGCACATATTTAGCTTTTGGAAAAGTCACTCTTACACACTCTCACACAACTTTTATTTTTCTAGCAGATATTGGAGTCATAAAAATGTCCACCACTTTGGTCAAGACATATGGAAATAGTGCAGTTACTATTGGATTTATAAATTGTGCTTGCCACACCTAGTGGCTGTAAATGAAATCCTGGGTTGTAAAAAGAAGAGAAAGCAAAGGAGCTCCTCAGGAAAAATAAGAGAGAATAAAGGTGCTTAATCTGCTGAAGTGACATTATTGGTTTCTTTGCATTAGTCTAAAACCACTTAATATTTGAGCTACATGCACAGGCTGAATATTGCACAGGTGCAATATTCATGAGATCCTCACTCAGTTCCTCCAGTAGCTTTTATTCCTTCTTGCTTTGTCCCAACTTGATATACATTTGACAAGGAATTGGATATACCTACTACGAAACAATTTTCAGAATCCTTGACCACTAGAAGTGTAATCATATAGAACATTTTTATAGAAAATATAATTCATAACTTACATACAACTATTTAAAATTAGGACTGCTGATATTCCACCTCATTTTGTATGTAAACAACCCTGAGGTATAACAGAGTAGTATTTCTATTGTGCCTTTATTCTGCATTGGGAGATAGCAAAGGGGAACAAAACAAAGTATAAAACAAAAGGGAGGTCTTTGTGCAAAGGGTTAGCAGCTGTAGGTCACACTGCGTTTTGTCTCTAATCCAAATCAATATAACTTAAATCTGTATATAAACAATTGAATTTTTTCACAAGGGTTATGCTCTAAAGCATCAATTAGAACATCCAAATACCTGTAAAAGTGTATATTAATAATAAATCAATACATTAATAAAGTTATGGGAAAGAGTAAGAGACCAAATTTCACAGTTTTTCACAGTTTTTCGCAGTTTTTCGCAATTTCCGTGAAAACCATTTGACGGAACTCTACCAAAAGTCATAGCACACTGATCCTGATTGAGCCGGTCGTTTTGATGTTTGTTTGTTTTTTTTTTTTTTTTGTGTCTGCATTTACATTCATGGTTAGTGCCATTATCTAGCAAAACCATCTAGTATGTTTATGCAATTTAATCTTATAGCAGACTTTTTTTGTGCGAGTGTGAAGGGTGAATGTGTCCTTCAGTCTTCTCTGGCAGTAAATTCTAACGTCTTTATTAACATCTTAAATCCTGATTTCGTCAGAGAGGACCAAAAAACCCCAGCAGTGAAACATTTGAAGACAGGACAGTTAAAGAGACAGGACAGTGAGGGTGTGGTGTGTGCTGGGTTGTGAAGTGTGGGGGTTGTTGTGTAGTGGATTGTGTTGTGACAGCAAACAAACTCAGAGGATAATATGTAAGAAGCAGAAACTACTAACAAGAAAACTGGATGAACACCTTCTACCAACTATAGACCTGTATATGGAGAATTGATGTAAACATTATTGATTGATTGTGTTGACAGTAGGGGGAGGTGTTGGGAGAGGGGTGTAAAGAATAAATGTGCCCGTGCCCATAAACACTCACACGTAAGTTACCCAAGTACCAAGGAAACTGTTACCACCATTACATCACCACTCTCCTTATCTTAATCCGTCTCAAATCCTCCCGCGGGTGAGAAAACGCCAGCTAACTCCCATCACCCCCCAGGACCAGACTGAGGCATATGTCCACTGACAGAAGGGCCAGGCAGGGCCCCAGAAGGCCAGAACCACGACGAGGCCCGCCCACCCCCACCCCCCAGCCCCCACACCCACCAGCCCCCAAGCCCACAGCAGCAGCACCACAGAAAATGCAGACCCGGTAGCCATCACCCCACCCCATGCAGCCCAGGGACAGCTGAGTCCCCCCCCCCCCCCCCCCCCCCCCCCCCCACCAACTGACGACAGAGTGGAAAGGGGGAGAGGGATGAAACAGAAAGAGGGAAGGAGAGGGGAACCAGGGGGATGCGACCCCCCAGCCCAGCCGAGACAGCCACTACCCCCCACCTGCCACCCCCCTGCAGCACAGCAGCGGTGACAAATGAGGGGAAGCAGCTTGCACCAGAGGGCCATGCCAGGAAGGCCCCACAGCCCCCCCCATACCACCATACCCCCACTGGTGGAGGGCCCCCCCAAAACAGGGACCCGCCCCAGTGGCCAAGACCCACAACCACACCCCAAATCCCTCACAGGGCAGGGATGGACAAAACAAAAAAAGAGGCAATATGGCCGACCCAGCCCCCCCATCCTCCCCCCCCCGACATCTGTGTTGTGTGTATGTGTCTGCTAAGTGCATTAAAAACAAGAGGTGGGGCACAGAGGGTGGATATAACCAAGAACTTGGAGGTTTAATTGGGATCATTAGGAAAATATAGTTAATCATAGGAATGATGGTCATTTTAACCGTTTATTGGTAGATTCATCCGACATTTAAGGTTTCAGGTTTAAGGTTAAGGCCAACTAATTCTGACAATTTAGGGGAAATATTTAATCCCAGATATCTAATATTGTCTGTTTTAAATGATAGAAGTACTGTTTTGGCAGACACATCCCAACTACTGAGGTTTAGTGGTAGGATGGTGGATTTAGACCAGTTAATAGTGTAATCTGAGATCTTGGAGAAGGAATTTATTAGAGTGATAGTTTGGGGGAGAGATGTTGACAGGTTTTTGTAGGTATAAAAGAATGTCATCTGCATATAAACTAATCTTATGTGTTGCATTTCCTGTCTGTATTCCTGAAATTTTACTTTGCTTACGTACAGCTGCTGCGAGAGGTTCTATAAAAATAGCAAATAGGGATGGAGAAAGTGGGCATCCCTGCCTGGTACCCCGGTGTAAAGTTAAGCGCTGTGACATTATGCCGTTTGTAGTAACTGTTGCCATCGGTGAGTTGTAGAGAATACTTATCCAATGGATGAATGAGTCACCAAAACTAAAATTTTTAAGTGTTTGAAATAAAAAGTCCCAGCTAACCTTGTCAAATGCTTTTTCTGCGTCCAGTTAAAATATCGCTGTTGGTGTGTTTGTTTGTGACGTATGATGAATTAAATTAAATAGTCTACATAGATTATTACAGGACTGTCTTCCTTTGATGAAACCTGTTTGATCTGAGTGGATAATAAGTGGAGTTATTTTCTATTCGGAGTGCCAATGCTTTACTTATGATTTTTGTATCTGTATTAATTAAGGACAGTGGATGATAACTTGATAAAGATGTGGGATCTGTATTAAAGAGATAATAGCATTATTCATTTCTGTAGGAAGCTGAGATTTTTGCTTGATGTCATCTGTCAGTCGTATAAATATTGGTGCTAGAATGTTCCAAAAGTGTTTATAAAATTCAGCAGGGAAGCCGTCTGGACCTGGTGATTTATTATCAGACACAAGTTTAAGAGCTTTATGGAGTTCTGTTATGGTAATTGGCTCCTCCAGCTCTTTAACTTGATCTTCTGTCAGGCGAGGCAGGTTAATATCATTTACAAATGTATCAATATCTTGTAGATTTGATTCATTTGGAGAGGAATAAAGGCTCTTGTAAAAGTTCCTGAATGTTTCATTTATTTCTTCTGGTATAATTTTGCCTTCTGGGTTTGCAATTGTGGATACTGTTGATTTTTCTTTATTCCTCTTAATCCGATTAGCCAAATATTTACCGCATTTATTGCTGTATACAATCTGATCATGTCTGAGTCTCTGGATGAGACATTTAGGGCTCGATCTTTCACCTCCTGCTACCCACTACCTGCAAACTGCTGATTTAGGAGCCTCCGCTAACCGCTAATGCAATCTTCCGCTCCCTAAAGCCGCTACCCATTATGCCGACTCCCTTACTCACATTGTAGGCGCGGCAATGGGCGTGTCACTTGCGCTTTCCACAAATTCGGTATCTTGCGGTACCTGTATCTTGCAGATTTTGGATAGTATAAAGAACTTTTGAACATTAATTTGAAAAAGAATTTAAACAAATGATTAATCTTTGAACACAGCATAATTCAGCAAAATGTCTCAGCAGAATGTATTGAAAAAGTAAAACATGGCAACCACAGCAAAGGGAGCAACATGCTGAATGACACGAAGGTAGTATGGCGAATACACCAAAATGCTAATGAAAAAAAAAATCTAAAGTATATTTGAATAAAGCAAAAAAAAGATTTTTAAAAAACAGACACCAACGTGTAAATCTTCAGAAAGAGCAGAACATTATGATCCCAAAATTGCTTAAAATTGCACAAAAAATGTGTAAGTGGTTAAAAGTGTATTTAAGAATACATTGGAAAGTACACTGGAAAATATTCGAAAAAAGGTCTGGAATGCCTTTATTTTGAAAAACCATGAAGATCACGTTTCCTAATCAACTTCTTTGACTTCTGAACTGAAATATTGGCTAAAGAGTTTGAACCCAGAGCAGGAAAATCTGAACAGATGAAAGACTGAACCAGATAAACTGGCTGCTGAATTTTAACATGAGCTCAAAGTAAATGATAAAAATGCATCCAGCTGCTCTGCCACCTTTAGAAAGTTCTGACCTTAATCTGGTTCTTCTCACCTCCACCTACAAGCCCATCGTTCAGCAGCAACCAGTGATCACAAAAACTATCAAAACCTGGTCTAGTGAAGCTGAAGATGCTCTGAAAGGTTGCTTTGAGGCTACGGACTGGAATGTCCTCTGTGAACCTCATGGAGACAACATCAACGCCATGACTGAGTGTGGGACAGATTATATGAACTTCTGTGTGGACAGCATCGTTCCAACAAGAACTGTGAGGTGCTTCCCCAATAACAAACCCTGGATCACCAGAGACCTAAAAAAGCTGTTGAACATCAAAAAGAAAGCCTTCAGGGATGGAGACAGGGAGTTATTGAAGACAACACAAAAACTAATTAAAGCACAAACCAGGAAGTGCAAGGAGGAGTACAGGAAGAAGATAGAAAGGCAGCTCCAGCAGAACAACGTGAGGGATGTGTGGTCTGGAATGAAGATCACCGGCTTCAAGGCAAAGGGGGACCAGTCAGGTGGAGGTCTGGACCAGACTGATGGAGGTCTGGACCAGACTGATGGAGGTCTGGACCAGACTGATGGAGGTCTGGACCAGACTGGTGGAGGTCTGGACCAGACTGATGGAGGTCTGGACCAGACTGGTGGAGGTCTGGACCAGACTGGTGGAGGTCTGGACCAGACTGATGGAGGTCTGGACCAGACTGGTGGAGGTCTGGACCAGACTGATGGAGGTCTGGACCAGACTGGTGGAGGTCTGGACCAGACTAATGGAGGTCCGGACCAGACTGATGGAGGTCTGGACCAGACTGGTGGAGGTCCGGACCAGACTGGTGGAGGTCCAGACCAGACTGACGGAGGTCCTGTCCAGACTGATGTAGGTCCAGACCAGACTGACGGAGGTCCAGTCCAGACTGGTGAAGGGCTGGACCAGTCTGATGGAGGTTCGGACCAGACTGATGGAGGTCTGGTCCAGACTGATGGAGGTCTGGACCAGACTGATGGAGGTCCAGACCAGACTGGTGGAGGTCCGGACCAGTCTGATGGAGGTCTGGACCAGACTGATGGGGGTCTGGACCAGACTGGTGGAGGTCTGGACCAGACTGATGGAGGTCTGGACCAGACTGATGGAGGTCTGGACCAGACTGGTGGAGGTCTGGACCAGACTGATGGAGGTCTGGACCAGACTGGTGGAGGTCTGGACCAGACTGTGAGGGTCTGGACCAATGGGAGGTCTGGACCAACTGGAGGTGGACAGACTGATGGAGGTCTGGACCAGACTGGTGGAGGTCCGGACCAGACTGGTGGAGGTCTGGACCAGACTGGTGGAGGTCCGGACCAGACTGGTGGAGGTCCAGACCAGACTGATGGAGGTCCTGTCCAGACTGATGTAGGTCCAGACCAACTGACGGAGGTCCAGTCCAGACTGGTGAAGGGCTGGACCAGTCTGATGGAGGTTCGGACCAGAACTGTGGAGGTTCTGGTCCAGACTGATGGAGGTCTGGACCAGACTGATGGAGGTCCAGACCAGACTGGAGGTCCGGACCCAGTCTGATGAGGTCTGGACCAGACTGATGGAGGTCCGGACCAGACTGGTGGAGTCTGGACCAGACTGACGGAGGTTCTGGACCAGACTGACGGAGGTCTGGACCAGTCTGATGGAGGTCGGACAACTGGTGGAGGTCTGGACCAGACTGATGGAGGTCCGGACCAGACTGGTGGAGGTCCGGACCAGACTGTGGAGGTCTGGAAGTCTGATGGAGGTCCGACAGACTGACGGAGGTCTGGACCAGACTGACGGAGGTCTGGACCAGTCTGATGGAGGTCTGGACCAGACTGATGGAGTCTGTGGACCAAGGATGACCAACTGGTGGAGGTCTGGACCAGACTGATGGAGGTCTGGACCAGACTGACGGAGGTCCAGACCAGACTGACAGAGGTCCAGACCAGACTGGTGGAGGTCTGGAGCAGTCTGACGGAGGTCCGGACCAGACTGACGGAGGTCTGGACCAGACTGACGGAGGTCTGGACCAGACTGATGGAGGACCGGACCAGACTGGTGGAGGTCCGGACCAGACTGATGGAGGTCTGGACCAGACTGATGGAGGTCCGGACCAGACTGATGGAGGTCCGGACCAGACTGGTGGAGGTCCGGTCTGGACCAGACTGGTGGAGGTCTGGACCAGACTGATGGAGGACCGGACCAGACTGATGGAGGACCGGACCAGACTGATGGAGGTCTGGACCAGACTGATGGAGGTCCGGACCAGACTGATGGAGGTCCGGACCAGACTGATGGGGGTCTGGACCAGACTGATGGAGGTCCGGACCAGACTGGTGGAGGTCTGGACCAGACTGACGGAGGTCTGGACCAGACTGACGGAGGTCCGGACCAGACTGACGGAGGTCCGGACCAGACTGGTGGAGGTCCGGACCAGACTGGCGGAGGTCCGGACCAGACTGACGGAGGTCTGGACCAGACTGACGGAGGTCTGGACCAGTCTGATGGAGGTCTGGACCAGTCTGATGGAGGTCTGGACCAGACTGATGGAGGTCCGGACCAGACTGGTGAAGGTCCGGACCAAACTGATGGAGATCTGGACCAGACTGGTGGAGGTCTGGACCAGACTGATGGAGGTCTGGACCAGACTGACGGAGGTCCAGACCAGACTGACAGAGGTCCAGACCAGACTGGTGGAGGTCTGGAGCAGTCTGATGGAGGTCTGGACCAGTCTGATGGAGGTCTGGACCAGTCTGATGGAGGTCTGGACCAGACTGATGGAGGTCCGGACCAGACTGGTGAAGGTCCGGACCAAACTGATGGAGATCTGGACCAGACTGGTGGAGGTCTGGACCAGACTGATGGAGGTCTGGACCAGACTGACAGAGGTCCAGACCAGACTGGTGGAGGTCTGGAGCAGTCTGACGGATGTCTGGACCAGACTGATGGAGGTCCGGACCAGACTGGTGGAGGTCTGGACCAGTCTGATGGAGGTCCGGACCAGACTGATGGAGGTCCGGACCAGACTGATGGAGTTCCGGACCAGACTGATGGAGGTCCGGACCAGACTGGTGGAGGTCTGGACCAGACTGATGGAGGTCCGGACCAGACTGGTGGAGGTCCGGACCAGACTGATGGAGGTCTGGACCAGACTGATGGAGGTCTGGACCAGACTGGTGGAGGTCCGGACCAGACTGATGGAGGTCGGGACCAGACTGATGGAGGTCTGGACCAGACTGACGGAGGTCCGGACCAGACTGATGGAGGTCTGGACCAGACTGATGGAGGTCTGGACAGAGCTAATGAACTGAACAGGTTCTTCAGTAGGTCCAGTTCCCCCCCTGCCTCCAGCCCAACCACCACACCCCCTCGGTGAGACCACACCCCCTCGGTGAGACCACACCCCCTCGGTGAGACCACACCCCCTCCGTGAGCCCACAGCTTTCCTGTCACACCTCCACTCTGTCACCCTGCAGCTCAGTCATGGACCAGAAACCAGCGTCATCTTTCTCCACCTCGGAGACCTCCTCTGCCCCCCCCCCCCCCCCACCTCCACTCTGTCACCCTGCAGCTCAGTCATGGACCAGAAACCAGCATCATCTTTCTCCACCTCAGAGACCTCCTCTGCCCCCCCCTCCACTCTGTCTGTCTCCTGCAATCAGGTCAAAAAACAACTTGAGAAACTGAACCAGAACAAGGCTGCAGGTCCAGACGGTGTCTGTCCCAGAGTTCTCAAGACTTGCTCATTGCAACTATGTCCGATTCTCCAGCACCTCTTCAACACCAGTCTGAGACAGAAACCAGTTCCTGTGCTGTGGAAAACATCCTGCCTTGTTCCAGTGCCTAAAAAAACCACAACCAGCTGAACCTAATGACTACAGACCAGTTGCCCTGACATCTCACATCATGAAAGTCCTGGAGAGACTCTTACTGGTCCACCTCAACAAGCAGGTCAGCACCTTTCAGGACCCATTACAGTTTGCATATCGTAATGGGCTTGGGGTTGAAGACGCCATCATCTACCTGCTTCACAGAGCCCACTCTCATCTGGACCAATCAGGCAGCACTTTGAGGGTCATGTTCTTTGATTTCTCAAGTGGTCTTTATTATAAGACAAAAACAGGTCCTTAAGGTGTAAATGTTTTTTCCCCCATTTCAATATTTCAATCCCTGACTTCAAAGATTACAGCGTGAGCTTTGGAGTCGGGGCTCCTCCGGCTCTGAGCGACTGCAGCTTTCATCTTCCTCCATACTTGTTTTAAACATTTGATGACGGGATTCTTAGCGTGACAGCAGCAACAGCCCGTGTTGCCATGTTTGATTGATTTCCTCAGATACATATCAGGCTCGTTTGTGGTGGATTTTAAAATGGGGTTCGCTGGAAACCTGGAACGGTTTTGACTAGTGGTGGGCAATTAACGATACATATCGTGGGGACGATATAAAAGTGTGTATCATGCCATTTCTCTTCTATCGTTTCTATCGTTTAAATCGTTTCTAACCTAATTTTTATCAATTATTACAGCAAATATGTAGTGCTAGGCGGTATACTGGTTCATACTGAATACCGGTGTTTATTTTTCTTATGATATGAATTTTTCATATCCCGTAATACCGGTGAGTATCTACTGTAGCGTACACAATGTTGGGAACGTTGCGCGGCGGAACGTAAGTGCCGCAGAACATTGTTTGACAGGGGACTGTTTTGCAGTTGCGCTGGAAGCACAACAACGGTGATGGCTGCAAACAGCGAAAATCCCGAAGTGGGAGCTCCAGAACGGCAACATGAGACTGAGGAACTTCTTCCTAAACGAGGAGCCGTGGATTTAAAAAAGACGACGTCCAACAAACTACAATAATCTGCTAATGTTGCCGAACTAAAGTTAGAACATTTAGAACGTTGTTTACATTGTTTAGTTAATGTTGATTTTTTACAAAATATGTTTTTTCAAGTTGTTTGCAAAATTTGAAAAATAAAAGGGTTCTGTATTTTAACTGCAACTATCATCATTCTGATTCCTTCACTTAATTAGAATAACGAGTGCCACCTCTTTGTAAATAGTATCATTTTGTGAGGCCATGCAAACCTGTATTAATACTAGTGTAGATATGAAGGTTTTTCTACAATATTCACTCCTCGTGACAGTAAAATAGGTAATTCTAAGCTAATTTACTGCAGCAGTTCCTCTAAATGATTAGAAAAAGTGGTTAACACCCAGTTGTGCCTTCAAAAAAAAAATACCGTGATATACCGTGAAACCGATATAATTTTGAAAAATACCGTGATATAAATTTTTGGTCATACAGCCCAGCACTACAAATATGTAATTAAATAACCTGCAACGATAAATTTGATAGAATCATATCTACTTCTACAAAGTAGCCTTTTATGTTTGTACTTTTATTCATGGTTAATGCCTTAAACAGAGTTCTCTTCAACCCTGATGTTTACTTTAGACACTTTATATTGGTTTGCAAACTACAAGGTTACAGATTTCAGAAAGTTGAAAAATAATTTGTGTTTATTTTTTATAGCTGAACTTCAGTGCAAAAATGTGTTTTTCCTCTCAGAAACTGTTGTGCACTTTAAAAAAATGTGAAAGCTACTGTACCTCTGTACCTACCTGTTTTTGCTGCACTAAAATGTATGTTTGTGACAGTTCAGCTAAATGTCCTTTCAAAATAAAGTTGAAAAGTAAGCAATTAAATTTTTGTCAAACTTTTCAGAGAATAACTGAAATATACTTTATTATGGTATATCGTGATATATATCGTTATCGTGATATAAAATAGTCCATATCGTGATATATGATTTTTTCCATATCGCCCAGCACTAGTTTTGACCGTGCGTGAATGTTGAAAGAGCGTCGTTCACAACTGCCAAAATGAACTCGTTCACACCCGACGCTCGTCAAGGGGAAAGAGAGCGCGTTTAGTTCACGTTTACACAAAATATGAACTAGTTTGTGAACTTTCGTTCAATGAACACATTCAGGTACAACTAACAATGTATCAGACATAAGTACATATAGTTCTTAGTGCTCCAGCTAAATGCATCTAAATCCAAAGCAATTTGGTGGTAACATATTTATGCAGAACCACATCTACTACATATGTATTATCTTGTCACTTTACTTTTCTGTATTAATTAACAAAAACATAATCAATTTTTCAAGGAATTAAGGAAAGCCCATCATGGCCTACCCCTCGGTGAGTAATGCTTCCATATGATGTTGGCCTCAGGTCGACCGACTGCCAGACACATAAGATTGATGCTGCTGCCTTCGTTCACCGTGACGTCCTTCGATATATTAGTGATCCTGGCAGGTACTGAAGGGAGAAAGAAAAGAAAAGGATTGATGTTTTTAGTTGGATTGAGGGCACTTTCACCTGAACAGAGCCACAATGTGGATAAAAATAACCCCAGGGGCGGGGACGCAATTAGCATGACATTAGATGACAAATCTGACGATCCTCTGGCTTGCTCTGGTGTTAAACATGACTGATTTTCTTCCCCATGAATCTTTGCCACACTGCTCATTAGAAAAGCAACTGATTGATTTTATCTCTGTTACTGTAGTGTGAATGATGTGTTTGCCTTTTTGTGTGCACTGTGCTTGTTAAATAAATGTACCCTGTGAAAGGATAGTTTTAAAGCTTGAGTCAGATGTTTACCTGCTTCAGTGTGGTCTAGCTCACATTGGGTGCGTTTACATGGGAAGTTTAATTCCTCTTTAATTCAGAATTAAAGTTAAAGCCGAATAAAAGTTACCATGTAAACACTTAATTCCATATGAAAATGTCAATTCCGAATTAAACTTAATTCCGAAGTAAGTGGCTGGTTTATTCCCATTTTAATTCCGCATTAAGTAATTCCGTGGTCATGTTTACACTCATTCCTGTTTAAATTAATTCCAGTCTTTCTGCGCATGCTAGTTCTCTTGCCCGTCTGTCGCCATGACGCTTATATTCCGCGCTGGGCTTGTTTTAAAAACAAAGTTTCAAGATGGCAGCACGCAGTAAACAGTGTTCAAGAGCAGAGACGATTTATTTAATAAATAGCTTGGAGGAACTGGAAATAATTAAAAGAACAGATGGCAGGAAACATAAAAATTGTGAGCTTTTCAAAGTTGTAGCGGCCAGGTTAAATGAAAGGGGTTTCACAGATAGAGACGCCACCCAGGTCAAAAATAAGTGGAATGTTGTTGCTAACCGAGTTAGCTAAGTTTGTTTTCTTCCGGTAGACGTAAAGACGTCCGCCCCCCCCCATCCAATCAGAACCCTTCCCAACCCCCAGACCTAAAGCGGAGTTGGATAAAGCCGAACTAACGTGTTTTCCATGTAAACCTTCGGAATTACTATTTCCATGTATTTAAAAAAAATATTTAAAAAAATTTAAAAAACATCATGTAACCGCAGCCAATGACTTAAACATTTGTGCAACATGCAGGCTTGGCTGTCAACTGTTGTAGTGATCCTGGGGTCTGGAACACTTCAGAGACTTTTTCTATCAGAACTTATTGGAATATTCTCAACAAGCAACTGCAGTGTTGTCATGAATTAGAGAACTTTGAACACATTACTGGACTATAAGTGTTAAATATTTGATCAAAGTTGGTAATTACTGCGCTTAGTGACTTTTTAAAATCTATCAAAGACTTCTTTCCTGGAAATGAATGTCATTTATTTATCATGATTTAGCAGATCAATTTTGTCTTTGATGTTCCGGAATTGTTCCCTAGTTTATTAGGATATGATACACTTTTTGGTCCAGTTTCTAAACCTACCATCATATGTTCTAAGTTTAAAACCAGGGTCAAATGCAAACTATTTCAAGAATTCAGCTCTGTTTTTTTCAGTCCATGCTTTCAGGGAGCTAGTTCTCTACGGGTTGTTGTGTTTCTAAAAAATATCTGTTTTCACTGTGACAATGGCTGCGGTTACATGATGTTTTTTAATTCGGAATTAAAATTAGGAATTAAATAATTCCAAATTAAACTATTTTCCTTTGAGTTTACATGGAAATAGTTATTCCGAATTAAGGTTTACATGGAAAACACGTTAGTTCGGCTTTATCCAACTCCGCTTTAGGTCTGGGGGTTGGGAAGGGTTCTGATTGGATGGGGGTCGGACGTCTTTACATCTACCAGAAGAAAACAAACTTAGCTAACTGGTTAGCAACAACATTCCACTTATTTTTGACCTGGGTGGCGTCTCTATCTGTGAAACCTCCTTCATTTAACCTGGCCGCTTTGAAAAGCTCACAATTTTTATGTTTCCTGCCATCTGTTCTTTTAATTATTTCCAGTTCCTCCAAGCTATTTATTAAATAAATCGTCTCTGCTCTTGAACAACGTTTACTGCGTGCTGCCGGAATATAAGCGTCATCGCGACAGACGGGCAAGAGAACTAGCATGCGCAGAAAGACGGGAATTAATTTAAAGAGGAATGAGTGTAAACATGACCGCGGAATTACTTAATTCAGGATTAAAATGGGAATAAACCAGCCACTTACTTCAGAATTAAGTTAATTCGGAATTGACATTTTCATATGGAATTAAGTGTTTACATGGTAACTTTTATTCGGCTTTAACTTTAATTCTGAATTAAAGAGGAATTAAACTTCCCATGTAAATGCACCCAATGATCTTAGTAAGAAACTCAGAGGAATCAATCTGGGTCCTAAGGTCTGGAGTATTCCAATTATGGTCGCATGAATTAAGAATACTCCAGACATACTAAAACCTTAACTGCAATGTAACACCCAGATGGAGTTTTTGACCTGACATTTTACAACACAAAATGGCGGTTAACATCCTCTTGCTGCAGAAAGTGATTCCAGTATGATTTATTAGAACATTTAGCACTAAAAGCTTGAAGTTGAACCTGAAGTGTTTGCAAAATCAGAAATAAAACACCCGTGTTTGTTGTTGTTGCATCACACTCTGCACTGAATGTATGGTGTAAGGTGTCTGGCATTTGATGTAAAAAAAATAATAAAACATTGTTTGAAAGTCGATGTTAAATTGCTTTGAGACCAATGCTGTTTATTACATGAAAAACACCATCTTCCACCTTATATGCAGTCCATTACATTTCATGTCAAAGTTGCACTGTGGCAAAAGGCAGTGTAGGCATCCATTTTTATTAATTAGACTGACTCCAAAGAACAAGTATGCTAATGAGTGATCAAGGCTAAAATGCAACAATCTGGAGGGTCTAAATAGGTGTGATGGTTTGAGGCTGCAGCAGGCAGCGGTTTCTTCATTTTTTGACCTTCAGGAGAGATGAATGAACAAGCATGTGTGTGCACAAGCAGGTGACAGGTGACAGGTTCCCCTGCCTTATAGCACCAGTGGCCAGGTGATTAAAAGCAGAGCTCCCCTGCTAAAGGGGCTGCTGTGACTGAGAGTACAGACTCAGGGACATGTCACTCATCATGACTGCACAGCCAAGGTTTTAAATTCATTCATTCAAGTCATTAATTAAGAAATGGAATTAAGAGTCACCCCAAAGTGGAAAGGGCTGGTTTGTTTAGATGTCTAGCATCTAGACACAATATTTGTGACTCAATTTCTCTGTTGTATATACACACGCAGGAAAATGTATGAACACCCTTTTGAAATAAAGCTTTCTGTATTAATTTGTCATAAAATGTTTTTTTTGATTTTCATCTATGTCACAATGATAGACAAACACAATGTGCTCAAGCTAACACAATTATAATTTCTCATGTCTTTATTGAACATAATGTTAAACATTCACAGTGCTGGAGAAAAAAATGTAAGTGAACCCTAGATGGTCATACATCGACACCAATGACTCAAAACAAGCACTTTCAATTGCCCTGGATTCGACCTGTGAAATGTTCAAGAGGACATTTAGGGTGAATTCCAATTCCTCCCTTAACCCTCAATCTCAACCCTCAATCTCAAAAATGCGCGTTCCCGCTAAGGGCAAGTGCTGTCCCAATTCTAAGGGACATCAAGTTGAGGGACGAGTTTGAGGGCTGTATCGCCCTCAAAATTGAGATTTTCCGACACCACCCTTGGAAGTAAGGGCTATCCAGAAGCTAGCTACAAACGTAAGTATCTTCGTATATCTTAAAGATATAAATGTTACGAAACCATTTTATTGTGTTTGTTTGAGACTTTTTTCATGGATTAACATCGTTGTTGCGTAACATTTATTTTTTTACTTTACGATGTTTGCTGCTGGACCGGCGGTCCCGTCGGCTTCACGTTGTACTCGTCGGTGGTCCCGGTACATTATTCAGTCCTCCGTCGCTACACAACAAAGTAACGTGAAGCCGACCCGGACCGCCGACGGGACCGTGACCGCCACGGTCGGCGGACCGGGTCCCGTCAGCGGTCCGGGTCCCGTCAGCGGTCCGGGTCCCGTCAGCGGTCCGGGTCCCGTCAGCGGTCCGGGTCGGCTTCACGTTACTTGTACTCGTCGGTGGTCCCGTTCCGCCGTCCCGGTCCCGTCAGCGGTCCCGTCAGCGGTCCAGGTCGGCTTCATGTTACTTGTACTCGTCGGTGGTCCCGTTCCGCCGTCCCGGTCCCGTCAGCGGTCCGGGTCCCGTCAGCGGTCCGGGTCCCGTCGGCGGTCCCAGGCGGCTTCACGTTACTTGTATACCTTGTTGTGTAGCGACGGAGGACTGAATAATGAATCCTCTATTGTGTTATTTGCTAATATTATTTAGAGAATATACAGCGCTCTTTTAAATATTATCCCTGTGTCATTTCAGGAAATACAGAGACAACACGGGCTCTGATACATTTCAGTCTGATGACGTAACTGCACTCAAGGGGTGTCCCATTTCTAAGTCACAAGATAACCCTGACACTTACTTTCGAGGGTTGAGATTGAGGGCCAAAAATTGAGGGTTAAGGGCGAGGGTTGAGATTGAGGGTTAAGAGAGGAATTGGAATTGGCCCTAAGTGTCAGGTCTATCTTGTGACTTAGAAATGGGACACCCCTTGAGTGCAGTTACGTCATCAGACTGAAATGTATCAGAGCCCGTGTTGTCTCTGTATTTCCTGAAATGACACAGGGGTAACATTGAAAAGAGCGCCGTATATTCTCTAAATAATATTAGCAAATAACACAATAGAGCAGGGATTCCCAAAGTGGGGTGCGCAAGCTGCCTCTAGGGGGTGCGTGAGATGAAAAATGTAATGGCGGTCTGATAATTTTTTTTGTTTTCACACAGTAAAGATGTGTAAATAAACATTTCCTTTGTAAAATTTTTAATCAAAAACTGTCATTTTAATGAATAGATAAATGCAGGCTATTCAAAATGCACGTCATCTTAAAGTGAAGCATAGAAGAAGAAGTTATATTCTTCTACCACTGCATTTGCACCTAGCTTGTTGCCTCTACTTTATTCATTCTGGGAAATATGCTCAATTGGCTGAAATCAGGGAAAATATCTTTATTGGAACTTTATTGGAATAGAATTAAATTACTGGCGTTCAAATTTTATTTCCATAACCTGTGTTATGATGACGGGTTGTGTTAGTTCCACGGTCATTTAAACTTGCTGCAATTTTTGTTCAATGTTCAAAATATTCTAACATTTTCCTCAACTTATCTGCTTTCTGCCACTGAGTCTGAGCATGTCATCCATCCTCTTTGCTCTTAAAAGTGGAAGCCTGCGCAAACTTGTTTCATTATATTGGAACTGTGTTACACAGTGTTTCAGTTTAATTTAAATGCGAGAGCGCATTGTTGTGATTGTGATTATTATGTTATATGTGTGTTCTGGTCATTTTAGCATGAATAAACATGGCGACTTTAATATGGCTATAATAAAGCTTGTTGCGTTTTTTTAAGGGGTGGGGGATCGGGGGTGCGTCAACCCGGTTGAGACATAGAAGGGGGTGCGCGGCTAAAAAAGTTTGGGAACTGCTGCAATAGAGGATACATTATTCAGTCCTCCATCGCTTTTGAAATCTTGATATCAAAATTGAATATTTTCTTGAAAATATTACGTGTATACCTTGATGTGTAGCGACGGAAAAGGGTTAATAGTCTAGCTGAATAGACAACTGTTGTTAATGTATGAGTGCACGCCCCTTTTGGCTTTTTAAAGTCGTGAGTCTGATTATTTTGTGTGTATTTGGCTGAGATTGTATGAAACTATGATAATTTTTTATGAGCCTCTCTGTTGATTTTAAAAAAAAAATGAGAATTGAGCTTCCTTTTGACGATTCTGTCTGCATCTGATGAGGGAAGACCTTGTTATTTGTAAAGAAGTAAAACACAAATAAAAATAATTACCTTATGAACTTCTTCTGGAAAACAGGGTTTCGTGTTTGAAAGGAGACTTTTTGTTAAAAAATATTGATGAGCTTCTTTGAAGACTATTTTGTCTGATAAAGGAGACTTTTTGTTAAAAATTAAGAAAAAATCATGAGATTCAGAGAGGACGTCCTGTAAATAAAAAGAGGAGTAAAAATGAGTGCTGTGACTGGAATACTGGCGTGGTGTTAAAATATAGAGATAGAAAGATGTTTTATATTTTTGAGGTTTAACTGGTGTAGAAGTCCATCTGTTTAGGGTGTGGCAGCTCTGTGACTGTTGCAGCCAGACTGAATTTTTTTAAGGGCGGAGCTAGACGAGTAGGCGTATCCGTGCGCCAATAGCTATCTTGTAACTTAGAAATAGGACACCTGTAGTGTCTGAAAAACATGATACACATCTGACATTTACATGATATTTACCTTTTTACATTAAGTTTAACTACGACTTGTTGACAGTTTAGGCCTTTGTTGAGATTCATCGAGCTCGTTTTTGTCTAATATGTGAGAATGCGCTCAAGGACACATTCCCACACTTACAAATTTGGAAGATCCAAAATTAAGAGAAAAAGGCAGTAATATCCTGTGTTCGGTTCTTATCAGAAGACACCAGATATTTATTGTCCAGAGAGAAAAACATTTGCCAAAGAAATCATGATTGATTCCAAGAGTGTCCAAATTTAGACCCGGCTATGGGTATAAAGCTTTCTTTCGTCTGTACGTTCTTGGTTCTTCCTACCAATTGGACTCCAGGAGATCTCAGACTCGCTGCAGGAGTCTATTATTGTGCCTACTTTTCCTTGTGTAGCCCTTGCTAAATTATTTATTAATTTTGATGGCAGGACATAAATAGATTGTTTAAAAAGAAGCAAGATGAGGGAAGACGACAGAGTTCATTGTGTTTAAATGTTTAAAATACAATATGACTGTTGTAAAATCTGTTTAAATGCAATTTATACTATTTCCAGTTGATATTTATTAGTTTATTCTGATAAGTATAGTTTATGTGACGTCGGCCTGCATAACAGCCTTCTTATTTGTACTCAGAGATGTCAATCATTGCTGAAGTTCCAGCCAATCCAGAAACAGCCTGAGGTAGATGGGTGGGGCTTAGCCGGGAGCAGTTGATTGGTTGTGATGAAGAAAAGAGAAAAAAGAGCTGTCCTGTGTGAGAAAATGTAAAGGATTGTAGATGGCAATACGTTGTTTTTTTTCCTGGATGACAAATCAAAACAAATCAAATATACTTTATTGATCCCCCAAGGGGAAAATTCAAGTTTCAAGTACACCAGACCCTGCAGTCTGGCGTACTTGAGGAGCTGCCGGCATCCAGCGCTCCTTCTTCATGTCCACCGCCCGCATCTTCTCAGTATTTGAATGGTAAATGTGAAGATTCGGCAATTTTGAATAAAAAAATAACCTAAAAATGGTGAAGTTAAATGGAAAATTACTTTATAGTACAATCAACTTGATCAATATAAAATATCTATATATTTTTTCATTTCTTTCTTTCCATGATGGCAGGTGAGGCACGGCCTCCCCTGCCTCACCTGACCGCACGTCACTGCTATCCTACAATTACTCCAGAATTCAGCCCCATGTGTGCTGACGAGGACCAGAGGGCGGGAACATATTACACCAGTTTTAAAATCACTGCATTGGCTCCCTGTGTGTTTCAGGATTGATTTTAAGGTTCTTTTATTAGTTTATAAATGTCTTAATGGTCTTGGGCCTGCCTATTTATTTGACCTCCTTTTGAGGTACGAGCCCTCGCAGACCCTGAGGACCTCAGGTACTACTGACTCTGGACCAGCCTACCTGAGGACCTCAGGTACTACTGACTCTGACTCTGGACCGACCTGCCTACCTGATGGACCTCAGGTACTACTACTACTCTGGACCAGCCTACCTAGGACCTCAGTACCTACCTGACTCTGGAACCCACCTACTCTCGGACCAGACCTGGACCTCAGGGTACTACTGAGGACCTCAGGTACTACTGACTCTGGTACTACTGGACCAGCCTACCTGAGGACCTCAGGTACTACTCGGAGCCTCTGGAACAGCTCTACCTGAGGACCTCAGGTACTACTGACGCTGGGCCTACTACCTGACTCTGGACCTCCTACCTGAGGACCTCAGGTACTACTGACTCTGGTACCAGCCTACCTGAGGACCTCAGGTACTACTGACTCTGGACCACCTACCTGAGGACCTCAGGTACTACTACTGACTCTGGAACAGCCTACCTGAGGACCTCAGGTACTACTACTACTGACTCTGGACCAGCCTACCTGAGGACCTCAGGTACTACTGACTCTGGACCAGCCTACCTGAGGACCTCAGGTACTACTGACTCTGGACCAGCCTACCTGAGGACCTCAGGTACTACCGACTCTGGAACAGCCTACCCGAGGACCTCAGGTACTACTGACTCTGGACCAGCCTAACTGAGGACCTCAGGTACTACTGACTCTGGAACAGCCTACCTGAGGACCTCAGGTACTACTGACTCTGGACCAGCCTAACTGAGGACCTCAGGTACTACTGACTCTGGACCAGTCTAACCTGAGGACCTCAGGTACTACTGACTCTGGAACAGCCTACCTGAAGGACCTCAGTACTACTCTGGAACGCCTACCTGAGGACCTCAGTTACTACTGACTCTGGAACAGCCTACCTGAGGACCTCAGGTACTACTGACTCTGGACCAGCCTACCTGAGGACCTCAGGTACTACTACTACTGACTCTGACTCTGGACCAGCCTACCTGAGGACCTCAGGTACTACTGACTCTGGACCAGCCTACCTGAGGACCTCAGGTACTACCGACTCTGGAACAGCCTACCCGAGGACCCTCAGGTACTACTGACTCTGGACCACCTACCTGAGGACCTCAGGTACTAACTGACTCGGAACAGCCTACCTGAGGACCCAGGTACTACTGACTCTGGACCAGCCTAACTGAGGACCCAGGTACTACTGACTCTGGACCAGTCTACTGAGGACCTCAGGTACTACTGACTCTGGACCAGCCTACCTGAGGACCTCAGGTACTACTGACTCTGGAACCAGCCTACCTGAGGACCTCAGGTACTACTGACTCTGGACCAGCCTACCTGAGGACCTCAGGTACTACTGACTCTGGACCAGCCTACCTGAGGACCTCAGGTACTACTGACTCTGGACCAGCCTACCTGAGGACCTCAGGTACTACCGACTCTGGACCAGCCTACCTGAGGACCTCAGGTACTACTGACTCTGGACCCCCTACCTGAGGACCTCAGGTACTACCGACTCTGGACCAGCCTACCTGAGGACCTCAGTACTACGACTCTGGACCAGCCTACTGAGGACCTCAGTTACTACTGACTCTGGAACCAGCCTACCTGAGGACCTCAGGTACTACTGACTCTGGACCAGCCTACCTGAGGACCTCAGGTACTACTGACTCTGGAACCAGCCTACCTGAGGACCTCAGGTACTACTGACTCTGGACCAGCCTACCTGAGGACCCTCAGGTACTACTGACTCCTGGACCCAGCCTACCTGAGGACCTCAGGTACTACTGACTCTGGACCAGCCTACCTGAGGACCTCAGGTACTACTGACTCTGGACCAGCCTACCTGAGGACCTCAGGTACTACTACTGACTCTGGACCAGCCTACCTGAGGACCTCAGGTACTACTGACTCTGGACCAGCCTACCTGAGGACCTCAGTACTACGACTCTGGACCAGCCTACCGGAGGACCTCAGGTACTACTACTGACTCTGGACCAGCCTACCTGAGGACCTCAGGTACTACTGACTCTGGCCAGCCTACCTATGACCTCAGGTTACTACTGACTCTGGACCAGCCTACCTGAGGACCTCAGAGACTCTACCAGCCTACCTGAGGACCTCAGGTACTACTGACTCTGGAACAGACCTACCCGAGGACCTCAGGTACTACCTGACTGACTCTGGACCAGCCTACCTGAGGACCTCAGGTACTACTGACTCTGGACCAGCCTACCTGAGGACCTCAGGTACTACTGACCTGGACAGCCTACCTGAGGACCTCAGGTACTACTGACTCTGGACCAGCCTACCTGGGGACCTCAGGTACTACTGACTCTGGACCAGCCTACCTGAGGACCTCAGGTACTACTGACTCTGGAACCAGCCTACCTGAGGACCTCAGGTACTACTGACTCTGGACCAGCCTACCTGAGGACCTCAGGTACTACTGACTCTGGACCAGCCTACCTGAGGACCTCAGGTACTACTGACTCTGGACCAGCCTACCTGAGGACCTCAGGGTACTACTGACTCTGGACCACGCCTACCTGAGGACCTCAGGTACTACTGACTCTGGAACAGCCTACCTGAGGACCTCAGGTACTACTGACTCTGGACCGCCTACCTGAGGACCTCAGGTACTACTGACTCTTGGAACAGCCTACCTGAGGACCTCAGGTACTACTGACTCTGGAACAGCCTACCTGAGGACCTCAGGTACTACTGACTCTGGACAGCCTACCGAGGACCTCAGGTACTACTGACCTCTGGACAGGCCTACTACCTGAGGACCTCAGGTACTACTGACTCTGGACCAGCCTACCTGAGGACCTCAGTACTACTGACTCTGACCAGCCTCCCTGAGGACTCCAGGTCCTAGACTCTACCTACCTCAGGACCTCAGGTCTCTGACTACTGACTCTGGACCAGCCTACCTGAGGACCTCAGTACTACTGACTCTGGGGACCAGCCTACCTGAGGACCTAGGACTGACTCTGGACCAGCCTACCTGAGGACCTCAGGTACTACTGACTCTGGACCAGCCTACCTGAGGACCTCAGGTACTACTGACTCTGGAACAGCCTACTGAGGACCCAGGTAACTGACTCTGGACCAGCCTACTGAGGACCTCAGGTACTACTGACTCTGGACCAGCCTACCTGAGGACCTCAGGTACTACTGACTCTGGACAGCCTACCTGAGGACCTCAGGTACTACTGACTCTGGACCAGCCTACCTGAGGACCTCAGGTACTACTGACTCTGGACCAGCCTACCTGAGGACCTCAGGTACTACTGACTCTGGAACAGCCTACCTGAGGACCTCAGGTACTACTGACTCTGGAACAGCCTACCTGAGGACCTCAGGTACTACTGACTCTGGACCAGCCTACCCGAGGACCTCAGGTACTACTACTGAACAGGACTGAGGACCCAGGTACTACTGATCTGGACCAGCCTACCTGAGGACCTCAGGTACTACTGACTCTGGACCAGCCTACCTGAGGACCTCAGTACTACTGACTCTGGACCAGCCTACCTGAGGACCTCAGGTACTACTGACTCTGGACCAGCCTACCTGAGGACCTCAGGTACTACTGACTCTGGAACAGCCTACCTGAGGACCTCAGGTACTACTGACTCTGGACCAGCCTACCTGAGGACCTCAGGTACTACTGACTCTGGACCAGCCTACCTGAGGACCTCAGGTACTACTGACTCTGGACCAGCCTACCTGAGGACCTCAGGTACTACTGACTCTGGACCAGCCTACCTGAGGACCTCAGGTACTACTGACTCTGGAACAGCCTACCTGAGGACCTCAGGTACTACTGACTCTGGAACAGCCTACCTGAGGACCTCAGGGCTGCAGAGACTGTTGGTGACAGAGAGGGAATGAATCTGAGCACAGACCTTTTCAACCAGTAAATGTTACAAACATGAGCAAAATAACCACAAACAATTTCTCTCATTAGAATGTTTCAGAACTTATTAACACAAGCGGTAAAGAGAAATAAACATTTGGATCAAGATTGTTACATAAGCAAACAAACATGAAATGGGATAAAAATGTCAATATATGTACATATGCATCAGAAAAAATGTAGATGTGTGTGTTCACATGTATGTTTGTGTGAGTGTCTGTGGAACCAGATGGCTTCCAACTCACGTGGTGGTAATGGACTACAAAAATGGTGTGGGAAATCACACTGCAAAAACTGTGATCAGGGTTAATTAATATTTACTAAATAAATAAGAGTAAACTATACATAATAAAAAAGACTGTGTGCAGTTTGGAATCAGACTGAGTTGAATTCACCAAATTTTAATAATTTATTAACTGCATTTTACTCAGTTATTTTTTAAATAAAATCAGCTGAGAAACACTGAGTAGAATTTAATTAATTTCATCAGGAAAGTCAAAAGTGCAGAAAATTGATAAATTTTACTCATTGGGAGGTCTTGATTTTAACAACCTACAATCCCGCCCAATGCATTTTTCATCACACGGACATCAAGTCTGCCACACATGTCATGGACTGCCGTTTGTTTTAAGGTAAGACCTGTTTAATTGTTCTTGGTTAACAAACAATTCAAGTGTCTGTAGCAGTTAACATTGTTTTGTGTTACTGCAAATTACCAAACATGTCAACTTTACTGCACTGTAAGTGAAAATGAAGTTACAGTGTTAGTGATTAGAAGTCAGCCTACATTGTCTTTGATTCGGCTAAAAGCATCGCGACGATTGAAAAAGCAGTCTCAATGCCACAATTTAATGTTACTTCCCAAAGTGTAATGTAATACCGTAATATAAGGGCCGTAACCCCCCCCCCCCCCCCCCCCCCCCCCCCCCCCCCCCCCCCCCCCCCCCCCCACATAACAAGCTAGCTAGCACGCGACGACACCATGATGGAGGGACAAACAAATGGTGAGTAATCAGGAGTTTCGTCTAAAGTTACTGCATTTAGTTTTTTCACAATTACATTGTACTAACATTTTTTTACTCAAGTAGCATGTTAAAAAAGCAGAATACTTATCAGCTTTTGTAATGTTACAACATTTTGGAAGGAAAAAAACAGTGGTTTTTGTGTCGCTGTTTTGTCTTTCGTTCGTTTTTTAATTTGGCGTTATTTTCACTGAACGTCTGTTAAATTGGTTTTGAGCACAATGGCTGGTGTTTGGCTAATCCTAAATTCACCAGCTCTCCCCGAGCCTCTCCACTAACGTTACGTTCAGTTACATCAGTTACATTCAGAGGGGTCCTTGTTTTTCCCCTTAGTTTTCTCGGAGTAACGTTTTGCTTTCAAACTGGTTGCAGCTCACACTGACAGATGAACAGTTACACCGATTGGCGCTCGTGAATGCTGGCTTGAGATCAGTACATAAAGTTTGGTTCGGACTCTGAGCTGCCAGGGAGAGGCTTCGTTAGTCCGTCTGTTTGCGACCACACATTAAACACTGTACATTATGTCACGCTAAATGCTACGTTATGCCTCCTTTTCCCCACTAACGTTTTAGAAGTCACACTGCCAACAGTAGTAACCACAGAGTAAATCATTCAGTTAGGCATTGGACGTTCTTATACAATGATGAGATCAAAATAAATACTAGAAAAAGATCCACATGGAAAAATGACCAAAATACATGTCCTTTTATGAATAATTTGCTCTATAATGTGTCATTCACTGATAGCCTTCCTCGGGTGAAAGTGAAGAAGGGAACACACACTTGTAGGTTTAAAAGACAACTTATGATGAAACAGCACATCTTTTGATTATATTATACATTTCTTTGTCAGGGTTATTCTTAGCCTCATTCTCATTTATATGACATGTTCCAGTGTCCCTGCTATTATCATCCTCTTAAGATAAAGGATCTACAAAGGTTATTAAGCTTCAACAATTATTTCATGCCACTCTTTTTATGATTAGTTATGTTTTTATTTTTCATGGAAGTAAGTCTATTGTAAGTGTGTCTAACTAGTCTTTCAGAAGCTACTGGGTTATTTAAATGTGATTCTGTACTTAAGTAAGATCATAGACCTCTTACTTGTTGTTTCTTATGCCCCTGAACGAATGTTCTCTTATTCTGACGTTAATAGAGACCTGAATGTAGTGGACTTATATCTGATACACTGCTAGTTATCCAAAGAAAGGTTAAGTCAAAGCACCTGGACATGTTTTGGGGTATTGAAGATGTTTCTTTAAGAACAATAAGCCTTTTGGACGAGACGGGAAATGTCTTGAAGATCAAAAAACAAATCCAGTTGCCTTGATTCAACCCTCTTTGGGTGATAAACTGATATTTGTAGGTACCTGGGTGACAATGTTTATACATTTCGATTGTTTAAGTTACTACTAATATGTTCCCTGTTGTATGTGTGTGTGTTAATTAAATCCTGATATGAATTTATTTCCAGATGATTGAAGAATCTGTGACTAAAAGTTTTTAGCAGGTATGTATCACACTTACATTATGCGTAGTACATCATATGCTGTGATACCATATTTCACATACAGTGCATGTTGTGTAAAGGTGTGTACACCATTTGTATTGCATTAGAAATTGATAACTATTTTTGTATCAACCTTTGCTGCATAAAAAGCAGATTAACTACAGTTTAAATTGTTGGTGATGTTAGGGTTAGGAATTATAGGTGAATTTGAAATTTAAGGAGCAGAAAATATAGAAATACAGATTTCTCATAGACATACAGTTAAGTTAATGGTTTGTACATACTTTTCCACACTCATAACACTAACTAATCATGTTTTCATCTTGTAATAACGTGACAGCAAAAAAAGTTTATTTTGGACATTCTTAAAGGGATAGTTCAGTTTTTTAGAGCAGTACATTGCATCTGTGCCAGTATAATTGTCAGTTTCAGTTGTAAATTGTCAATTTACATGAGGTAATGTTAGCCTGTGATTCTCTTTATAAATGGGCTGTGGAATAATTGCATGAAAATGTGTTTCGTTATACTGGTCTCTGAGACGGCACATAAAGGATCTTTGATAAGGGCTTATTAACAGTAATATGAACCACCTGGTGTTTATTTTTTCATTTCAGACTCCAAGCAATCCTAACATCAACATGACCAGAGATGTTGTCATTTGCTGTTTGATGATGTACCTTGGGGAATCTACAGATCAACTCTTAAAAGAGTTAAGTTACATGTTAAAATATAAAGAAGGTGATCTCTCTCATCTCTTCTACTTGATATGACTTGGGAAAGTCAAATCACAAAATAGTCATAACTATATTTCTCCCAGTAGTTCTTGGCAAGCTACATCATTGTCCTCTGTTAAGTGTGTTTAAAAGTTTTTTTTTTTCTTTAAGGAATTTTTAAGTGCTATAGTGCAGAAACAGGAGGTGTTATTAAATGCTTACTATCTGAATTTGATATTGAATTTTTCACCAAATGGCAGAATTTAAGACTTATCATAATACTTTTATGTACGTTTTTAAGTGCTATCTCAGATTTGTCTAAAACACTGACATAAATAGAGTGCATTACAAGCAACGGCTATGACAAACTCCAGATTTTCTTGTCCGAACAGTTGGAAACAATTTAGGAAATAGGACCTTTTCCTTTGGCTGTACTGTCTGATATGCACAATGTTCTTGCTATTACAGGATGCTGATGAAGACGGCGTGTCACAGGACCTTGCTGTTCAAAGTCTGAAGATCTACAACATCAAAGCTAACACGTCAGAGGATCCAGACAACATTGGTATCGTGGTGGATGGCGTGAAAGTTCTAACTGCTCTGGGTAACTTTCCAAGGGCTTGTTCCCTGCTCGTTGGTTTGGCGTATGCTTTGAATCTTGCCTATCCAAAGGAGCTCAGGTACACGCTTGAAGTGTTTCAGAAACTTCTCCTCGGGCTAGATAGTTCAAAGCTCTCCCCAAAAGTGAACAGCCTCAAGAATAAGCTACTGGCTTAAGAAAAGGGACCCTTGCTAATCAAAAGGGAATTGACAAGTCACTGTCAAAACCGACGCAAGACTTTGTGAAATGCTTGAGTTTCAGTGAAGTTATTTAACATTAGGGCTGTTTCAGTCAAGTTTGGATTTCTGCATGTGTATTTTTTCTCGCAGTACATTAGAAGTGTTAATATGTTGTTTTTTTTTGTCCTGTGTTATTACACTACAGTCTTGTTAAATGCTTCCATGCCATTAGATGGCACCGCCCATTCAAGAACCACCCTTTCTAAGGACAGACCCATTGTTGTCATATATGGTAATGTGGCCTGTTAGATGGCTTTGCATCTGTTCAGTTTGAGGTACATATGTGTCTGTCACATGACCCTTGTTGTGACATTTTGTGGATGGTCCATGCAGGCTTCACCACTGAAGGGTGATGATCTGCAGGCTGCAAAACTTTGGTGTGTTGTAATATATAATTTGCACTTCATATTATGTTTTTGTTCAATTCTGTCTTTCAAATTCCTGTTAGAATAGGAAAATAAGTGTCACAGAGTCAAGGTCCTCAGTACAGTGACATGCTTTAGCATAAAAATACTACAAAAGAAAATGTGTTTATGCCACATTGGTCGCACCCATCTCTCACATTTTGTTATGCAGAGTGGCTGAGGTGTTTTCCCCAGTTAATCTTTACATGCATACCTGTTCTCTGCTCTGCATGCCCCTCAAACATAACGTACTTTTATGTGATTGATAAAAAAAAATGTTGAAGCAGGCTTAACTGAGTCCCAGTTAATTGTTGTTCATGTGATGGTTCTAAAAAATCATATTAACCATACTTTGAGCGAAGTGGCATCATGTTTTTGATTTGATACTGATATAGTATATTGCCCCTTCTCTGTTTTATTGTTGTATTTTGGCATTTTGCACTTGTTAAGTGATGTTTTTAAAAATTGCACAAATAAATGTTTATCTGCTGCTATTTTATGCATTGTAATCTGTTTATGTTTCTTGATGCCACAGTTTACTTAAGTTTGGTCAGGATATTGGTAAATTAGACACAGAAAAATTATGGCAACAAAGTGACATTCAATATTATTGAATAGATTGAAAGTCCTGTGATACAAATTATAAATTAAAATCAGACAATTATTTTAGGTACAGATAAATAAGAACAACAGTGTAAATGTGTTGAATTAAGTAACAATATGCTAGAATATGAGTTGATATAATTTATTTTATTTACTTCATCCAAATAATTCTTTTGCAGATATTTAGTAAATGTAAATCAATTTCACCCATATAATTGATAAATATAAGTCAGTTTTGCCTAGATTATCAGTAAATATGAATCAATTTCCCCCATATATTTAGTAAATCTAAATTATTTTTGCTCAGATACTTAGTAAATATAAATCAGCTTTTCTTGTGAAATTGACTTGGATTTACTAAATATTTTTTGGCGATATAACTCATCATTTGGCATGCTATTACTAAATCCAACTCATTTCAGCTGTTGCTTTTATTAAGATGTACCTAATTTTTTTGTTTGAGTTAAGTTAATGTATTCAATACTTTTTAATCAAATTGTAGAACTTAAAATCTATTCAATTATATTATGTGTCACTTTGTTGCCACAATTTTTTAAAGTAACCATTGGTCATATTTTTCTCAGTGCACCCCCAAAACAGCTGAGTGCCAAAAGAACAAAGATCTTGAGGCGTTATGGCCAAGATGGAATGCAGGATGTGATTAGTAAGACGGTAACAGGAAGTAAAATCAACAAAGCCAGAATGTTTCAACCAGCAACAGCTCTGTTGTTTCACCAATGTGAAGCCAACTTCATAATCTGTGCGCTGATCATTGAACTGGGAAATGGAGATGCAAGTTGCTTTCTGCGATAGGAAAAAAACTAATCAACGCAATTCCCAGTTACGGTGGGACCATTTATCCGGTTCTAAATGTGCACCACAGAAAAAGCACTAAACTAAGCTCTGCCCAGACACAAAAGTCTCTTACGTGGATCACTCTGGAAGCGATCAGGAGAGTTGTGATGTCCGCTGATGCCAAGCGCAACCGGCATGTCGGCGCGTAAAAGAGCGCGTCCAAATCGCGTCATTGCGCGTCCACCCAGTCACATGTGGACTGCACAACCGGCTCTACCTCTCGATTATGCATCACTGTATTACTTTCATACATTATTATTCTCTTAAGGGCAGATGATTTCTGTACAGCTGTGGCATGATCTCATCCAGATGTTTGCTGTGGAGGAAACGAGGAGATCACAGAACTCTGTTGTGGAGTTTCTTGTTCTGTGCTCGTATCCCTCTGATCCTCTCCTTGAGCTCGGAGCACCTGAGATGTTCTCACTGGTAGAAGGTAGATGTCATCATACGTGTTCCTCTGGATCAATGCTCATCCAATGATCCGTTCTGCAGTATTTTAAAAAGCACCGCTCCCAGCGACTGTGCGTCTTGGTGCGTCTTGGCGCAGGGGATGTGTTCAAGATAACTCAAAAAGTTATGGATAGATTTTGATGAAATTTTCAGGAGTTGTCAGAAATGTGACAAGGAAGAACTGATTTTATTTTGGCTGTGATCCGGAAGAAATCCTGGATTCTGGATCACTTTCAAATTTTCGATAACATTGCGCTCAATGGGGCCTGAAATTTTGTTTCCGTTATTTATTACCCACAACACATTAAATTTCACTCAGGGATTGACAATGAAAACCTCTATAAATTTCAGAGGCTGATCCGGATCTGATCCAGAAGGCGGATTTTATCTCAATCTGTAAATCGCTGTATGGGAGAACTGTTGTGCTTGGCGGAGGTCTGCGCTCTCTGAGTGCTTTTCTAGTTAAGAAATGTTTTCCTGGAAGTTCACTGGCTCTATTTTTTTCTGAGCAGTTTGTTGAAACTTCTTGGACTATTAAAGAAATGATTAAATCATTTGCTCCACATTAGTTAGAGCTAGTTATGTTTATATCAGTGCAGAGGAGGAGGAGGAAGGAAGAGGAGGAAGCTCTACAGCAGAGTCCCAGACGAGCCCCCATGAGAGCTGCTCTGATCTGGGTGAAACGACGCTCCATAGCAGTTAGCAGGTAGCGCAACCTGCTCTTAAAGGCTACTGACGCACTGATTGGTTAAACAGGTGGAACGCCCTAACCACTCCTATGCATAATGTGTGCATGATATAGCGGTTAGCGCAGGTAATATCACAGGTTTCGGGAGGTGGAAGATTGCGTTCTTTGCGGGGGAACGCCCCTCCCGCTACCTGCTATCCCTTAATAGCAGGTTTAGGAGGTTTGGCGCAAGATCGGGCCCTAAATGTGACATCATCAGCTTAGTTGTTACCAAGATACATACACAACACCCAGGGGATTCATGATGACATTTTCAGATTTTAACAAACCTATCTCTGTCTCTGCTACCCTTCCAACTTTTGTTTTGCTAATTTTATCAAATTTTTTTCTACTTATTCATTCTCAATTTAAGAAAATATATTTTCCCTTTGGCCATTAATAAATTATTACTCAGTTCTGTACAGTTCGGTTCAATTCAATTAATTATTATTTTTACAAGAAATATTGAAATTTGCCCTTTACCTTTTAGTGAAACCCTAATAAGCATAAGAACTCCTTTTTTCCCATTCTGAAAACCAGTCAAAAGCTTCCTGTTTGTTGTCATAGATAATCAGAAAAATATTAACACTTGAAAAACCGGTATAGTTCTTCATTCTTCATCATTCTTTCTTGTTTTTCAGGAAATTGACAGTATTATTCAGTATTACTAACTGCACTCAGTTAGTCACAACATGCATATTATCTGAGCAGAGAACAAATGTTTGTCATAGTGTCAATTAAAAGGTGAATCTGTCTTAATTCTATGAGTGAATGCTTTAGCTATAAATATCATTATTGTCTTTTTTCATGATTTAGCTTTAAGGACTAATTGACCTCTTGACATGAAGAGATATGACAGATGCTTGAGGCAGTGTTGAGTTCAAACACACATTCAAACACATTCAAACATGCTGACTGTTGAATTAGGTGCATCTTTCCTTTAGTCTGAACTTAATGTGACTTTTAACATTATGTGATTTTTTTTAAAAATTTGAACTTGAGCTTCAGCATTAGAGTTGTTAAAGCTATTTAGGTTTAGAAAAAGAAATGGATCAAATTCATGGAAGAGTACATTCAGATGATGCTCTGTATTCTGTTTGAGACTTTTCTTGTCTATGGTTTGATTAAAAGCACGGTATGGTGCTTCCCTGCATTAATTAAGACTTAATGAGATACTATCATGAATTATATTGTGTGTAAAAAATGAAGAGAGTTAATTATGATATTATGTAAGAGGATTTGATCTGACCCACTTTTTAAGAGGCTGCAGAATCTTTTTTGGTTTATTTTTTTTTTAAACACAGTATTTGTTAGGTGGTATTAAAATCCTCAAGATATTTGTGCAGTTCTACAACAGTCTGCTTTATGCATTGCATTTTTCTTTGCAATTTTACATGAAGTATCAGATTCAGCTGCTAAATCAATTACATTCAACTCAACTCAACTTTAATTATAAAGCACTTTAAAAACAATGCAAAGTGCTGGACACATTAATGGAAGAATAAAATAGAAACAGAAAACAATTTACAGTGAGAAACAATAAAATTCAACATCTTAAAAGCCAAAGGATAAAAAGCATAAAATGTATCATATCATATCATTATTTATCATACGTATGTTAATTTAGTGTAGCAGTAAATGAAGACTCTTGGTAATGTTCTATAGTAGCTCTGTGAATATGGTCATCTAAACCAGGTTTTTGAGCAGGTTTTTGAGTTAAACCAGATCTGAAGTAGCTCTAGCACCAGACCAGAACCAGAACCTGGCTCAAGCTGATCAGAAAGTTGTAATCGTGAACTCAATACTATTCTAAATCATTGTCATTAATCTGAGATAAAATCAAGATAGAATCCTGATTTCATCTTCAGGTCTGATGCCGACTTAACGAGCTTCAAACAATAAGCTAATCGTCATGATCTACATCAGAAAATAAGAGTCCTAAATGATTTTAAGATTTGAAGATGAATATGAAGCTCCACACTAAAGAAGAAAATCAAAATGCAGCACATTTATAGAAACAATCTCATTTGATTTCTTGCAGTTGAAATCAATGGCAGGATTGGCTACAGCAGCAACAGCATCTTACCTTGAACAATAAGATGCACTTTTGTGGATTTTGGTTTCTTGTTTGTCAGGATAGAACAGATATAAGGCCCCTCGTCATGAATGTCAACATTCTGAATTTTGATGCTGTACTCTGTGACTGCAGTGTTTTCCATCAGTATGACACGAGGATCCAAAGACCACTTCTCAGTGCCTGCAAACAGAATGGCGGTTCGGTTGAGCCACGCCACTCGTGAGACTTTACTGTCCACATTACACCTGGAGGAAGGAAGGGAAGACAAAAAGATACACAGGGATAGAAATCATTAATAATATGCATTAGACTCCATGAACTCTAAAATAAATCACTCCCAAAGAACTCTTTGATGGCTGCTGTAATATGTAAAAGTCTTTCCAGAAAGTACTGGAACTGTGGGAAATTTAAGGTGAGTGCAGTTCAAGCTGCACCTGAGACATCCCATACACAAATCTGATATATGGCCATATATGTACATATAGGTGACATATTTGCCAAAATATTTTATGATATATGTACATATATGTAATTGCAATATTTGATTTAAACTTATATTCTAAAATACATGTGCAAACATGTAGAACAGGTATTTGCTTTTGAAATATATTTTTAAAATATATGGTAAAGTAAGTGGTCTAGATATTTGTATTTGACATATATTCCAAAATAATTGTTGGAATATGTAGTTTAGATATTTGTTCTTTACATATATGTCAGAATAAATGTGCAAATATGTAGTCTAGATATTTGTTTAGAACATATATTTCAGAATAAATGCTCAAACATTCAGTCTAGATATTTGTTTATGACATATATTCCAAAATAATTGTTAAAATTTGTTGACTAGATATTTTTGATGGCTTATTTTTATATACAAGTCAAATACATATAATGAGCAATATATTGCTATTTCATATACCAACATTGATGCTATACTAATATATGTGACATATATGTTTGAAAAATATATGTGCTGAATATGCCATACATATATGTGCCACATATATTTTCCATATATAAAAGGGGCCATTTTTGTAATATTTTAAAATATATGTTCCAAATATGAACCTAATGTTCACATGTGAAAGACATATATGGACACCGATATTATATATGTTATTTAAATATATGGCCATATATCAGATTTGTGTATGGGATGGGTGACATACAGCTGCTGTGGATGTCTAAATGGTCAACATGGAAAGCATTATAAAAAAAATCAATAAGTTCCAGACATGCAACCCACACGCCATGTTCATGGTGTGGCACAGCAGTTATAAAGATTTAAAGGTGTTCCAGTGAGCCTTCTCCTTTATATGTACATATAAAGGAGTTGTTTTTTTTTACATGTTTGCATTATTTTTTCATCACTAATTAGAAAACCACATTGTTTTTCTTTTTAGCAGCAGTGCCACTTGAAGTGTTGAGCTTCTTTGGTTTATTTCCTTCATGTATCTCAGACATGATGACTGAAACAGTAGGTCTTGTGTGAGTTAGAGCTGATAAACAACAGTGGAATAAGATACTTATACTGGAAATACAGCAATCAATCAATCATGAAACTCCCATCCATCTATCCATTATCTATACCTGCTTAGTCCCGGGCATTGTCACAGAGGTCTGCTAGAACCTATCCCAGAAAATGTAATAGCTGGAAAAAAAAAGTACAGAGGAATAAAATCTACCAAGTGGACCAGTCACAGTTGTTGGGATTCATGTATTTTTAGAGAGGTGCACATACAGTCATGGAAAAAATCATTAGACCGCCATTTTTTCTTCAGTTTCTTGTTCATTTTAATACCTGGTACCACTAAACGTCATCATGTGACTAAAACAGACAGAAAAGAAAACACTGAATGCATAAAAGCAGTGTTTTTGGCAGTACAACGCCATAGCTATTGATGTAAAAACTTAAGTGATTTAGGTTATAATCAAGAAAACCATGGAAAATGGTAAGATATCAGCTCTTAAATAAAACTCTTATGAGCAATCTTTGTGGTTATCGTTATGTTTGTCCAAACAAATGTACCTTTAGTTGTACCAGGCATTAAAATGAACAAGAAACTGAAGAAAACAAGGTGGTCTAATAATTTTTTCCATGACTGTAAGGTAATAGTATAGGGTCCCTAGATACAGCATAGCTAATGCTACAGTAGCAATAGGAATATGACTAGGATATCTTCCACCATCATAATATTTTCATAAAGAACAAAGTGTTTTAGTGCTTTATAGGATTTTTGAATTTAGGCACACATATTAGGGGGAAATAGTTGATACAATATGGAAATTAAATAAAATGACTGACCCAGTATTTTTCATGTTAAGATGGAATATCAAAATGTGTAATATCAAAAGAGATTTTTCTTTTAAATCCAGTTAACAATCCTTGAAACAAGACAGAAAATATGAAGTTAATGTATCGGCAGAAACAAATAAAAAAAATCCTTAAACACGTTAAGAGAAGAGTCGAAATAATATATGTTTCTCGTGTATTGATGCTACATTAGCACTGTATTGAGTGGAATAACTCAATATTTGAAAAGTCACTGCGAAAGAGAAAAAAAATCTGAGAAAAAGATGACAAATTCTTTAATTTTTCAATCAATTTTCATTTCTAGTTACCCTGAGCACAGTGAGGGAAAAGTTTCTTCTGCCTTATATTCATGTGTGTAAACTAAGAGTTCCTCAGTTCAGTCCTCATCACTCTACCGATCAGCTCCCATGGAGCTATCAGAGGTCCAGTGGCTCATCAGGAACAAAGGACATGGAAAACTATTATCTTCAGGTGGCCCATGACCCTTAAAAGAACCAACAATATGGTGTGTGGAAATAGGAAATACCGTATGTACCTGAAACGTGTCTCCGCCCCACCGCTGTTGTTGTGCGTCCATACTGTGAGTCACAGGCGGCTAGCGGCTAGTTAGCCTGGTGGTGTTTATGTTGTGAACTTGTGCAGGCAGTCTAGTCTCACCGACCGTGAATGATTTTTATTATGGTGTTAACTTCATGGTTAAATTGAAATATGTAGGCTTTGGTTTAAAAAAAATATGACATTAATTATTGTGCACTTTGCTATGCTATATATATATATATATATATATATTGCATGTCAGACAGGCCACAGTCACAGACCCAGCTTTGTTATCCTCACAGTCAGTGACTATAGTATAGGCCAGTGGTCTTCAGCCAGGGGTCCGTGAACCCTAGGGCGGCCGCGGAGGTACTGCAGGGGGTCCTCCAACTTAAAAAGAAATAAAGGCAATTTTAACCAAAATAATTTAAGAGTTAAATTATTTATATATATATATATATATTTTTATATATATATATATATATATATATATATATAATATATAGATATAATATCTATATATATATATATATATTATTTATATATATCTATATATATATTTAATAATATATATATATATATATATATATATATATATATACACACATATAATATACAGGCAGTTCTAAAATAATAACTGCCTGAAGTTAAACGTTTCATTGTTGGAAAATAACAATAATAGAAAATAGCAAAATCATACCTACTACTACTACTACTACTACTACTACTAATAATAATAATAATAATAATAATAATAATAATAATAATAATAATAATATGCATGAAAGTTTTATCAACCATAAACACATGTAGGCTAATAACCCAGTCAGGAATTGGTTAATAAGGTGAAATAAGCAGAATAAAATACATCTTAAAGTTATTTTAAGCCAGGTTTAAAATGTGACACATTAAAAAAAGGGGGGAAAAATAAGAATTACAAGCAGGGGTCCCTGCTCTGTTTTTCTCTCATCCAAGGGGTCCCTGGACTAAAAAAGGTTGAAGACCCCTGGTATAGGCAGTTGAGTTTTACACAATTTGGTTTTGTGCATGAAATATATGCTACTGTGGTGATTATATTCACGAAAACGGAGAACACTTTGGGTGAGAGTAACCTGTCGACCAACTCCTAATGGTTTTATTTTTCCACAAACATACAACCGTTATTAGTGTTTTGGAAGAGAACGCCAACCTCCCGAGGCACACGTCATCAAAACACAACAATCCATAATAACGTGTGAATTATGTACAATACTGTGGCCCCACACTATATTTATATTTATGCAGGGTCAATGCTGAAGTTTGTACAAGGGAACCAGGGAAGAACCAGTAAGGAACAACTATCTGGTACAGGTATTGATCATCATTTGTCATCATGCTTAAAAGGAACCCTGGCTAACAAGACAAATATGCCTAAAAACAATATACTTGCCCTCTACAACTACAATAAAATATAAATATAATGAATATGCCAATCATTTTAAAATGCATATGCTAATAAAAACAAACTCCATGGTTCCTGATGAGCATCAAAACAATATTTTAAATATTTTTTTTCACCTTTTTACACAATTGACATGATTATTAAATTGTGTTCATCGACCTTACAGATGATCAGCAGCACAGTGAACAAACAGTCGGTTCAGAAGCTGGACGCAGCCATGACCGACAACAGTCGCCAAGCAGCAGTAGTGCTGGTGCTGGTGAATCAGCAGTAGGTAGGCCTGCCTATTGTCTTTCTTTCTTTTTATGTGTATATGTATGGGGGGGGGGCTCATAACCATAAGACTCTCTTCATACACTTGACATGATTATTAGAATGTGTTCTTCATCCTTACAGACACTCAGCAGCACACAGCCAGTCCAGCAGTTGGACCCAGCCCTTACCAGCAACAACCAAGCAGCAGTAGTGATGGAGTCGGTCCATCAACAGTAGGTAGGAGGCTATGTATGTGTGACCCATAAGCCTCTCTTTATACATTTTACATTATTATTATTAAAAGTTGAAACTAGACTGACAGGAAATGGGGGAAGACACGCGGCAGAACTAGATGGTTACTTGACATGATTACTAAATCCTTACAGTCAGTTCAGAAGCTGGACCCAGCCCTGACCAACAGCCACCAAACCGTTCAGAAGGTACAAGAGCCTGCGCTGACCAACGGCCACCAAGCTGTTCAGAGGGTACAAGAGCCGGCCATGACCAACGACCATCAAGCCGTTCAGAAGCTACAAGAGTCGGCGCTGACCAACGACCACCAAGCCGTACAGAAGGTACAAGAGCCTGCGCTGACCAACGGCCACCAAGCCGTTCAGAAGCTACAAGAGTCGGCGCTGACCAACGGCCACCAAGCCGTTCAGAAGGTACAAGAGCCTGCGCTGACCAACGGCCACCAAGCCGTTCAGAAGCTACAAGAGCCTGCGCTGACCAACGACCACCAAGCCGTTCAGAAGCTACAAGAGCCTGCGCTGACCAACGGCCACCAAGCCGTTCAGAGGGTACAAGAGCCTGCGCTGACCAACGGCCACCGAGCCGTTCAGAAGATACAAGAGCCTGCGCTGACCAACGGCCACCAAGCCGTTCAGAAGCTACAAGAGCCTGCGTTGACCAACGGCCACCAAGCCGTTCAGAGGGCACAAGAGCCACCACTTACTGACATTCAGACACCACCATCAGTGGTTAAGCCTGTGGAGCCAATTGTGTGTCTTCCCATTGATCCTGATGATTGGCTCTCTCATATTACAGATTCTGACCATGTTGAACTTGTACGCAGTGGTCCGTTTAAAGTTTCCTCCAATTTAACATTTCCCAAAGCTAAAGATGGAAGATCATACCATAGCAGTCACTTATATCGAAGACTTGCAAATGGTGAGAAGCTCCTAAGATCTTGGCTTGTGTACTCTGAGAGGAATGATGCTGTCATTTGTTTTGCTTGTAAACTTTTCAGTTTAAAGCATATAAAGCCAACTGCAGAGGGCTGTGATGACTGGTCAAACATTAACAAGATTCTGGGGTCGCATGAATGTAGCCCGAAACATTCAAAATGTATGTACAGTTGCAAGGAATTGGAATTGAGACTAAAAAAAAAACATGGCAATAGACGAACAGGAGTTGAATTTACTGGAGGCAGAAAAGAAAAGGTGGAGAGATATTCTCACATGCTTAATGGAGATCACACTCTCTTGCTTCAAGAAATCTAGCTTTCAGAGGCACTTCTAAGAAGCTCTATGAGCAAGACAATGGAAACTTCTTAAAGGAGGTTGAGCTCATGGCCAAATTTGACCCAATAATGCAGAATCACCTGGCCAAAATAAAGGATGAGGATATCTGCACACACTATCTGGGGCAACACATACAAAATCAACTGATAGAGATCATTTCCTCTCAAACAGTAAAAACCATCATTTCCCATATCCAAGCTGCAAAATATTACTCAATCATTCTCGACTGTACACCAGATATTAGTCATAAAGAATAAATGTCAATAGTCTTGCACACTGTCCATTTGGACCCAAAACCTAAAATAAAAGAATACTTCCTTGGCTATGTGGTTGTGAAGGAAACTACTGGTTTTAGCCTGTCCAAAGTCATCCTTGACAAGCTGAAAGAGTTCAGCATTCGATTTGAAAATTGTAGAGGACAAGCCTATGATAATATGAAAGGTAAAAAAAACAAGGTGTCCAGGCCACACATTCACACACATTCGAGCACACACAATGAATCTTGTTATCGCTGATGCTGCAAAGTCATCTAAGGATGCTATTGGATTCTTTGGTTATGTGCAAAAATTATTCACCTTCTTCTCGGGAGCCACACAGCGATGGAGCATCTTACAAAAGCATGTTAACTTGACTCTGAAATCTTAGAGTGATGTTAGGTGGGAATCTAGACTTAATAGTGTCACAGCAGGGGCTAGGGAAACCGTGAATGATGATGCTGCTAAAGTAGAAGCTCAAGCTATTGCAGAAGAAGTGGCCTCATTCCGATTTTTGATTTGTTCCATTGTATGGTGTGAAATTCTTAAGATGACCAACCAGGTGAACTTGCAGCTTCAGTCTAGTTCGATGCAGCTTGCCAGTGCCGTTGGGCATATTGAGTGTGCCAAAACCTGCCTCACCAAATACAGACAATCTGGGTTTAAAGCGGCTGTGTCAACTGCCAAGGTGCTCTGTGAAGCAATGAACATTGTACCAGAGCTTAAACAGAAGAGGCTCAGGAGCACTGCAAGGCAGTTTTCTCATGAGGCTGCAGATGAGCCCTTCACTGATGCCCTGAAAGGGCTGGAGGTATCGTTTTCAACAGTGTTGTAGACTCAGCATTGATGTCTCTGATGTCAGTGATTATGCTATTTAAGGTTCTCTACAGTGTAGAACACACTTAACCCTCATTCTACCGACATATTTCCATACATGGATTACCGACCCCAAGAATAAATACTGTAATAAACAACCATCAAAGAAAAATTACAACTTTTTTCTTCTCAGAATATTATTACTGATGTATTAAATGTCCTCTGAGGAAAAAACAACAACAGATTATTATTATTTTAAGAAAGTTATAGTTAATTTGCATATTTTATAAAACGAATATATACTTTTCTTTAACCCAAAAATGTCAACAGTGGAATTTTATGATCTCCTTTACAGCAATTAAGATCCTATCTGAGCTAAGCACAAATCCATTGAAATGTTTCAAATCAGTTAAAGAATGAGGCTCTCTATTACCATCTCTATGGTAACCACGTTAAACTTGATTCTGATATAATTTAGTGTTCAGTCATTTCAACTAAACATTATTTGTGTTGTATTTATATGGTGAAACCAACCAAGGTCATTTTGAACCCAATATATATAAAAAACTTAAATAAACCCACAATCATTTGAGGTGCCCCCACCCCCCCTGAGAGTGTGTGATACTTTAAATTAGGACCCATGGCAAACATTGACTCAATAAATGGTTCCATCTATTAAAAATACATAGGCGGAATTAGAGATTTTGACTGGGGTCCTCTTGGACCCCAATGCATTGGAATTTTTAAAAAGCACAGATAAAGACAGAAACAGAAAAAAAAATCATATGACATCATTAGGAACAAATTGATTGACAAAGTCATGAAAAATTGGAATTATAGAATAAAGCACCTCTGAGATATGACAAAAAGTACACCTCTGAGGTCCGAGAGGACCCCAGTCGGCGGTATGAGGGTTAATGCCAGTTCATTTAGCTAAAACAGTTTGACTTAGCTTACATTAACTTAGATATGTGTTGAATTTCATTTATATCAGTTTTATTTGTATGTTGAGGCCATGTAAAAGCTCTTTCCCCTCAACAGTTTGAGTGATTGTTCAGCTTTATTACTGCTTACCAGGAATTTATACTTTTCAGTGTATTAATGTGAAATCTAATATTTTTTTTTATTCATACATGTGCAATGTATCTGCATTTCAGTTTCACACCATTATATAAAGGCTCTAAACTTCAACTGGGTGTCCTGGAGTCTTTTATGGAGGTGTTCAACTTGCTGGATAGTTGAATGGTTCTGTGAGGCCAGTATGGTGAAAAGAGAAACCTGCATTGAGACGTGGCTAACCTGCACTTCAACACTGAGCAGAGATCAGTACAACAGCTGCAGTAATACAAATCAAATCAAATCAAATTTATTTATTTATTTATAAAGCCCTTTTTTTCATACACAAGTAACACAAAGAGGACTGAGGTTAAAAACAATCTGTATAAAACATGGATAGCAAAGATCCAGAGACCCAATCCAGCCGAAGTAGACCATCCAATGCTTCTAGTTCATCCAGTGTGGTTCTGGCCGTTGCCACAGCATGCGCAAAAGCAGAAGCTGCTCAAGCCAGAGCTGCATTTTTAAAGAAAGAAATAGAAATTAAAATAGAAAAAGCACATCTGGAAGCTACATTAGAGGCCGTAGAGAAAGAGAGGGAGGCTGAGGCTGCACTGGCACAAGCAGAAGTAATGGAAGCTGCTGCTGCAAATCTGGACACAGTAAATGATTACAGAATGCAACTGTTGCCTTCTCAAACTCCAAAGCAACGCACTGAAGAATACGTCAGCATCCACAGTCAGCTCAGTTGCAGCAGGTACTCACTAAAGACTGAACCCTCTTCATGCAATCATCCTTCTAACATACAAGCAGACGAAGATCTCAATAATGAGCCCACAGTTCCGCTAGAGTGGCAACCACCCAGTGGCTTTAAAGAATCCGTTCACAAGGCCACTCCAGAACAGCAAAATGGCTGCAGCCATATGAAGAACCAATCACATCACACATATGTTCGCCTAGCTTCTACAAACCAACCCAGTAGTCGTAGGAAGTACCTGCCCTTAGCTCCTCACCATTCCACTGATGAACCCACAACCAATCTAGCTAAGTGCCTTGCTCGAAGTCAGTTGATCTCATCAGGACTCACAAAATTTGATGACAAGCCAGAAAACTATTTATCATGGAAATCATCATTCCTTAACACCATTGAAGGCCTGGAGCTCAGAGTAGGAGAAGAGACTGATCTGTTAATTATTAAATGGCTGGGTCCAGAGACCTCTGAGCATGCGCGCCGTATTAAAGGTGGGGTAGGTGTTGTTTTTTTGCAGCACTTTTTACAATATTACCTGAAAACCTTTTCACATTCCCATTGCACCCACTGAAAAAAAAATGTTTGCAAAAAAAACTAAAAGTTTTGGTCCAGTCTAGAGGTTATAATCAGAGAAAAACTCTGACCAATCAAAATAGTGATCATCACTATTTTGATTGGCTGCCTAATACGTCCATCAAATATCAATGCACTCCCCCCCACCCCTCCCTCCCTCCCTGCGGTTCATGTAGTCGTGAATCGTGTGAAGGCGTGGTTTCAAGGGGTGAGCTGAAGAGGAGGAGGCGGAGCCTTTGGGAGGAGGGAGGGAGAGTATATTTTCAAAATCTCACTTCAGTTGGATTGCTGGAAACGTTTTTCAAACAACACCTACCCCACCTTTAAGTCAGTGAATGTGAGGAATCCATCCGCAGGGCTGCAACAAATTTGGGAAAGATTGGAAGAGATATTTGGGTCACCAGAGGCCATTGAGGGAGCTCTATTTGCAAAACTGGAGAAATTCTCTAAAATAGGACCCAAAGAACACCAGAACTCAGAGATTTGTGTTGATTTGTTGTGTGAGATTAAATCTGCAAAACAGGAGGGTTATTTATTTTTGAGAA